>CM034147.1:911863977-912389769 GCA_019776745.2 Taxus chinensis | reverse complement strand
TGCCTACACCCTTTTTCATTTAAGTTGCAGTTCGAAAACACTAACAATACAGCAGAGTATGAGGCTCTCATTCTTGGACTGCAAGTGGCCAAAGAACGAGGTGTAAAAAATCTTCTGGCTCGTGGTGATGCAGAGCTGATTGTGAAACAAGTTAGAAGCATTTTTCAGGTAAAAAATGGGAGGCTGAAGCATTATCAGAATCAGGTTTGGGATTCAATTGAATTCCTTGATGCTTTCTCCATTGAGGCAATACCTAGAGAAAAGAACAGCAGGGCTGATTCACTGGCTGTCTCAGGATCACTACTGATTCCCCATCCTAAATTCTCTCAGGATAAGTTCACTATTGAAATGGTCCACCGGCCTAGTGTTCCTGACAATACCAATAACTGGCAAGTGTTCAACGATGACCAGCATTTGCTTTCCCTCCTGGAACTCAAAGGTAATTTCGAACAACTGTATTTTGAGGGAAGTGACAACCTGCCTCATGAGAGTGTGTCCTCTGACCATCCTGTCACCCAAGGAGAAGAAACAGATCAGGAAGGGTGCATTAAACTCAAAGGAAACAAGATTCCCAAAGGTTTGGTGAGTTTGGAGGAGTTGTTTGATAAACATGACAGATATGTGAAATCTAAAGCTTCTACTGGACCTCAGCAATCAGCTGAGTATGATAAGATTGATATAGGGAGTTCTACTGACCCCAAGCTAGTAAATATTGGAAAATGTTGCACCACCGACGAGAGGAGAAAAGCAATTGATCTTCTAAGGAGGTATAAGGATGTTCTTGCTTATTCTTATGAAGATCTAAAAGCCTTCAAGCCAAAAGATATGCAACATTCTATTCCCCTCAAACCAGGAATTAAGCCTTTCAAGCAGAAGCAGAGGCAGTACAATCCAAAAATAGCTGACACCATCTTTCAGGAGATCCAGAAGTTGTTGAAGGCTAAAATTATTTTTCCCATTCACCATTCGACATGGATCGCAAATATTGTGCCTGTTAGGAAGAAAAATGGTGAGATTCGCATCTGTGTTGATTTCAGGAACCTGAATCAGGCTTCTCTGAAAGATAACTACCCTTTGCCTATGATGGATCAAATATTGCAAGTGGTAACAGGATCTGAAATGTTATCTATGCTTGATGGATTCTCGGGATACAATCAGGTAGAGGTTGATACTGCAGATCAACATAAGACAGCCTTCACCACTCCTTGGGGTACCTTTGCCTACAAGAGAATGCCTTTTGGGCTGATTAATGCTGGCGCCACTTTCCAGAGAGCTATGGATCTGGCTTTTGGAAGCTTGAAAGGGAAATGTATCATCATATACCTTGATGACCTGACAGTGTTTTCAAAGACAAGAGCAGATCACTTCGACCACCTGGAAATGGTTCTGCTGAGATGCCGAGAGCATGGGATTTCTTTAAATCCTAAAAAATCGGTCTTCTGTGTTACAGAAGGAAAACTATTAGGGCACATCGTCTCTAGGGATGGTATTAAGATTGATCCTGAACGAGTTCAAGCCATCCAGCAAATTCCTCTCCTGACCAGTAAAAAAGGCGTGCATTCCTTCTTCGGTAAGATCAAATTTTTAAGAAGATTCATCCCTGATTTTGCTGAATTAACTTTGAATATTTCTCAGATGATGAAAGGGAAGCAAACATTTGGTTGGTCTTCTGAAGGAAAGGAATCCTTTGAGGGTATCAAGAAAGCTATTGCTAAAACTCTAGTTTTGGCCTGTCCTGATTTCAGCAAAGATTTCATCATCTATTGCTATGCTACAGATAATACCCTGGCTTGCTGTCTTAACCCAGGAAGACTCTGATAAACATGAGCTACCAATTGCCTTCATGAGCTATATCCTGAAGAATCATGAGCTAAAATACACCATGATGGAGAAGCATGCTTTTGCAGTAGTCAAGGCTGTCAAGCAGTTCCGTTTCTATATCCTCAACTCTCACTCTATGGTGCTGGTTCCAGATACAACTGTTAAGTCAATTCTTACACAGCAAGAATTTGGGTCCAAGAGAGGAAACTGGGTGGCTAAAGTCCAGGAGTATGACATTGATATCAAACTGACCAAGCTGGTTCGTGGGAAAGGTCTTTGTGAACTCATTGCTGAAGGAGCCAAACATGAGTTGCTGGAGGAGAAAGCTGACATTCCTACTGTTCTATTCCTTAGTTCAGTCGATGAATGGTATTCTGACATCGCCCATTTTCTCACCTATGGGGAATGCCCCTCTCATTTAACTACCAAGGAAAAGAGGACTGTTAAATTGAGATCAGCGCAATATGTACTGTGGGAAAATGCCTTGTTCAAGCGTGGTTTAGATGGGAGATTTCTGAAGTGTGTGGACAAGGAACAACAGAGAAAGTTGCTCTCAGCTTTTCATGATCAGACATGTGGAGGGCACTATTCATCAACAGTCACAGCTCACAAGATACTCTGGGGAGGATATTACTGGCCTTCCTTGTTCAGAGATGCATCCAAGTGGGTGGATAAATGCGAGGCTTGTCAGACCTTTGTGGGAAGACCTAAATTGGCCTCTCTGCCTCTCAAGCCAGTTGTGATTGAGGAACCATTTCAACAGTGGGGTCTGGACTTCATTGGTGCACTCAACCCTGTTTCTAGTGCTGGTCACACTCATGTGCTAACCGCCACTGACTACTTCACCAAATGGGTGGAAGCTATTCCAGTCAAGAGCACTACTTTTGAAGTGGTATGCAACTTCATCAAAGAGAACATCTTGGTAAGGTATGGTGTACCTAATAAGATTGTAACAGATAATGCTTCGAACTTCTCCTCAACTAAGATAATGGATTTCTGCTACGGGTATGGCATCTCTCTAGCTCATTCTTCAGATTATTATCCCCAGGGAAATGGACAAGCAGAATCCACCAATAAAAATCTGGTGACTATCATAAGGAAGTTGGTCAATGAGTCTCAACGAAACTGGCATAAGAAGCTTTATGATGCTCTTTGGGTAGACAGGGTCACACCTAAAAGAGCCATTGGAATGTCTCCTTTTCAAGTGGTGTATGGAGTAGAAGCTCAATTGCCAGTGACAGTGGAACTGCCAGCCTTGCACCTGATGAAGGCCATTGAGGATACTAGTTTCAGTGATGCTCTGGATAAAAGAATCATGTACCTGCACAAACTGAACGAGGACAGATTGGAGGTTGCTGATAGGATATCTGCTCACCAGCAGAAGGTAAAGGTTCTGTTTGACAAGAAAGATAGGTTCAGAGAGTTCCAAGTTGGAGATACCGTGCTGTTATGGGACAAAAGACATGAACCTCGTGGCAGCCATGGAAAATTTGATTCCCTGTGGCTCGGACCTTTCAAGATAAGACACTTTGCTGGTAAGAAATCTTTCTATCTTGATTACATGGATGGTTCTCCTCTCCCACTTCCTTATAGTGGGCAGTATTTGAAGTTGTTCAAGTCATAGGTGACTAGGGAGTCCCTTTGTATATTCTGTACAATGTTTTTGCTTTTCTACTTTTGGTGTGTTTTCTTTCTGTTGTTGTGTGTGTTGCCCTCTGTATTGGTTTGTTTTTGACTCCTTTGCCCAATGGATAAGGCACTGGTCTGCTTCACCGAGTTTGTCTAAGTTCTTGCCTTGTCTCATTCCGAGAATTTATACCAAGTCATCCCCAGAAGGAGTCAGCTGTTGTCCACTCAAAATTCCCCGCTCTGATAAGAGTAAAAATTTCAAAATTTTGAGTTTAAGTGTTTTTCTCTGAAGTGCCTAAGTCGTGAAATTGAAAAAATTTGTGTTTTGGGTCATTTTGTGTGATTTTCGGGCCTGTCGGAACTTTTTGTCCCAACTGTCCCAAGTACGAAAGTGCACTCTGTTCCCCGATCAGCCGAAATCCCCGAAGCTGTCCCATTTTCGGGCCCGTTGGAAAATTTTGTCCCAAGTGTCCCAAAAATTTTTGTGCGAGTTGTTCCAAGTTCGGCCGAAACACCCGAACCGCATACTACGCACTTTCATGTCTCAAATGTCCTAAAGTTAAAAAGTGTGAGCTTTCCAATTTTCGGCCGAAACTCCCGTGTCGCGTACTTCAGAGCTCCTTGTCCCAAACTGAAAAATGCAAGCTGTTTCAATTTCGCCCGAACCGGCCGAACCGCGTACTCTGGAACTTTTTGTCCCGAATGTCCCAAGTCCAAACGGGCCCACTGTTCCGTTTTTGGCCGAATAACCCGAACCACGTACTCCGCGCATTTTCGTCCCAATCGTTCCAAAAAGCATTTGTGCATTCTCTCCCTGTTTCACCTGAATCGGTCGAGCCGCGTGTTTCACGCATTCGCGTCTCACATGTCCCAAGCGTACCAAGTGTCATTCACACTTAGTTTTTCCCGCTCACTCCGAGTATGATGCTATTCAAATTGGTGGTTGTGTATTCAATGCGCATTAAATTCATTCCTCTCTCCAAACAGCTATATAACGAGCATTTCCCCTTTGCATTTTTCGCATCGCTTCCATGCTATCTTTTCTCGAACCCTTGCAATTTGAAAATCTGCACAAATATCCCCTCCCTTTGCAAATTCCTTCCCGAGTCTAGGTTGCAGCTCCGAGACTATCAATATGAAGATCAAGTTTCAGGGTCAGGAGCAAATTTCTCCGCTTGAGTCTGCTGTTAGCAATATTGGGGACAACGAAGCTCGTCATCTCAACTTCAGTGATTTTTGGGCAAGAATGGCAGATGCAAACCCTACACCAATAGCACAAACGATTCATGATAGCGGTTTGGCTTTTGCCGGTGGATTCCCAATCTCAGTACAGTGTGCTGATATAGTGCTTTCATGCGGAGCTCACTTCGACCCCGCTTCGAGCGAATTGACAAATGTACATGGGGAACTCATTGCCAAGCTAGACACTGCCGCCATTGGTGCTGCTCTGAGGATTCCGGAGTTGGACAATGCTATAGTCGTCTCCCGAGATCAAGCACAGGCCCTATTCGATCAAGACAGTGACAAATATAAGGCGCGAGTGGCGAAGTCTTGGTTGAGAAACCCTAAGAAAGGTGCTTCTCGCCTAACCAAAACCCTCTTCCGAGCATATTTCAATGAGGAATTGTCAGACTTCATAATCCTGCTGGCTCGGGTTATGGGTTTGCCCTCCACCAATGAGTTTCATTTCTGGATGTGCCTGCTCATCAGCATGGTGTGCGAGGGAACACAAAACATCAACTGGGCAGAGATCATCAGTATGAATCTGGCGGAGCAGCTATCCAACGTTCAACAAATAAAGAAGTTCTATATGACTTCATACATGATGTATACCCTAGCAGCATCAAGGCAGTGGTTTGGTTTCTCCTATATAGATGCACACAAAGATGATCCAGTGTATGCCTATTGCCCGCAGTTCACCCTGGAGACCAGCAATCGGAATTTCAGAAGGGTCAATGATGCTTTCACCATGTATGTGGTCAGATTGCTCGAAAGTGATACTGCTAGAAGGTTTTCAGATGAAGCCATGAACCTGATATCGCAGTATGGAGCCTATTTCATTCAATTCAGGAAATTTTCCTGTATCAGGCTTGCTGGCTATGAAAGCACTCCTCTAAGGCTTCCCATGTTCTGCAATGATAAAATGGCCTTGATAGAAATATGCAGGCAACTAGACAAGTTGCACAAAACTTGCAGAGACAAGAAGATTTTTGGCTTGCACTTTCCCATCTCTCTGGGAAACTACACATGCAAAACAGCTCTGGATGCTCAGAACATAGAAAGAGCCCTGGTCCCTATCACTGTTCATTTCTTCAAGCCAAGAACCTGCTTTGACTTGAAGAAATTCATTGAATAGAACATCAAGATAATCTACCATCATAGGGCAGATACATAAGACTACTGGGCTGACTGTGCAGATGATTTTGAAGCCAGGAGAAGGCACTGTGGCAGGTTCTCACTGCAATTGATCCAAGAACTCGGTCTATACCAAGTTCTTGAAGGTCTCCAGGATGACAATTCTGACCTATACTCGTATGAGTATGAAACTGTGATTAAGCACACCCCTCTGGAGGACCTGGATTGGAACAGGAAAGAGAGGGATGATCTGGCTGAGATTCTTGCTCCAGTCTTAGTCAGGACTAAGGTCTGGTTCAGTAAGAAGATCTGAGAATTCAAGAGGCACTCAGGAGAATCCTCCTCCAAGGATGATTCGACACCAATAAGAGAGGCATCAGTTCTAAGGTCTGAAACACCAATGCAAACCCCTCCTGCCTCATCAGCACAAGGACCTACTGAATCTACTCCCTCTCCATCTACCCAGGTATATAAGAAGAAACTCAAAGAGGTAAAGAAGGAGCCTACAGAGAATGACCCTCCAAGAAAACAGGCAGAGTTGCCTATAGGGCCAGAGAACATCATTGTTCTCAGTGAAAGTGAAGAAAGTGAGATGCCAACTCCTGCAAATGTTCCTGAAGATCCAGCAGATAAGGACAAGGAGGTCCAGAGCACTGAACTTCCAGGTGCTACTGATTCTTCTACCGCCATTGCCCCCAGTGCTCTACTCACATCTCAGCTTGAGTGAACAGCTGCGCAGACCCTGAGTGTCATGAGCTCCCTGTCTCTTGGTTCCCTTGCTTCTCCTGTAGATTCTTCTTCCTCTTTTGCTTGGGTGCAACCTTTGGTTGACAAAAGGAAGAGAAGATCCTCCTCTCAAAGCTTGGGACCAAATTTCGATGCTGTTGCAACCTTGTTGGGCACCACTCCTTCTCGTGCCAAGAAAGCCAGAACCACTTCCAGAATAGTGTCTGATGCCCAAGGTCAGCAATTCTTGGAGATTGCTAAGCCCACAGTAGACAGATCAGAATCAGACTTGCTGACATCTGACTTGGAGCTTTCAAAAATCCCTATGGGAGAGTCTACTCCTGAAGGTGAAATTCACAACCTCTAGGAAACAGTCACAAGAGTCATTGGAAGGGTTGAGAAAGGGCAGCAAACTATTGAACAGTTGGAAGAACAAGCCCAGGTTCTCACAGGTTTCATCAAGTCTCTTTTATCTAAGGATAAAGTCTTGGACCCTACTCCATTGACTACTCTTCCACCTCCTGTAATTCTAAGCCAAGATGAAGTGTAAAGTATCAAAGATATGCACAAGTATTCTGTCTATGGCAGAGCTATTGAAGCCATGGTGGATGACATGCTTGTTGCTGGATTAAACTTCATCGATGAAGCTTTCAAACTCCACGAAAAGGTGAGTAGTGTGCAACTGAAGCTCTCCTCCACTATCAATACCATGGATAAAGAACTAAAAATCTGGAGCAGTTGTATAGTAGACCTTCACCTTATGGGACAGACAGATGAGAACATTTTACTGGCGAATAAGATTTTCGATGATGCTAAGGACAATCTATCAAAATCCTGGGTCTACAGCGTGGAGTGGAAGATCAGAGTTTTGGAAGAAGCTGTGGGAGAAATGAAGAACAGCTGGCAGAAGGCAGAAGCTTTCAAGACACTGGCTGTTGCTGCTTTCAAGGATATACATTGTCATCTTCAGGATGAAAACTCTGGTGTTTCCCTGTCCTTGCAAGAAATCAAAGCTCAGTTCAGAGCTTTTGTCAAAGATAATCTATTCAAGGAA
Organism: Taxus chinensis; assembly: GCA_019776745.2. NCBI lineage: Eukaryota > Viridiplantae > Streptophyta > Pinopsida > Cupressales > Taxaceae > Taxus > Taxus chinensis. Next base: position 912,382,184 of record CM034147.1, on the reverse strand, counting down.
AGCTCCATCTCTAAGGAAAAGATGAAGGGACTTTGTTCTCTTCAATCTGCCATTGAAGAAGCAAATAAATATTATCATACTCACGTCGAGTTTGATAAAGAGATGGAGAAGTGTCTGGGATTTTGGACTCAGTCTGCAGCCAACACGTCAGTTCCACGTGGCAGAGACATAGCTGAGGCATTGAAGAAATTCAGGCAGTGGATTCTGAAGACAGTGGGTCCCTCCCAGTAGCTGGCCACCTGTCTCCTTCTCCTTTCTTTTCTCTTCTTCCCATTCTTTTCGTATTCTTTGTAATTAGTTAAGGTATTGCAATTGGCGATCCTGAACTATTCTTTAGTTAAAAGAAACGGTTACGAAGAGTAACGGACTTGTAAGCTATATAATGGCCTTTCCACGCCATTTTGCAAGGAGGAAGAACTTGGATATTTGCTGAAACTGTAAATAGATCTGAAAGAAATCAATACAAAAGGGCTTTCTATTCTTTGTCTATCTAATTCTTGTTATCTCTGTGTTTTCCTTTAATATTGTGAAGATCATTTTGTTCCTAACTCGTTAGTCTCTCTGATTGCATACTGTTCAGTTTTGCCAATACATTGATCTTGTATAACGAAGAAGGAACTTTGTGTCCTTGATTAATAAATCTGAAGAAGGTTATTTATGGAACTTTGTGTCTTTAAATTTAATCTCATTCAACCAACGCAAATGATCTTGTCTTAAATTCTTTGAAGCTTCGCATACACGAAGAATTATTCTGATATCTATAATTCTGAATGTTGCTATTCTGCTCATCTTCTTATTCCCTTTCCTCAGTCCTTGTGTAGTTGATGATCCTTGTGGAAAACACTTTCGTAATATCCAAGTTTGACCATAAAACAATGTTCTGTACATTTGTAAATAAGTTCATTTCTGAATAAGGGAACCTCTCCCATTAAAGAGGAGGGACTTCTTGTCCCCTGACTGTTGCTCTTCTAAAAAGTCCTATTTGACGACCAACAATTCAACATCTTATGTTATGTTTCCTTTATATATGGGCCTAGCTCTAAATTTCATAACTACATATCCGATTTCCATCTACACATATCATCACATTTTACTGCACATTTGTACAACCTATTCACCATTTGGTCACCTACACTACGTTGTTTTCTATGCATTGCACTCACCACCCTATGACGCATTTTAGTTCCTCGGTCCATACTCAATTGCCGAGTGTTTACCAATCAAATGGACCTTACCTACATGCGACATTTCTTCCTACCACATTCCTTAGACTAGTGACCTACACTCTAGGCTATATCGTCACCCAAAAACACCATCATATACCATAGTGGTATACACCTTAGGTTAAATTGCCACTCCCGTCATCCATTATAAATTATCCTCTTACATCCAATCATCACCATTCTATTATCCTTCTATTACATCATCCTTTATCCTACTCATCACTTAGTGGTATACACTTTAGGCTAAATCACCACCCTCTTCTTATTCATCACGAAGTGGTTTACGCTTAGTGCTTAAATCACCACCTTCCGTTACCCAATGCCTACTCATATACACTACATATGCCCTCATCACCCATCTTGTAGTGGCATATGTTATAGGCTAAACCGTCACCTTATTCTTCCATCATGTAGTGATATACGCTTAGGGATAAATTATCCCTCATTCATTCAACAAGTTCGTGGTATACGCTTAGGCTATAGGGTCCACATACATCTTTTTACTATATATCATTCACATACACTCATTATATAGTGATACATGCTTAGGGATAAATCATCAGTCCCCTGATCAAAAACATTCGTGATATAAGCTTTGGCTATAGGGGTCATGCATATCTTCTCCCCAAGTCACATTTCATCACCCTTACATATACACACACTCATCATAACGCATGTTATACACAACCAACACTACTCGACCATTTCCCAATGATGTAATCTCATTTACAATTCATTCATTGAATGTTGAGGGGGAAAAAAAAATGAACCTCACTACATACACATTCCATCCACTCAGGGGGCACATTGCTCCTATCATTCCATATTTCATTCCATTACATCCATCCATGACATATTGCATTGTCTTGGTAGCATTTACTTTTGCTTACTAGTGTTTTACATGTTCACATTTCTACTACACATGTTAGATTTACTTTCCTATATGTCATTATCATACACACATGTGTGTTCACGCATATGTCTATTTCACATGATTGCAGAATACATGACATCTACACGTGAGCATGGATGCTTGCCTTCTACCCTTCCTATACCGATTGCTCAGGGCATCCACATTCATCTGATCCAAGTGCTTTTGTTTCATTTTTTACTTAGCATCTTTTACTACTTGCTTCTACATGCTTTGACATATTGGTTATCACTCTGACATGCTAAGGAGTGTTTCAATGTGCAGCACTCGTTTTGCAGGACTACATGTTTCCATGACTACATGTTTATTTTTACTTATATGCGTCATGTTTGCCATTGTTTGTGGGATTTTTCCTTTTTATTGTGTGCACACTTGACTATTTTTTGCATAGCCATGATGGCCTTGTGTGTCTTGTGACATCGTGAGTGATGTCCCATGTCTGAAACCCTGATTTGTGTACGGTCTACTTATTTTCTTGCATGTTTACACTACATTGCTGTGGTATTTTTTACCTTGTCTACGTATTTTACACTTTTCTTACTTTACATGCATGTGTTCATATTAACACTTGTATTGGTTAGCCATCCAATTTTATGCATGCACCTTGGTATCTACTAAGCATGTGTACTCTTTCCCCCTGCAGGACAGGGTTCTACAAATCAGAGATGTGGATTAGTCCTCTTTTGGGGCCGAATTCTCCTTCCAGGGTCATGGACATGCGCCCCTAAAGAGGGGGGCAATCATTGAGGTGTTTTTACTAACACATTGTATCTACACCGGTTGACACACGATGAAATGAGTTTCAAACAAGTCTACAAACTCCATACACAGCAGCCTAAACATGACATGATGCCCTTCGAAAAATTATGTAGAATAGTTACAGGATCAAGGGTTACAATGGGTGTGCCTCTCTACACTTCTCCATCCAATGGCATCGGATCTGCCCAAAAAACTATGAACATTATAGATATCTCTTCCAACATTTTAGCACAAGTGGTTAAATCTTAGAGGATACAACATGGTTCCTGACAATACTTCTTCAGCCAAGGGTGGTGTGAGATCACTTGCAAGAAATATTCGTGACACTACATGTATATCCTTCTACACCCTTTTTATCTGGACATGGATTAGGTGCACATGTTCCATTTTTCCATTTACACTTTATATTCTAGCGTATTTTACATTTGCGTATTTTTACACAGACATTTTTACATACATACATATTTGACTACTGGAACATTTTCTCCTTACAGGTCCACCATATAATAAACATGCAATCAAATTGGGGGTAATAACAATAGCAATAACAACAGTGACAATGAAAACAACAACACACCATGATGGTACTTGTCCATACTAACCATGCAGGTATACTACACACAACAACATATATACATGTGTTCTGCCCTAGGTTCACTCTCATCACTTTTTATACATATTTTTCAGTCTTTAGAATCCATGCTCCTTCACATTTTTATTTTTGCCATTCCACACTTGAGTCTAGTCCATCGAGCACATTTTCTTCTACACTCTACATGGTTATCAGGTATGCATCTCTATCTACTTTATGTAACCGAGCTTTTCTACTCACCAACATAAAGTGGGGGAAAATGTAAACACAAATATTGCACATTAGACAATTTTTAGCCTGGTCTTATACTATTATTTAGAAGGTTCTCACAAGGGTACAGAGTACTACTTAATCCCACCTTTTGGCCACCTTTTTCTTATCTTTTTTTTCATCTTTCCCGCATATTTCTTGATACCTATCAGCCCATTTCATGACCTTTTCAACATTCCAACCTGAAATCAGGTCACCCCAGTCTGTACTTGGGTGCACCTCAAGGTGCCCTAGTCCCATTCTGGGTGCCTCCAGTCTATGTACAACCTCTTATCACTTCTTTTTGGGCCACTTCTAGCTATTGGTCATCCTTATATTTTTCTCAATCCGGCCTTGTCAAGATTAATTATGAAATTAAGCTTGAGAGCCCTACAAATATAAATTTATAAGACCATAATAAGGTTCCTAGGTCATTGACATCTTATCACTACTATCACTCCACTTATGGTTGCATCCATTGCATCACTTACATCCACATAACGTCATGCATTCAAGCTAGGATGATCTACATCACACACACTTCATAGGGGGAGGGATTCCGTTCTATTCCATGCACATATGCTACTTACATTTCTATAGCTATTACTAGCTCACTACTTCACAAAGTGTGACTAGAACGAGAGCACCTAGGGAATGGCACGCGCATGCGCACGCACGTGCGCGCGCACGCACACACACACACACACACACACACCAAAACTACATCTGGGTCCATAATTTAGTGAAACAGCTTTAAGTGATAACTCCACTTGTTTGGCGGTTGAGGTCAGTCTGACCCATTCATATGCATCTTTCATTTTTATAGGGTTTGATATCTTCTCTTTACATTATGGGTCATTCTCCAATTCATCTAGTGAATCCAGCATGACAGATGCAAGAAGTACTCAAAGACATTTAGCGACCATACCAAATGAAGGTTCACAAGTATTTACATTGTTTTGAGCACCCAGATTACAAACCAGGGCACCTCTGGGTGCCCCAGTACACTCCTAGGCATATGTGTCTTCTCAGACAAGTCTAGGTCTACCCATCGCAAGATCTCTCAAGGGTTCGTCTGCACTTTCATATTTTATTTCCAAATCTGTGACACTGTGCGATAGTCTTCTGTTATCAGCTGAGTCTCTTCCTTACTCTTCTCTTACACATTAGGGTTTCATTTCATCTAGAGTGGTTTATTTACATTTATTTCATACTAGAATAGTTTATTTACAACATTTTAGTCCTCTTAACTAGATTAACATTAATACCCAAGATATCCCTTTAGGTCATTCTAGGTAATAACCCTTATTTTTGTTAATCCTCAAGTGATAGACATGAATCAACAATGAACCTCTTATGACATAAAAGAAACCAGTTCCTAAACATTTGCACGGCCACTAACACCTAGATCCAGTGGCCAGTGCCCAAGTGCCTCTACTCTCATGTGGGCACCAATGTCCTACTCCATTTCTAAGTTCCATAATTTATAATGATTATTAACGACGCTATCTATAGTCTGTTCAACACTTTTACCTACCCAGATGACCTCTAGTTTGGTCGAAAGTCAAATAAGTCCTCATATCTATCCTTCTTGATTAGGGTTTTACATTGTACATGTTTGTTTGCTTGTGTCTTTATTGTATATTAGCATTTATATATCATATATTACACTAGTACTTTGAAATATAGATTTAATTAATTGAAATTAAATTAAATCAATATGTATCTACTACTCCTAATATATATACATATAAATTTCAAGGAAAATATAACTATAATGGAAAACCTAAATATAACAACACTAATGCTAAATGTATTGTTAACATCATATCTCAACCTACAAATCTTCAACAACATTTTTCTTCTAGAAGGAAATTCAATGGTTTCCCTCCTCACAACTGTGATCTTACAAAAGTTTGTAGATAGTAACTTTGTATGTCTCTCTCCTGCAATTGAGGTTGATACAAGCTAGCCTCAAGATAAATGTTTTAACTCTAATGCCTATTATGACTTCCATAGATGTATTGAATACTCTACTAATAAAATCTTCAAGCTTTTTCATGTTATAAAAGACCTCATTAATGCTACTGCAATTGAATTTGAATGCCCTTATGAGAAATAGAAGCCTCCTTCCAATTAAAATGTTAAGCTCAATATATTCAAATATCAAATTCTTAATCATCACAATTCTACATCTAAGAGCACTTTAGAGGTGCACCATACTTATAGGGATACACCCCCTTTGGATACATATGAGCATGCAATTGACTCTTGTTTACATCCTAATTAAATCAAAGTTATGGAAATTATATAGCAATAACAATTATTTAAGGGTTTTTACAAGGTATTATTCTAATTTAATTAATTTACCATTAGCTTGAATAACAAATTAACACTTGTAATGATTGATAAAAATGATAAGTAATAGATCAAACACATAACAAGAGAAAGAAAATTATCTATATATGTCAAAACAAAGAGGATTTGTATGTTTAAATAAGTGAAAAAGGAATATTGGAGATTATGAGTGCTTGGTTCAAGTTCTAGAATTAGAAGCTGAGAAAGGGCAAGACCTTACAATACAGTATGGTCTAGAATGGAACTATATAACCCTAACATGGATTTATACAATCTTGGGCCCTTCAATAGCTTAGGTTTGAAACTTATTATATTCTTCACTTTCCTGGAAATGACCTTTGTTGTGTGTCACTCTTTCTTTGACAACTTTGGGATGAATAGTAATCAACTGTAATAAAGTGGAAACCCTAAAAACCTACAACATCCTTCATCAGGGCATTAACAAACCAAAAGGAGAAAACATGTGTGTGTGGTGAGGTTAGATTACCCTTGGAAGACAATCCCAACTATTGAACCAATGCAATTTCTACACTACATGACCTCATGCATGATCAAACCTCATGCATTTCTCCTAGATGTTTGTGCAAGTGTGAGTGCAAACTAGCCAACCCCTAGGGGTCCCCTCATGTCTATTGACACCAAAATAGTGAGATAATTGTATAGTATTGATCCGAAAATAATCAGATTATTACGACCTGATCTCGGACCCTTATAGGCTTTAATTATTTGCCGATGATTTTCTCCTTTTAAGTAATCAATTTAAAAATTAATGCAAGACAATAAGATAATTGCACAAAGATTGATTATGGAGTTCGGCAATTGCCTATGTCTCCGGGTTCGTAGTCGAACCGTTCCACTAGTCAAAACTTGTAAGTTACAATAGTACTTTCACAAGAAAACCTAATGGAATTTTACTTGCCTATCAGTACACTAGTTCTTCAGACGACAAGGGTGAAAAATAGCACCCGACTTCCACCTTCCTCGCGTACAAACTCCTTTGGCTATGATCAGCCTTCCCAACGCAAACAATGCGAAGCTAGCACTCCAGTCGACAATCCAGGATTTGCAAGTACCTGGTGTGGCGTTATGGGCCAACTAGGTAGTTTGAATAACTCCTAGCCACAAATATTTCATTTATTATTACCTAACAAATAATAGGTCAATAATATAAAAATATACAATGCCTAAATAATTTAGGTCTTCACACAACAATTTCTCATTCTCCTCTTGGCTCGGACTTCGCCTTCAGCGCTCTAGGAATGAGCTTCTGTCCGAGTTTGTGTGTGTAATGTGTGTGTCCATTACAATAGAATGGGTTCCCTATTTATACAAAATTAGGGCCCAAAAAATATGCACTAAACAATTATCCATAGGCTATTTTAGCCTTCACCCGTACATGAAAAATGGGATTAAATCCCTATGTGGGCGGATTTCATGTTTTTATGGGATTAAATCCCAAGTTTGACGCGTAGCATTTTTAAATGGGTTAAGAATCCCATAAGGGCCACATTTGGATAAGGTCCCACATTTTTTTTGCGGTGGGAGATAATTCCCAAGGCTGTAAATAGCCTTTCCACGCATATCAGGTGGTCAAAGACCACATTAGGCTTATAACCGCCCCCAACAACTGCTTCCCACCTTCTTCCTTCCACGTGGAAACATCCACGCAAGGCTTAATGCCTCCCAAACAACCGCTTCACCACCTTCCACGTGGTCAAAGCATATGCATTTGATTTGGTGGTTCATACTAATGTTTAAAACATTAATATATATATATGTGGCATTGACATATATGCGCCATTTGGAAAGTGGACTTACCAATATAATTTCGACCCATATAATGTGGAATAGAAATAATTAACTTGGTAATCCTGTAGTCCACTTGTCATCTCCTGATAGGAAAATCGAGTGAATTCGACGAGTGTTGGCAAGCCACGTGTCACAGTGCGATTCGTCCAATGTTGACCAGTTGACCATAGTTTGACTTTCCCGATGTCTAAACTTTGACCGAACATATCTAGAGCTCCCGATGTCCGTTTGTCGCGTTCTCACAGTCGTTGGAAAGCTCTCGAGATGATCTTATACACTGACACCATTTAGAGATGTTTAGGGAACTTTTAAAAATGATCCCCTGATCAAGTATAGAATGTACCCAATGTGGTAGTAGTGTGATGTGGTGATCCTTATCTACGTAAAATAACCCTTTATTCATTAAATCCTTGAACAATGTTCATAGTGAATTTTTCTTTCTAGTATATGACTCTATAACCTTTGTATGATTGAAAATGGAGGAAGCTAGACTCTTAGAGCTGGTTGAGTGATTTAGATATGCAGTAATTGATGTCCTACTGATTTGGGAGGATTTAAGAAACCCTTGAGTGCTTTTGGAACTTGTAAGAGTGTTAAGTAAGTCATAAAGTGATATTGAATTGCTTATATAGCTTATGTAGGTGAAATATTTAGATAATGTATCACATCATGTATTCATACATTTATTGTTTTGGAGATTTTCAGTTGAATAAGTGGCTACTACCACATTGATACAACATTACATTATGCTTTTATTTGATTTCGTTATCATTATGACATGTTTTGGGAGTAAAACATTTATCATTAGTTACTTGATTTAGCAATAAATGATATTAATGATTTGTATTTCAATTTTGGATTGTTGTATATATATGTTTCTTACATCTCATTCTAATTGATTTGATTATGTGAAATGGCTAATGCATTAGATACTCTTTATCTATTTGTGTGCAATTTTTTTATATCTCGATAAAGGATATCATCGGGGAGAGATGAAAATATGCAATAATGGGTATGGATAGAGAGATTTCCATGTGTGTTTTAGTATACATAAAATGATGTAAACTATAAGTTGTAGTTATTAATTTCCTTTGTTGGTTAGCCCCTTTATTAGTGTTTCCTCGTGTGAGGAAATGGGTTCATTTATTTACATTGAAATGGTGATGGGGATTGTGTGCTATAACTACACCAAGGAGTACAATGTCACATTTAGTGCTTATTATGCAATGAACTATTGCTTTGTGACATTAACATGCTTACTGTCATGTTTTATCATTATGGGAGGTTTAAGTTATTGTGTTAATTTGCTGGTATATAAAATAGTAAATCAATGCTAACAATGTGCATGACCAGTTTTTAAATTTAGAACAACTATGAAGGATCTAAAAGACCAGATTCTGAGCCCAAAATAGAAAAGGGGTGAAGATGAGTATTATAATATTTAATTGTGCATCCATTTCAAAACCTTCAACATATAGGGTCCCTATGAATAATAGGGAGTCAAAATGATATTTAACATTGGGAGTTACACATTCTATGAATATATGAAATAACAAGAATTAGCATGTAGAAAAACCAAAAAATAAATAAGAAGTAACCGTGTATAAATGGAGCAGTGACTAGAAGAATATTGAAATCAATAAGAACATGCACAAGTTATGAATAAGAACAAAAACAAAAATTAAGAGCACAAGTTATGGATTGATCCTGAAGACACAAATAACTTGGAGTGATCACTAAATATTGCCTTCTACGTTCTCCTTTTTATTGTATGTTTTTGTTTGTGTGGAGGTCTTATGTATACAAAGCATGGCCACACATGTGTGTTTATTTTTGTGTGCATGAATGCATTTTCATTTGCTGAGTTTCTTTCTTTATATTTTTGTGAGTCGGATCCTCCACAAGAAATGCGGTGGGAGTTGAGCAATGGAGGGAAGAGTTTGTCTAGACCAGACCACAGGTAAGTCGTTATGTTTTGGAAATTATCTTATGTAATCATATTTGTATATGACAAAGCAGAGTAAATATTAGTGATATGTGGGTGTATGAAATTCTGCACCCTATGGGCTTTTATGTTTATTTCTATTTTTATTTTATTTATTTTGTCCTCTGATTTTCTAGAATCATCCCTTTACTTTTGGACATCACCCAATGTGTTCCTAGGATGAATATTTCTTGATTTATCCTTAGAGATTTCTGGGCATAAGTGCCTAATAAGGGACAATATTGGTTGATGTTATTGTCCCCCTATAGGCGCTATCCATTCACTTGGTATTTATATTTTGAAAATGACCCATCACTTATTTATCTTTTCTAATTTTGTATTGATCACTTTGGGCCAGCTTCTATTGTTGTTCATTTCAAAGATCAAGCAAATGAATCATATATATATACACAACCTACTAACTATTCTAAGGGGAAAATGGGATATTATTTTCTATCTACTACTTGGGAAAAAGGAATAAATTAAGGATAACTTATGGGCCACATTATTCGCTGCATAAGAAGGGAAAATTCTAAATTCCATGACACACATTATCTTGGGGAAAATTAGTTGTAGCCCAATATCTTGGTGTAACTTACATAAGGGAAACACTGTTTTAAGGGATAATTTTTCTATCAAACACACAACAAAACTACATTGAGTATGAAATATAGTGAAACACTCGGTGATAATCACATTGGGATGATCACCGATCTTAGTCCAACTCAAGCATATTTTATTTTATTTATTCTAAAGTGTGCTTGAGTCTTGTGTAGGTAGTTAGGGTTTTTTTTAGATACATTCAAAACAAGAGAACCCTAAAATGAAGTGCAGGTGACATAGTGAAGTGAAGGTGACACTATCAGATAGTGAAATAACCATATTTACACCCATTTCCAAGACAATAACGCCCAGTTCAGACACTAACGCCTAGGTGATGATGTCCCCTTCTAGGAGATATTAACTAGAATAAATTTTAGATACTATTTTCTATATGAAACACATACAATCCAAACTGAGCCTATTCCACCATCAGTCTAGCATCGATCCAGTCTAGACATCTAGATATTAGCTAAGTCACTCTTATCCTCTTATTAGTTATAGTTTCTTATCATTGAAATTTGAGATATTGCATGCTTCTGATATCTCTAATTTAGTCCAGTCCTCCAATTAAAATTTATTTTTTTTTCATCAGATTCAAAGCATGTACGTTACATTCTAAATAACCTACTACATGCACAAGAGAGAGGGATTCATGGTTATGTATGGCATAAATATGTAGAGGCTCACTCAAAGGTTGTACCTTACCATTAATATTAGACATATGAACACTATTTCATTTTAAAGCAATATCGGGTGATGTGTCATTTGATACCATATTAGGTAGAGCTTGAGGTTTATGTGATTGGTCTCACATTGAGGCTATGATGTAATAGTACCATTATCCACAAGAAAATTTTCCACAATAGAAGAGGAAAATAGACTATGTGTATCATATACATTGTGCAACTAGAGGATATTCAACATGTTCATTTTTGCTAAGAGAAGTAGAAATAATGTTATCATTATGCACATTATTATCTAAAAGTGATGGATAAAAAGTAACAATAAAATCATTGCATTTGGTTTCAAGAGGATAAGGATAAACATAATTTGCGTCATAATATTAGAAACAATAGGAATGAAATCAATTGTATCACATTATTGCATTTAAGAGTATTAGTAGGAACATTAATAGTGCAAGAAATATCCCTGCTTTCAAATTCAAGGGCAATAATAGAAACAAAAATAAAATCATGTACAAGAGAAGTAAAAATGTTACAATAAATTTCATCTCCCTTGTATTCAAAAGGAAGAGTATAAACAAAATGAAGATCATAAACAAGAGAAATAGAAGAGTCATCATGTGTGTCTTCACTATGGCATTTGGATGCAAGAGCATCACTCCTGAGGCTAGTTTAACATGCCATGGATTTTTTTTGGGTTTTATAGGTGTTCTAGGAGTCCTTAGGTGTCTAATAAGTCATTCAATTTTGGTTTGATGAGCTCAAGAAGTTAAAAATTCAAATTGTGAAGTTTCCCTCCATTTTGTGCAATTTGAAAATTTTAATCTTGTTTGAGCTAATTTTGGATTTCTAGGTAGGTTTAAGGTCTTAAAGATGATTTATAACATGTTATAGGTTGTCTTAGGCCTTATGAATCATTGGACACTCTTCATGGGGTTGATTTATCATGTAACTCTTAAATCTTGATTTTTAGCTCCTTGTTTGAAAGGCAACTGTACGTACCCAAAATTGTAAGGTACTGTACTACGGAACAGTGTAATAAGTGCCCCGATGATGATACAGGTCTCTTCGCAAGGTGTTCGGGATCCAGAGAAGCTTTACGGATATGCGTTAACATCCCGCATGCCCCGCTTAGCCCCCGCGTGCTTTGTTTTCCCTATTTTTCCTCTTTTCTTGGCTTTTTGGTCTTCAGTGACGAAACCGCCGCCCGGCAAGGGCGGCGGTCTTGTGACCGCCGCCCTACACAGGGCGGCGGTCCTGTAACCGCCGCCCTGAGCAGGGCGGCGGTCCTGTGCGCGTTTTCCAGAACGTGCTTTTGACGGAACGCACGCAAAAATCAACGCTTTTACCAGCTTTTCTTGCCGACTTGAGCATGCATTTATGTTTTTGGTCCCCTGGAATAGTGTTTTTCTTTTGTTTAATGTTTAGGAGTTCAGTTTAGATTTGATCTTTGCATGTTTGGATTCCTATAAATGCATGGTTTGTGCACATGCAAAAGGCCCCTGATTTTAGTTCTGAATTTTGCTCCAAAGTTTGCTTTTAAATTTCTTGTTGCAGTAGATTTAGTTTTCCTTTGCTTAGAATTCTTAGGTTTCTCATTGAGTGCTTTGGTTAGTTTTGTATTGCAGCTGGTAAGCCACATATCCAACTTGTGCAAGTGCAAACATTATTTGGGCCACCATTTTCACTCCAACTTTCATGTTTTCAGTGCTATGGTCATTTTAGTTTGCTTAGGATTGGTAGCATAGTTTGTTGCAGGTTTGTTTTAGCTTTGTGTTACTGTTGGTAAGCCACAGATCCAACTTGTGCAGACAGCATTATTGTTTTGGAGTAGAATGGTCTAGGCAGCCATTAAAGTTGCAGGTTTTTGCTCTTCATACAGACTAGTCTCAGGTTCTGGACGCTCTTTGTTGCATGATTCGCAGTAGACCCCGCTAGGAATTGCATAGGCCAAGCTCTGTACTCTTGTGCTATCCCTCTCCTATCCGCATTCTATTCTGTCTGCATTTTGAAGGCTGTCCATTGATCCAAATACCTATTCCTGTTGATGCAAGCATTTCACGCTTTTCTGGATTCACGTGAGCACAAAGAACGAAGAGATCATACTGAGGGGACAAGAACACACACACCGTCGGATTCGCCACTGTTCTGCGAAATCCAGGTTCCATCTTTCAAAGTTTTAGTTAGAACTTATCAAATAAAGTAGTTAATCACTTTATTTCAGTTATTTCCATTCTCGATATTGCCAGGGAGGTTGTGGGGATTGATAGTTTCTGAGAAACTATGATTCATTCCTCACTTCTGAGGTAGGATCGAGAATCTTGCAGATAGATTAGTTATTTCGTTGTTTAGAATAGATATACAAAATCGCACAGACAAATAGCTACACTCGGCTATTTTGTTTGTTTTTACGTTGTTAGTTTAGTTGTCAATTTTAAATATTTTAAATAGCTACTCTCTCATAAATTGCCGGAAAATACAAAAAGAAACTATATATGCTAGAAGTGCACTTAGATTTTACTTTATTATAGTTTGTTTCATTACTGCTTTTGTATGACAATTACGGGACCTAGGGAGCCCAGGGAATACATTTTCGAGCCAATTGTGCCTCAGCCCAATACCGTAGTAGCAATAACTGACATTGACCAAAACCTTAGGATACAAGTCTTCCAAACAACAACAGACTTCCAACAGATCAGGATACAGTTGAGAGGGTTAAACATCGAAGACGACCAAGCGCATCTATTTTGGTCAAATCAGCCAAATTACAGATTACCCTAGAAAATACCCACATGACTGTAGAAGGGCTCGAAAGAGAACAAACATTCGGGTGTGATCCTTTAGTTCCACAGCCAGACGCTGGAGACACCCTAGTAGATATAGATACCAGCTTAAGAATCCAAGTTACGAGAACGCCTGTAAGGTATTCTGAGAAGATCGCACAGCTGTTAGTTCTAAACATAGAAGCTGAAAAAGCTTACGACTACTGGATACTAGGGATCAGAACTTGATCTCCCGTATGACCATCACGGGACCGCAACAACCAAGAGTCTATGGTTGTGATCCACAGATCCCACAGCCTAACGAATCCATAAAAGAATTCGACATAGACACTGGCCTACGTAAATTAGTATTTCAGTCTACTCCGATTCCACCTCTCATCATTCAACAGTTATCCCTACTAAATACAACAGCTAATGAAGCTAGAGAATTTTGGACTAGGCCAGAGAATCGTCCATAGAATTGACCATATTCACCATATGACCCTATCAGGAGAAATACACGAAACCATCCCGGGTCATTTTCCACGCATCCCACAACCCATAGATCGAATCACGCCAGAGCTCGATATTGATTGGAGCCTTCGAGCAGTCATCCTCGCTGATCGATCTATCACACCAGTCCAAGTTAGAAGGGCCTTCTTTGCCTTAGATTCGCAAATACCATTAGTGCGTGTTGAAGACATTAGACTGCCTAACTAGTTTTCCTGCACATTCTACCCCCACCGGCTGTCTCGGCACGACCTCGGGAGGTCGGGTACGTGGAAGAGTCACTTGTTGATTCTCACGCTCGCCTGTTGCTTTTCCGACGTACAAAATTGGTGAACCCAACGTGACGTGAAACCTTCACAGCAATTCTTTCACCTTCTCTTTGAGAAGTTTCATCTTCTCCACATCACCTTCGCTCCTTCCCATTATTCTGCGGGTATTCATATACCCCCCGAATATGTCGGGATTAGATGCATACGGCAGACCCCTCTTGGGTCTTGAGGCATACTACGCCCAACAGAATAGGCAGTCATCACCCTCACTCTCAATATGGGGTGACAACTATTCAACTAATCAATTGTCAACACAAACACCAAGGACTAGATATAACTCGTCCTACCAAATAGAGGGGTTGGAGCAACTTGATCAAACACAAACAGAGCCTTCAGGCTCGAACAATATGACATTAACTGGAGAGTCTGCTTCATCTCCTCAGGTATTATTCCGACCGCCTATTAGTAGACAATCGGATCCATACTTGGTCTTAGACGATGGACAATCAATACTTTATCCTAGGAGTGAACAACGCTCTCAAGGCATGTACCCACCTGTAGGAACTTTGCAGATACAGCCCGAGTTCTCTCCTCAAGAAAACTCCCCTATGCCATCACGTATGGAAAATACTCTCAGAGAAACTTGGCAAGATAGCAATCAGTTCATGACAGGCTATCACATGCCTATACAACACCAGGATATACAACAAACGCCACCAAGGCACGATATCATGGCTTCACCAAACGAAGTCATTTCAAATCTAATGGAAAAGGTTAGAGGATTAGAACTTGCCCAAGCAAGTCAAAATTCAAGAATCATACAAACAGGGAGTTCCAATCCTCCGCACCATCCTAGCCAAGTGGATCTCCTCACAGGAGTAGGCACATTGGGTATGACTCCTCAATATTCACAACAAGTGCCAACTAGACCCACTATCGCCAGTACTGTTCCTCTAGGTCCAGTACAAAGCAATCCATTCCTGGATAGTACCCCTTCGTACTTAAACATGTACTCCAAATCACCACAAGGGGATTTGTACTCATCCCCCGGCATGTTTACTCAAATGCAAGGATTGCCTTATGCCCCTGCTAACGCGTACGTTACGCCATATCAACAACCCGTTCCGCCACCGCCTCCTCAACAGGCACCATCAATGGTTGAGACGTATGCGATAGGGACTTATTTAGAATATTTAAAAGAGCCCTTAGATTTCGCCATACGAAGCGTTATGCTTCCAAGGCCTCTTCCCGATTTGCCTAAATACAAAGGAGAAGGAGATCCGAATGCGCATATCAAAGCTTACGCTACAGCCATTCGTGAACTACTCCCATGGGATGGGGTTGTTGCTAAAATATTCCCCAAAACTCTGGAAGGCATTGCCCTCGATTGGTATTACAGAATACCCGAGGCTTCCATACATTCATTCAAACAACTCGTGTCTGAGTTCATCAAAGCCTTCGACATGAACAAACTATTAAGGACAGGAATCAGGGAGTTCTTGCACATCAAGCAAGAACATAACGAGTCTGTCGCCCATTTCATCCAAAGGTGGCGCACAGTCCTTTATTCCTCGGCAAGCGCTCCAAACATGGATCAGATGGAACTATGCGATTTATTCCTTCATTCTCTTAGCAGAGATGTGAAGGAAGAAGTCCAGAAGTTCCCACTAAGGACTTATGACGAGGTACTTGAGAGCGCTCTGCGAATTGATCAAGCAGCGATAGATAGTGGCCGTAAGACGTATGGAGCAAACGGGAGGTTAATCACCCCTACTCAAAACACTACAACCACTACAAGCGTCAATCAAGGACCCAAAATCCTTAACAAAAATCGTGGGGTAACAACAGATGGAGTAACTGACCAGCCCAAGAGGATAAATGTCATTAATACTCCGTCACAAACAAACAACCAAAGAAACAACAATTTTACCCCGACGATCAATACAGTGGATTTTAATAATCCACAACAACAACAACGGTGAAATCCCATACAAGGACCAAACCAAAACTCCTTTGGTTATCAAAACCAAAATCAAAACCAGAAACAACAAAACTTTAGTCCTAATAGGCAACAGTTTGATCAGAATTTTAGGCCACAATACACACCAAACCAACAAAACGGGAATTACAACCCCAATTCTTATTGTGGTTTCCATAAAATTCGGGGTCATGACACTAGAACGTGTCGTGATTACAACAAATTCATGCAACGCTTGCCAAGTGAACAAAAACAATTTTTTATGGATATGTTCTTAGCAGATCCTACGTTACCAACGGCAAGTACCTTCGCAGGGGCAGTTTCCCCTCAGAATGCCCCTCTCAAGATCTTTAATGATCCACTCCCAAATCATGATAGCGATAGGTTGAAACCAACTGGAACAAACAAAGGTGCAATAACGGGAAACAACGATCACGAGGCCTCAACCTCGCTAAATCCGTTAGTCGCGCCGCAACTAGGAAGTCAACCACGACCTAAGGTAGTTGGATTAGTAGAGTTAGACTCCGAATTACCCGTTGAAGCAATTACGAGAACACGAGAGTATTTCTCTCAACCAAGTCCAAGCCACCTGCCGGAAACAGATAACATCCAGCAAACCATAGCAAAACCCATGGGTGCTTATGATCTAATTAATGATCTAACAAAAACCTTCTCGCATATTTCATTCCTTGATTTACTAAAGAATTCCCCTGCTCATAGGGCTGCTCTTTTAGAGGCGTTAGGTTTGGGTCATTTAGTTAGTATCACTCCACCACCGGAAGCGCAGGTAAATCATATAGACTTTGATGTTTATCCACCGGGACAGGCGGATAGGGATGTTGAATTCATATTCGAAATAAGTAAAATGCCTACAGATGCTGAGATCGCACGCCGAGGCGATCCAGCCCTACACTTGCAAGTACAAGTTTATAATAACTATGTAAAACGGGCAATGGTTGATGACGGAGCTACGGTTAACATAGTTCCTTTCTCTTTTCTCCAAAAATTGGGATATGGAGAAACAAACTGTTCTACTACACGAAATACCTTGAGAGGCTACGACAGCCTTAAAGCCACATCGATAGGAACTATAATACTACCGGTCACCTTAGGACCTAAAACAATCCTGACTGAGTTTTATATTATAGATCGGGAAACTAACTATAATATGATCCTCGGCCGGCCCTGGATACACCGAATGAAGGCAATCCCTTCCACGCTATTCCAAGAAGTAAGATTCCTGCATCTGGGAAAGGTATTTGTAGCCAAAGGTGATCCAAAGCCATTTGACGTACACCTAGCTGATTTAAAGAAGAGACCAGGTGTACACTCAGAATTCGAACTGCCAACAAATCAACTTAACAAACCCTCTGACTCAAAGCCAGAGGAAAAGTTGATACCTACAACGGATCTTGAAACTACCAACATAGCTAAGACAATTCCAACCCCTAAAGGTAAAACTAAAGAAATAGTATCATTAGGGACTACTGCAAAGATCGTTGAGCTGATAGAACAAGATTCACCAATGTTCTTACCATTCGATTCAGTAGGCATAGGATTTTCCTTAGGTGTTGGTTCCTTGCCAGCAGAAGATCTCTGTATGGTAGAAGTAGAGTATGCAAACACAGCAGATACACCTACATCCATACTCCCAGCTAAGTATTGGACTCTCCATTTCGATGGAGCTAAATGCCGTTATGGAGCGGGGGGCAGGTATAATTCTTACCTCGCCCGAAGAGAAGGTCCTCCCATTCTCTTTTAAATTAAACTTTGAATGTACAAACAACGGCGCTGAATACGAAGCCCTCCTCCTTGGCCTTACCTTAGCCAAAAGAATTGGTATCGATAATATCAGAGTTTTAGGAGACTCGCAATTAGTTGCAAACCAAGTTTCAGAGGTATATGAAACTAAAGCCGAACACTTGCAACTTTACAAAAACGCTGTAGTAGATTTAAGCAAGGCATTCAACTTCATATCCATTGAAGCAATCCCGCGAGAAAAAAATCTTCTCGCCGATTCAATAGCAACCTCAGCATCACGTTTTACTCCAAACAATGAGCTAGAAGATACTCATTTCACGGTATCCATTCGTAACGAACCATTAATAAAAACAATGATGGATCCTCTTTCAAACGGAAGTAAATCTACCGTCCTAGACCATGTTGGAAATGATGCGGCTACTTTGGATTACTTAAATGCCTTTGCAGCACTACATCTCTCCTATCACACGCTAGATTTATCTCTGATCTCGCATTCATCTTCCTACTTCGGAAATCCCGTAATGAATCTTCCCTCACAAAAAGAACCTAATATATACGTGGTGGAAAACGGGGATGATATAGATCTACCTCCGGCACCACCTGAGTTCGAAGAGGGTAATGCCTCTTTAATTGAAGAAACAATCGATGTCAATATCGGAACGGAAGATGAACCAAGAATTTTAAAGTTAGGTTCTTCATTAACCCCAGAGGAAGTGGAAATACACACCCAAGTTCTCAAAGAACATCAGAAGGCATTTGCATTTAATTATAAAGAGATGACAGGAGTCGCACCCCACATTGCGGTACACAACCTCGTCACTAGGTCAGATGCGAAGCCAATTAAACAAAAATCAAGACCCATGAAGCCCAAAGTAGCCCTCATGGTAAAAGAGGAGGTAATAAAACTCCTTCAGGTAGGATTCATCAAGCCAGTTGACTACTCCCAATGGGTATCCAACATCGTTCCCGTTCTCAAGAAGAACGGAAAGATACGCATCTGCATAGATTTTCGAGATATCAACAAAGCTTGCCCTAAGGACGACTTCCCATTACCATCCATAGACGTTATTGTTGATGCAACAACAGGTTTTGAACTCTTGTCTCTCATGGATGGATTCTCGGGATACAATCAAATCAAAATCTCCGAGCAAGATCAAGCCAAAACCACGTTTATAACTCCTTGGGGAACCTATTGCTACGCTGTTATGCCATTCGGTCTCAAGAACGCCGGTGCTACGTACCAGCGGGCCATGACATACATATTTCACGATTTAATCCATAAAATCGTGGAATCCTACGTAGATGACTTGTTGGCTAAGGCCAAGAAGCGTTGTGACCATCCTGAAGTACTCCGCATCATCCTTTCACGCCTAATAGAATATGGAGTTACCCTAAACCCAGAGAAATGTGTCTTCGGTGTAACAGGAGGAAAGCTCCTAGGTTACATCATATCGTCACGAGGGATCGATGTTGATCCAGCCAAAATTCGGGCTGTCCTCGAAATGGTCCCACCCTCGAATGAATCTGGAATCAGATCATTTCTTGGAAAGTTGGGTGCAATCCGGAGATTTATCCCGGATCTAAGCTTCGCTGTTCATCCAATCAACAATTTACTCAAGAAAGACTATAGCATTGATTGGACCGAAGATTGCAATGAAGCTTTTGATGCAGTCAAGCGTTTCCTGCTATTACCGCCTACGCTAATGCCACCAAAGCTAGATCGCCCTTTAATTTTGTACTCACGGGCTACCGATGTTTCGTTAGCTTACATGCTAGCCCAAGAAGACGATGACAAAAGAGAGCGTGCGATTTATTTCATTAGCCGAACATTGCTCGACTACGAAACGCGCTATACACAAGCAGAGCGAGAATGTCTTGCCATAGTCTTTGCTACTAAACGCCTAAGACACTACATGCTAAATCAAGAGACAAGGGTCATAGTAAAGACGGACCATTTACGGACTTTTCTCACACAGGGGTCCTTGTCCAAAAAGGCTGGACGTTTTATAACCTTAATGGGAGAGTTCGAATTAACATTTGTAAACCAGAAGTCAGTTAAAGGAAAAATCATTGCAGATTGGTTAGCTGATAACCCGCTAGACGGAGGCGACTTAGTAGACTTAGACTTTCCAGATGAATGCGTATACTACGTCGAAACCCGACCTGCTATATCTGAGTGCCCTTGGTACGCTGATATCATTAGTTATATCATGGACCATAAATACCCAGAAGGAATTACACCTCAACAAAGAAGACGGTTACGCATTATCGTAACTAAATACGTCATTATAGAGCAGGTGCTCTATCGGAAAGCATTCGATGGGATGCTCTTAAGGTGTGTTGACACAGAAGAGTCCAAGAGGATTCTCCATGAATCCCATAGCGGTATATGTGGAGGCCACTTCGGTGGCCATGCCACTGCTCGAAAAATACATCGAATGGGCTATTTCTGGCCCACTCTAGAACATGACACAATAGAGTTTGTACGCAGGTGTCATAAATGTCAGGAGTTCTCTCATGAGATCCACATGCCGGCACAAGCTTTGCAACCAATCGCTACTCCGTGGCCCTTTTCTACATGGGGCCTAGACTTAATAGGGAAATTCTCTCCCTCATCCACAGACGGCCACAATTTTATAATTACGGCCACAGAATATTTCACTAAATGGGTAGAGGCTATGCCTCTTACAACTGTGCCTGGTTCCGTAATCGCTAAGTTCATTTTGAACCAAATCATTTGCAGATACGGTATCCCGCAAATCATTATCTCAGATAATGGAACTTCTTTCAAAAACGAAGAAGTTCGGGAGCTATGCAGTAAGTTCAAAATAAGCCATCATACGGCTTCCTTATATTATCCCCAAGCCAATGGGCAGGCTGAAGCAACAAACAAGACGTTGAAAGCCATTCTCCTTAAAACGGTAAAAGAAAACAAACGGGATTGGCATTTAAAGTTATATCCGGCCTTGTGGGCCCACCGAACCTCGATAAGAACGCCAACAGGAGCAACTCCTTTCTCATTGGTATTTGGGTCAGAAGCAGTTCTCCCACTTGAAGTTGAAATCCCCAGTCTCCGCATTTCACTACAAGGGATTCTGGATGAGGACGCTTACAGAGAAGCGCGTCTTTCTCAATTAGAAAGCCTGGATGAAACTAGGTTAAATGCTGAACAACGACATAGAGTCTATGCCGACCGGATGTGCCGGCAGTACAACAAGAAGGTCTATGAACGTGACATATACGAAGGTGACCTAGTTCTAAGGTTAGACAGCCGGATCGACAAGAAGACCGGCGAAGGAAGGAAATTCCGGCCCAAATGGTTGGGCCCATACCGAGTCATGAAGGACTACGGAAATGGTGCATACCTCTTATGCACGCTAGAAGGAGAGGAGTTTGGCGAAACAGTCAATTCTCTCCACCTCAAGCGTTTCTACGCGTAAGCAGCTAACGCTACCCATATAACTATCTACATTGCATTTTCATACAAATTAGGATCATTTTGTCCACTTGTTCTTACACAAATTGTGATCAGGGAATCTATTCTCAAAGTAATCTATTTCAAACTCGTGATGTTTCTGGCATAAAGTTCTTTAATCATACTTCTCCATCTTCGATATCATCAATCAACTCAGAATCTTTTATCAAACAAAATCAGACATGACGAAGTCCTAACGGTAATCATACCAAGATCTGCAAAGTTTGTTCTCGCTTTGATTTCTTCTTAGGATAGGTGTCTTGCCTATGGTCTGTTCTAGAAGCTTCATGGTGTCACATCTATCCCATATACACATCTCTTTGGAAATAAGCATATACTGACATTTTACTCAAATAGACAAGTCAAGAAGTGATTAAACAAAAAAATTTATTTTACACATTTCCTTGCCCCACCAACCTTCGGTGATGAGCTTGCGTCTCTTACTAGTGACGTAGGGTTGGGAAAGGATGGAAATGCCCTTACTCGCCTATGCCTTGCCCACGGTGATAAACCCATGCTTCTTACAGGTAGCATGGGGCAAAGTGTAGGGGGTCCTCTAAACAAAGTAAATGTTAAAAGGTCATAAACAATCAATTCAAACTTTGAGTCAAAAACGAATGAATCAGATATTCAAAAATTCCAAGAGAGTCAAAAATCCTAAAAAACCAGATTTTGTCTACTATGTGGCCATCTACGGGTCTAAGTCTGGATAAACCGCAAAGCAAGTTGCATCCAAAACTATGAAGTCATTCAGGTAGAATAAGCTTGTTGGTTTTCTTTTGGTTCCACCAAAGCTTCGTCTGTCTTTCACCACTATCACTTCACCATATTCCATAACTTGCGCCCTTCTTGGCTCTTGGTGATGAGCCCTCGCATCCTACTAGTTGCGTGGAGTTAGGAGTGGGGCAAGTTAATCTATTCATCATACTGATTATTTTCATCACTTTGCCAAAACAAATCATGAGGTATCCAAATTGCTCACAGAAACTAAGATTTAAGATCACAATATATCTACAATATCATGTATCAGCATCATGAAACACAAAAAGAAAGCAAACATTTGCACCATCTGTTTTCCATTGCATACATTCTAGAAAGCATATAAAACATACATCGTAGTATACACGAAGCAGTTGGAAATAAAGAAAGTAGAATACAAATGACAAGTTTTGATCCAAAACCGACGCATATATATAAATAAATCAAGTTTATATACAATGCCATCATGCACTAGGCATGGTCAAAACGCTCAAAGAGCCCGTAATACACAAAAGAATATAAGTACAAATACAGAAAGCCAAGTGGCCTCTCAACCCCTGCGCGATCCCGCTGAAGGTGCGCGCCCTCGCCTAGGACTCCGGCTACGCTGGCGCTCTGAATGGACGGAGGGCTCAGGGTCCCTAGGGGCAGTCGTAGTCTCGCCATGAGAGCGGCTCCTCATAAGACGCTCGGCTGTCCTATAGCCGGCCAACTCTGTACGGAGAGTTGACACCATCTTGGCCACATGCCAAACGGGAGCAAAGACGTCAGTGTGCCTGCCGGCTGCTGAGGGCTCTCCGGCATCCACGGATAACTCCGCACGGGTCTTATCCATAGGGATCATCAAAGAATCGACGCAAACCCTACGGATTAGATCCCGCCACTCATCAACAGTCTCTGCAAAGCAAAGAAAGAAAAACGAATTAGGAACTAGGCAAGAGGTTAAAGTGTACACAATGCAAATATAAGGAGAGTTAACATTCGAAAACAAATCCTAAAACAAACAAGCATTGAAAGGAGGAGAGGATAACTTACTCGGATCGCCAGGCCTCCAAGATGGGTCGCCAGGGCCAGCACCTGCTGCTGATGCCGCTGCTGACTGAGGGCTGCTCCTGTGGTAGGGGCAACATGGCGCCCCGCAACGGACTCATCGTCTCCACCATGGCCTCGGGAGAGTGGCTCCTCAGAAGCCACGGTCTCTCTCTCTGCACTCTCCTCCTCCCTCTCTGCCCGCAGAATATCTTGAGTATCATGCCACTCAGGATCGCTCTCGTCCGTCTGCTCCTCTGACCCTCCCTCTGTGTGCTCCTCAGAATCGGAGTCAATATCTATGGGGTCGTCACTGCTATGAGCAGGACCTGCAGCAATCTGAAGTAATGGTGCCTGAGGCGCACCAGCTCTCCCTCTGGCCCGAACTATCCCCCTGGCTGTAATAGGAATGCCAGGGGTAACCGCTGTCCAACCACGGCCTCTAGGCCCCCCTCTAGCCTCTCGGACTGATCTATAAACAGGTGCTACTGGAGGAAGCATAGCCGCGTAGGGGAGGCCAAACTGCTGAGGAACCCTGCTGAAGGGATGTACCTCTACCCGGCCCACACGATCAATAAGCTGCCCTGTGATGGAGCAGGAGATCAATGTCGTAGTCTCCTCTCCCCATATACCGGCCATAAGCTGGTACGGTGTAGCCTCCATGTCTGCCGTGGTAAGGGTGGCTACTGGCTGGTGAGGTGCTCTGAGCACTGACATACCTGACCATCGGGCTGCCCTCACCGCCCCGGGATCTGCCACCTCCACGCCTCTGCCATACGGAATGAAACGCTCATACACCCAACTCATGACTAGAGCGGGGTGGCTCAAGGACTGTCCCTGCAATCGGACCACCCTGTATAAGTCATGGTAGGTGGTCCCCAAAATGTCTGCGCCCCAGGCGTATTTCCGGCCATGTCCCTCTATCTGTGCAATAATGGGGCCCCAGCAGTATAACAATGTATCCCCTCCCTTGTCCCCGATGAGTCTCGAGGCAAGGATCCCCATAATGGCCTGTCGAAAGATACGGGGATGGGCAAAGAAGGAATGGATCTAACTCGCACTCCCTTCTTCGGCCCCGTAGAAATGGCTGCATCCCCCATATAACCAGCCCACTGAGCTATCTGTGCCCTGGACCCTGCTATCTCCAGTGTGAGTCTCCGCCCGATAATCGGGACCCCCAGGATGCGGTAAACATCCTCCAAAGTGATGATACACTCACCACGGACCCCTGGCAATCAGAAAGTGTTCCGATCCGCGTCCCAATATGAAAATAGGTCACAAAGAATGTGACTGGATGGAGCAACGTGGGGCACACGCGATATACGCAATATGCCGGCCCTCTGCAATGTGTCCTCCTCATCTGCTGAGAGGGCATCCAATACCCCGGGCAGCCAGTCGTACTCTCTCTCCCGGCTCCATCTAATGTACTCCTCTTTTGCCTGCATACACCCAAAAACACACAAGGAAGAGTAAGTTAGTATCTAAACAATATCAAGAGAAGCATAAAAACACGTACAAATGCTAAAAATACAAGTAAAAGCTTTTAAGTGAGGTTCTTTTACATTCTGTGCAAAACCGCCGCCCTGAGCAGGGGGGCGGTTTTGTAACCGCCGCCTTAAAGGCGGCGGTCTCGTGACCGCTGCCCTGTACAGGGCGGCGGTCGTGTAACCGCCGCCCTGTCCGGGGCGGCGGTCGCGGTCCGAAAACCCGCGCAGGTTTTTTAAGCTTAAAAAGCCCAAAAAATGCGAAAAATGACTATTTTAATCAAATATGGGGCCTACCCAGTAGGCGCCCCCCCCTAGATGGACCCTTTAAACCAAACATTTTCGAAACTAAACCCCTCATTGCAACAAATTTAGCATTTTAAAATTGAAGAGGGAAAAGCACAAAATTGAAGAAAACCAACCTGTGATCTCGCGGGGTGGCGTTCCGCACGTGGAGGCATGATCTCTATCTCACTGCGGACGTTTTGACTCTACTCGCGTGAGAAACCGTCACCGTGGGTCCCAGAGCTCAAAACCTATCAAATCGACTCGCGCAAATGAATAGGAAAATGGGCCCACTTTCATATATATAACGCCCCGATTCGTTTTAAATATCTTTTTCACAGGTTTGGAGCGCCGACGGAGGTAAGTTTCTATCCTCGCACAAATGGTACGTCCTCTTTCTCTATTATTTTAACGTTTATTTTTCAAATTATTGTATCTATCTGCATTTGAGTTCTCTTTTCATTTCGCAGGTAGCGGGAATTTTGGACGGCGTCATTTCAACACACGGGCGTGTAAGGTATAACTTCTAACTTCCCATTTCGGGACGGCCATACTCGGACCCACCGTTTTATGCCTCTTCATGGCTAAAACGCTTCTCCGAGGGGGCAATATGTACGTACCCAAAATTGTAAGGTACTGTACTACGGAACGGTGTAATAAGTGCCCCGATGATGATACAGGTCTCTTCGCAAGGTGTTCGGGATCCAGAGAAGCTTTACAGATATGCGTTAACATCCCGCATGCCCCGCTTAGCCCCCGCGTGCTTTGTTTTCCCTATTTTTCCTCTTTTCTTGGCTTTTTGGTCTTCAGTGACGAAACCGCCGCCCGGAAGGGCGGCGGTCTCGTGACCGCCGCCCTACACAGGGCGGCGGTCTGTAACTGCCGCCCTGAGCAGGGCGGCGGTCCTGTGCGCGTTTTCCAGAACGTGCTTTTGACGGAACGCACCGCAAAAATCAACGCTTTACCAGCTTTTCTTGCCGACTTGAGCATGCATTTATGTTTTTGGTCCCCTGGAATAGTGTTTTTCTTTTGTTTAATGTTTAGGAGTTCAGTTTAGATTTGATCTTTGCATGTTTGGATTCCTATAAATGCATGGTTTGTGCACATGCAAATGGCCCCTGATTTTAGTTCTGAATTTTGCTCCAAGGTTTGCTTTTAAATTTCTTGTTGCAGTAGATTTAGTTTTCCTTTGCTTAGAATTCTTAGATTTCTCATTGAGTGCTTTGTTTAGTTTTGTATTGCAGCTGGTAAGCCACATATCCAACTTGTGCAAGTGCAAACATTATTTGGGCCACCATTTTCACTCCAATTTTCATGTTTTCAGTGCTATGGTCGTTTTAGTTTGCTTAGGATTGGTAGCATAGTTTGTTGCAGGTTTGTTTTAGCTTTGTGTTACTGTTGGTAAGCCACAGACCCAACTTGTGCAGACAGCATTATTGTTTTGGAGTAGAATGGTCTAGGTAGCCATTAAAGTTGCAGGTTTTGCTCTTCATACAGACTAGTCTCAGGTTCTGGACGCTCTTTGTTGCATGATTCGCAGTAGACCCCGCTAGGAATTGCATAGGCCAAGCTCTGTACTCTTGTGCTATCCCTCTCCTATCCGCATTCTATTCTGTCTGCATTTTGAAGGCTGTCCATTGATCCAAATATCTATTCCTGTTGATGCAAGCATTTCACGCTTTTCTGGATTCACGTGAGCATAAAGAACGAAGAGATCATACTGAGGGGACAAGAACACACACACCCGTCGGATTCGCCACTGTTCTGCGAAATCCAGGTTCCATCTTTCAAAGTTTTAGTTAGAACTTATCAAATAAAGTAGTTAATCACTTTATTTCAGTTATTTCCATTCTCGATATTGCCAGGGAGGTTGTGGGGATTGATAGTTTCTGAGAAACTATGATTCATTCCTCACTTCTGAGGTAGGATCGAGAATCTTGCAGATAGATTAGTTATTTCGTTGTTTAGAATAGATATACAAAATCGCACAGACAAATAGCTACACTCGGCTATTTTGTTTGTTTTTACGTTGTTAGTTTAGTTGTCAATTTTAAATATTTTAAATAGCTACTCTCTCATAAATTGCCAGAAAATACAAAAAGAAACTATATATGCTAGAAATGCACTTAGATTTTACTTTATTATAGTTTGTTTCATTACTGCTTTTGTATGACAATTACGGGACCTAGGGAGCCCAGGGAATACATTTTCGAGCCAATTGTGCCTCAGCCCAATACCGTAGTAGCAATAACTGACATTGATCAAAACCTTAGGATACAAGTCTTCCAAACAACAACAGACTTCCAACAGATCAGGATACAGTTGAGAGGGTTAAACATCGAAGACGACCAAGCGCATCTATTTTGGTCAAAACAGCCAAATTACAGATTACCCTAGAAAATACCCACATGACTGTAGAAGGGCTCGAAAGAGAACAAATATTCGGGTGTGATCCTTTAGTTCCACAGCCAGACGCTGGAGACACCCTAGTAGATATAGATACCAACTTAAGAATCCAAGTTGCGAGAATGCCTGTAAGGTATTCTGAGAAGATCGTACAGCTGTTGGTTCTAAACATAGAAGCTGAAAAAGCTTACGACTACTGGATACTAGGGATCAGAACTTGATCTCCCGTATGACCATCACGGGACCGCAACAACCAAGAGTCTATGGTTGTGATCAGCAGATCCCACAGCCTAACGAATCCATAAAAGAATTCGACATAGACACTGGCCTACGTAAATTAGTATTTCAGTCTACTCCGATTCCACCTCTCATCATTCAACAGTTATCCCTACTAAATACAACAGCTAACGAAGCTAGAGAATTTTGGACTAGGCTAGAGAATCGTCCATAGAATCGACCATATTCACCATATGACCCTATCAGGAGAAATACACGAAACCATCCCGGGTCATTTTCCACGCATCCCACAACCCATAGATCGAATCACGCCAGAGCTCGATATTGATTGGAGCCTTCGAGCAGTCATCCTCGCTGATCGATCTATCACACCAGTCCAAGTTAGAAGGGCCTTCTTTGCCTTAGATTCGCAAATACCATTAGTGCGTGTTGAAGACATTAGACTGCCTAACTAGTTTGTCTGCACATTCTACCCCCACCGGCTGTCTCGGCACGACCTCGGGAGGTCGGGTACGTGGAAGAGTCACTTGTTGATTCTCACGCTCGCCTGTTGCTTTTCCGATGTACAGCAACCTCCATGCAACCTTGTTATGTAACCATCACAATTAGTTATTGGGATAACTCGAGTGAAGGAGGTTGATCTCGTCATGGTAACTATTTTCAATACCATTCATTTGAATGATAAAAAGAGAACAAGGATCTCTAATGAGATTTTGGAAGGATTTTTGTATGCACAGAAAAACTATATATCATTATAAGTCTATGTTGATGTTTTATAAAATTTGGAATACACGAGTTCTAGTTGTAAATTTATTTAGTGGTGATTGCTTATTGATGGTAAGGAAGCTTAAATCACAGTCTCTTTTTATGCATATATATAATTAATGGGTTAACATTGTTTGCTTGGACAATTTTTAGAAACTTGACACAATTCAATCTTTACTCAGTCTATATTGTAATGAATGTTTAGAGAAGGTAGAATTCCTCTAGGGAAAGAGTCTGATAATCCAGGTTGGAATGTAAACTTTTTCATAATCTTAAATCACCTTTGAAGGGTTCGATAAAAAAATTGTGTAGGCTTCATTTGGTTGATAACTCTTATAAACAAAGAAACCCCTATTTTCGAAGGACAAAACAAACAAAGTTTGAGTATTTTCGTCATTTATTTGAAGTCATTTTCCTCAATTTAGTTTTATTGTGCATGCAAGTGTTAGCAAAATCATATACAAGAATGAACTAATCTTAGGAAAGGATATTAATTAATTTTATAAGAAAATCCATGTACCCCGGGTTCTCAACAAAAGACCCTCCTAGGGTTTATCAAGAATTAACAGTTTGAGAAACTTAAACTCAAACAATAAGGTCTAAACTCTCAAGAAAAAACCCTAAAATATCCCTTAAAAAATTATAAGGAATTTTGCACTGAAATTTCTTCAGGAGCGAATTTTTTTTATAGTCCAGACACAGTCATGTAGCTCTACATGAGAGGTTAATGGAAAAGTGATATTTTAGGAAGATTTTATTAATAAGGTGCCATTAAAACTTTAAACACTGAACCTAGGCCTAAATGGGTATTTGGAATGAATAACTATTTTTGGAATGAACCTACCTAGAAAAATTTACACCCAAAAGTGACATTAGGAAGGGCTAGTAGGAAGGTATAAGCCTAAAAGGAAGATTGTGAAGAAAGAGGTATTTGTCTTAAGAGTTGAACCAAGATTTTTAGCCCACACTTGGAAAATGGAAAAGGGTATTCAAAAGTGGTATTTTTTTTGTGGCTTGTAGATTTTTCTAACCTCTAACTCACCAAACACATTTCCTATGAGAAGCTTAAGGGGCAATTTTAGAACTAGGTGAGAAAATTGTGGATTTTGGATGATTTCATCTAATTTGTTGATAATGTTGGCATGATAGGAGGGTGTTAGTCATGTTCCAATATTTTATTGACTGATTTTTAGTATTTGAATACCAAATTACATATTGAAGGCTTTCTAGTCTTGGTAAGAAGTGATACTTTGTAAGCTCTAAAGGAATTTTTGAGTTATTTGTCCAATATAACTTGTTATGTGAGTGTTTTTGTGTTGTATGATCTACATCATTTTGTATCAGAGTGGATGATGAGAAGAAATTGAAAAATAAGAAGACAAAGAAGAGCAGGAAGTAGTGAGAAGAGAAGAGATTTGCAAGAGAAGTGAAGATTGTCAAAATGCCACCAAGAAGAGTGGTTAGAAGAGGACATAGAGATAAAACAAGGGATTATGAGTCGTTTACCAGGTTGAGGAACATACATGATAGATTATGAGCATTGGAATTTTCTCAGAGAAGAGGTAATTCATTGGATGAAGAAAATGACAAGGAAAAAGAGAAAGATAGAGAGGTAGGAGTAGAAAGAGAACCAAAGGAAGAATGACCAGAAATAAGGATCCTAAAATCATTTATGGAAGCAAGTACTAAGCCAAGGATGAAAGTACCAGCGTATGGTGGAAGCATGCATCCATGAGAGTTGTTATAATAGATTGCAAAAACGGACAAGTATTTTGATTTTGAGGGTATAACAGATGATAAGAAGGTGACGTTTACATGTAAAAAACTAACAGGGCATAATGTTATTTAGTGGGATTTTATGCAAGAGGAACGAGTGAACAGAGGAAAGGAAAAGATCGTGATATGGGACATGATGGTAGCAAAAATAAAAAGTAAGTTTATCCCTTCTGATTATCAAACTAGTTTGTTTAAAAAGTTACAAAATTTGAGGCAAAGGGAAATAAATGTAGCTGATTATATTGAATATTTTTACAAATTGGAAATGAGATCTGGTCACATAGAAGATGATGTTGAAGAGGTGGCTATATATTTCAATGGTTTGAGACTTAATAAACAAAATGAGATAAGCTTGTTTAATCTGAGGACAGTGGAAGAGGCATACCAAGCAGCCTTGAAGGTGGAAGAGAAGTTTAATTAGACACAATACTTCGTAGGTAGATGAAGAGGAATGAGAGGAAGAGGCCGATAGTAAAATAGAGGACAACAACAATAACAACAAACTAATGATGAAGAGGTAAAAAACTCACAGACACAAAGTACTACAAGAGGTGGAATATACTAGAGGTGATTACTTATACAGAGGTAGGGGTGGATTTGAAACAGGAAGAGGTGAGTTCACAGGAAGATGTTTTAAGTGTAATAATTTTTTTATTCATAGTTCATTTGAATTTCTATATTATCCACAAACAAGGAACAATAGATTGAATGAAGTAAGAAATTAGATTACACAGGTTGATGAGGAAGAAAGTGTGACATCACCATCACTAGTGGAAGAACCAGAAACAGGTGAACCATTGATGATGATGAGAGTCTTGATGATGCAAGTAAGAGGAGTGAATAACCAGTTAGAAGAAGGACATTATTTAGGACCATATGAAAAGGAAGAGGTAAATTTTACAAAATCATCATTGATATTGGTAGCACATATAATTTAGTTTCCTCTGAGATGGTTAAAAATCTAAATTTGAGAATAATGAGGCATCCTAACCCTTATAAGGTCTACTAGGTTCAAAAATATCATCAAATGTTGGTAAGTAAATAATGCTTAGTCAATTATCAGATTGGTAGATGTCATGATCAATTTTTATGTGATTTATTGTCTATGGATGCATGTCATCTTTTTCTGGCTAGGCCATGCCAGTTTGATAGGAAATTCATTCATGGTGGATGGGAAAATACTTATACCTTTTTGAAGGATGGGGTTAGACACACATTGAATCCACTAAAGGAAAGGAAATCATGGTATGAAGACCATCCCAGAGTGATGTTAATGGGGTTGAAAAAATTCTTTGAGCCAGGAGATGAGAGTGAAGTGATGGAGAACACAATTGGTACTGTCAAGAAGATGTGGAAATGGATAAGTGGAGAGAAGGAATACCAAGGTAACTTACAAAGGAAAATAAGTAAGGAGGATGAGAAAAGAAGATATACATATCATACTAAGAACTATGAAAATGATGAGCTCTTAGAAGCAGTCAAGAAAGGACATAAATCAGACCATTGGGGAAATTTGAAGTAACCAAACCTTGTAGAGGAAGAAAATGGTCATGAAAAGTGTGGCAAACCAGTTCAAGAGGACAAGAAAGTGCAAAACCAAGGAGAGATAAACTATGAGAAATAAATGGAGGTTAAGAATGAAGAGAAAACTAGGAATTTTCAATCTAATATTTCTTTGGATGTTGTGTATATAAGATTGACACTTGAAATAGTGAAGGAACAGACAAATGAGGGTGAATACTTCAAGCAAAAGCTAGTCCACTCCAAACTTAAGGATGGGATGAACCAAGAAAAAAAATTGAAGGTAACATGGATAGTTTAATAGTCCAATAACATAAATAATCATCATATATGAGCATGGACTAGGTGAATAATATCAACCAAAAGGTGGAAAAAGTAATATACAGTCCTCAAACAACCATCTTGCTCAATAATGTGATTTTTTCCAAGGTGAAATAAATTATGAGGAGTGTGGCACATAGAATGAAGAAAGAAGTTCATGTTCAACTGGAAGCAAAGGAAGAAAGAGAGAACAAGCCTGCAAGCAAGGACATTATGGAAGACTTCTCTTTTCCTTGGGAGTACGATGCAAGAGCATCACTCCTGAGGCCAATTTATCATGTCATGGCAAAATTTTGGGTTTTATAGGTGTTCTAGGATTCCTTAGGTGTCTTAGGATTCATTCCATTTTTGTTTGATGAGCTCAAGAAGTTAAAAATTCAAATTGTGGAGTTTCCATCCATTTTGTGTAATTTAAAATTTTGAATCTTGTGTTGATAAAAATTTGGCTTTCTAGGTAGGTGTAAGGTATTTAAGGTGATTTATATCATGTTTTAGGTTGTCTTAGGCCTTATGAGTCATTGGAGACTCTTCATGGGGTTAATTTTTCATGTAACTATTAAATCTTGATTCTTAGCTCCTTGTTTGAAAGGTAACCTCCATGACACATTGTCATGTAACAATCAAGATTAGCTATTGAGCCAAATTGAGTGAAGGAGGTTGATATCATCATTGTAAATTTTTTCGATATCATTCATTGGATTATTAAAAGAGAATAATGAGCTCCAATGAGGTGCTTGAAGGAGTTTTGTGTGCACACAAAATTGTGTATAAATATAAGTTTGTGTTGATGTTTTAGAAATTTGGAATGCATGGGTTCTAGTTGCGAAGTTATTTGGTGGTGATTGATTACTGATGGTAGGAAATATTAAATCACAGTATATTTTTATGCATATATGATTTTAATGGGTTAGCATTGTTTACTTGGACAATTTTTAGAAACCCGACACAGTTTAATCTTTACTCAATCTATACTGTAATGAATGTTTGGAGAAGGTAGAATTCCTCGAGGGAAAGAGTCTGATAATCCAGGTTGGAGTGTAAATTTTTTCATAATCTTAAATCATCTTTGAAGGGTTCAACAAATAAATTGTGTAGGATTCTTTTGGTTGATAACTCATATAAACATAGAAACCCTTGTTTTTTAAGGATAGAACAAAGGAAGTTTGAGTATTTTCCTCATTATTTTGAAGTCATTGTCCTCACTATCATTGTCTTGTACATGCAAGTGTTAACACATGCCTATAGAAGAAGGAACTAAGATTTGAAAATGAGATTAATTGATTTTATAGCAAATCCCATCTACCTTGGTTCTCAACAAAACCCTCCTAGGGTTTATCAAGAATTAATAGTTTGATAGCCTTAAACTCAAACACTAAGGTCTAAAATCTCAAGAAACAACCTTAGCATATCATTTAATAAGATTTATAAGGAATTTTTCATTGGAAGTTCTTTAGGAGAGAGAAAAATTTGACAGTCCAGACATAGTGATGTAGCTCTACATGAGAGGCCTAATTGCTTATGGAAAAGTGAGATTTTAGGAAGATTTTCTTAAGAAAGTGTCATTGAAACTTTGAACACTGAACCTAGGCCAAAATGGGTATTGGGAATGAATAAATATTGGTGGAATGAATCTCCCTAGCAAAATTTACACCAAAAATTGACATTAGGAAGGGCTAGTAGGAAGGTATAAGCCTAGAAGGAAGATTGTGAAGAAAGAGGTATTTGTCTTAAGAGTTGAACCAATATTTTTAGCCCACACCTAGACATTATACAAGGGTATTAAAAAGTGGTATTAGTTTTTTTTTGTGTCTTGTAGATTGTTCTAACCTCTAACTCTCCAAACATCTTGCCTTTGAGAAGCTTAAGGGGCAGTTTTAGAACTATGTGAGTAAATTGTGGATTTTGGATGATTTCATCTAATTTGTTGATATTTTTAACATGATAGGAGGGTGTTAGTCATGTTACAATATTTTATTAACCTATTTTGAGTATTTGAAGCCATAATTACATATTGAAGGCTTTCTAGTCTTTGTAAGAAGTGAGACTTTGCAAGTTCTAAAGGCAATTTTGAGCTGTTTGTTTAATTTAACTTGTTGTGTGAGTGTTTTTTGTGTTGTATGATCTACATCAAACTCACTAGGAATTGATTCTATATCACTATTAGAACCATAAGTAACACCATAAATCAATGTATAAATGAAAGGAATATCATATTTATGAAAGCTATAAATACTTTCATCATCATTAGAGTTGATAGACTCTATATGACTAGGAAGAGAATCTAATAATGGAGGAAATGGATTTTTGTCACCATAACTATCCCAACCAGCTACATTAACCTCACAACTAGAATAAATATCACAATTTTTATTGGAAGTAGGATATAGAAACTCCATGATCTCATTAAGGGTGGTGAATTCCTTAGGAGGAAGAGTAAGGGTGTTATGTGTTTGATCAAATTGGGGTGGTATGTCTCAAAATACAAGAGAATTAGTGTTAGGTTGTGGAGCCTGTTTTCATGTGTGAAAGTGTTGAAGACTGTACACTAAGAGTACTGTACACTTTTCATGTATCCTCGCCGAGGTTTGGGTTGGGCTGGGCTGGGCCCCGAGCAGGGGGTCCAGAGGGTGCAGCCCCCCGAAAAAAAAACTTTTAGGCGTAAAATTTTTTTGGCCTCGAAAAATGCACCCGACATATCGGGAAACGTGCTCTTCTCATATGGGTGAATTTTTTGACCCATAGGTTTATGGGACGGGTTTTGCCCATGGTTTTGGTGCCCACGGTTTTGTAAAACTGCTTAAGCAGTTGTCTATTTATATGGTCTTATGCATATGATAGATGTACAAGTAAATGTATTACATATGTGTTTTGAATTCGGCTGTGAATTCTGTAGAGTTTGTTGAGCATAGCTCCAAAAGGATCTGGGTATTGTATTGAGAGAGCGGTGGCTTGTAATAAAATCTGAGCAAATGATTCTTGGTGGACGTAGCCCAAATTGGGTGAACCACGTTAAATACTGTCTCTTTGTGTTGTGTTATTTTATTATGCAATTTTATTTGAGATCTGTAATAATTTCTGCATATTAGTTTTCTACTGTAGCGATTCTGTGAGGGATTATTCCGCATATTTTATCTCTTATTTCCTAACAATTGGTATCAGAGCCTGGTTTGGTTTGCTGAAGTGTTGAATCGTAGGGAAATTTTTTTAGCTTGAGTGGGAGTTTATGGCAGATGATGGAAGATCTAGGGTTGATAAATTCAATGGGCAAAATTTCAGTCTTTGGAAGATGCAGATAGAAGATTACCTTTATCAGAAGGATCTTTATACTCTGTTGTCTGAGAAGGTGAGCAAACCCTCGAGTATGACAGATGTGGAATGGGATTTGTTGGATCGGAAGGCACTTGGAACGATCCGGCTGTGTCTTGCATCTTCGGTATTATTTAATGTTTCAAAGGAAAAGACTACAAAAGATCTAATGGATGCATTAGGGAAGTTGTATGAAAAACCCTTTGCCTCTAATAAGATATTTTTAATGAAAAAGTTGTTTAATATGAAGATGTCTGAAAATAGTTCAGTAGCAGATCATTTAAATGATTTCAATATGGTTGTGAATATGCTAGCTTTGGTTACAATAGAATTTGATGAAGAAGTTAGGGATTTATTAATTCTGCGCTCTTTACCTGAGAGTTGGAATAGCCTAGTAATGGCGGTAAGTAACTGCAGTTCTAGCTAACTCGAAGTTGAAGTTTGAGGATGTTGTAGGGGTGATTCTAAGTGAGGAAATGCGAAGAAAAAGCTCTGGGGAATCTTCTACTTCAGGGAATGCTTTGACAGTGGAAACTAGAGGGACACAAAAGAATAGAGGAAACCGTGGAAAATCAAAAGATCGGGAAAGGTCAAAATCCAAGAACAAGATTGTATGCTGGAATTGTGGAAAGCCTGGGCATGCAAAGAAGGACTGTTGGGAGCTTCGGGATAAGAAGAAACAACAGGAAGAAAACAAGGAGGCAAATGTGGCAACGGGTAATGTATGTTAGGATGTTTTGATTCTTTCTTTGCACAATATTACTGAATCTTGGGTTTTAGATTCAGGGGCTTCATTCCATGCTTCTCCACATAGGCATTATTTTGTTGATTATGTTCAAGGAGATTTTGGGCATGTTTTTCTTGGTGATGATGAGCCTTGCAGCATAGTTGGAAAAGGTTATGTTCAGGTTAAGATGCAGAATGGGAATACTTGGCTATTGAAGGATGTCAGACATGTGCCTACATTAAGAGACGAAATTTGATATCGGCAAGGCAGTTGGGAAGTGATGGTTGTACTGTGATATTTACAGCAAACTCTTGGAAGGTTACCAAGGGTGCTCTTGTGGTGGCGAGAGGTAAGAAGGTTGGAACCTTGTATTTAACCACTGATAGTACTAATGATTGTAATATTGTGGCTTTAGATGTAGATACAACATTATGGCACTATAGGCTCAGTCATATGAGCCATAAGGGCATGAACATCATAAAGAAGAATTTGCCTGGATATACAGGAATAGGTTTGGATTTCTGTGAGAATTGCATATATGGGAAACAAAAGCGAGTAAGGTTTCTCAAGGTTGGACCTACAAAGAAAGAGAGTAAGTTAGAGCTGGTGCATTTTGATGTGTGGGGGGCCAACTCAGGTATCATCTCTTGGGGGTTCAAGTTATTATGTTACTTTTATTGATGATGCAACAAGGAAAGTTTGGGTTTATTGTATTAGAAACAAATCTGATGTATTTGACACTTTTGTTAAATGGAAAGCCTTGGTAGAGAATGAAACAGGTCTTAAGCTAAAACTGTCTCAGGTCAGATAATGGAGGGGAGTATTGCAGCAACGAATTTGATAATTACTATTCTAAGAATGGAATCCGCAGGAAAAAGACAGTTCCAGGAACTCCGCAATAGAATGGGGTATCAGAAAGGATGAACAGAACAATAATGGAACGTGCTAGGAGCATGAGGTTACATGCAGGATTGCCTCTTTCTTTTTGGGTAGAAGCGATGAGCACAGCTGTGTACTTGATAAACAGAGGACCCTCAAGTGCCTTGGATGGAGGCATGCCTGAGGAGGCTTGGTATGGTAAGAAATTTGATTATTCATTTCTTAGAGTCTTTGGATGTGAGGTGTTTGTTCACATAGACAAGGATGATAGGACTAAGCTAGAGGCTAAATCAGAAAAATGTACTTTCATTGGTTATGGTGGTGATGACTTTGGATATAAATGTTGGAGTATTAAGGACAAGAAAATCATTCGATCTAGGGATGTGGTCTTTAATGAGAAAGTCATGTCTAAGCGGCAGTTGTAGGAAAACAGGGAAGAATATAAGAAAGAATATGCAGCGGTAGAGGATCTTCCGGATGGGAAAGTGACACATGAATCAGTTCAGGAACCCCCTCAACAAGAACCCCAAACTCCTACATTGAGAAGGTCTTCTAGGGTAAGAAGAGAACCTGAACGTTTTTCTCCTTCTCTTTATTATTTATTACTCACTGATAGTGGAGAACCAGAGAGCTTTGATGAAGCAATGCAGGTAGATGCCAGGAAGAAGTGGGAGCAAGCCATGGATGAGGAGCATCAGGCTCTCATGGAGAACCAGACACGGGATTCGGTAAAGCTACCTGAAGGAAAAAGAGCATTGCAAAACAAGTGGGTGTACAAAGTTAAAGATGAAGAAGGAGGAAAGAAAAGATATAAGGCCCGGTTGGTGGTCAAGGGGTTTGCACAGAAACAAGGTATAGATTTTGATGAGATATTTTCTCTTGTAGTAAAAATGACTTCTATTAGAACTGTTCTAGGAATAGTTGCAGCAGAAGACTTGCACTTAGAATAGCTTAGATGTAAAGACTGCATTTTTCCATGGTGATTTGGAGGAGGAACTATATATGCAACAACCAGAGGGCTATGAGGTCAAAGGTAAAGAGGAGATGGTGTGCAAACTGAAGAAGAGCTTGTATGGCCTGAAACAAGCTCCACGTCAATGGTATAAGAAGTTTGATAGCTTCATGATGGAGCAAGGTTATATTAGATGTCATTCTGACCATTGCGTGTATACAAAGAATATTTTAGGATGGAAGTTATATTATCCTGTGTTTGTATGTTGATGACATGCTGGTTACAGGTAAAAACATGCAGGAAATAAAAGTACTTAAGAAACAGCTAAGTGAATCCTTTGATATGAAGGATTTGGGGGTAGCCAGACAAATCCTTGGAATGAGGATAACTCAGGATAGGAAGGAACGGAAGCTAACTTTATCTCAGGAAGAGTACATTAAGAAGGTATTGGATAGGTTTAAAATGTAGGATGCTAAACCGGTTGGGACTCCTTTGGCAGGCCATTTTAAGTTATCAAAGGAGCAAGTGTCCCAAGATAGAGCAGGAAAGAAACCAGATGTACAAAGTACCTTACTCTTCAGTGGTTGGCAGTTTGATGTATGCTATGGTGTGCACTAGGCCTGATATTGCCCATGTAGTGGGAGCTGTGAGTAGATTTATGAGTGATCCAGGTAAAGAGCATTAGCAAGTAGTAAAGTGGATCCTTCGGTATTTGAGAGGGACCATGGGGACAGTTTTGTGCTACAGTGGATCAAACACCACTTTACGTGGTTATGTAGATTCAGACATGGCTGGAGATGTAGACAGCATAGGAGGAACACGTCAGGTTATATTTACATTGTAGGTGGGACAACAGTGAGATGGATTTCACGACTACAGAAGTTGGTGGCTTTGTCAACCACAGAGGCTAAGTATGTTGCTGCAACAGAGGCAAGCAAAGAGATGATTTGGTTACAACAATTGCTTGAGGAGTTGGAGCATAAGCAGGAGGAATATAAGCTGCATAGTGATATTCAGAGTGCTATACACCTAGCTAAGAACTCTGATTTCCACTCCAGGATGAAGCATATATAGTTAAGGTACCATTTCATCAGGACAACTTTGGAGGAAGAAAATTTGAAGTTGGAGAAGATTCATACCAGTCAGAATCCTGCAGACATGATGACCAAGGTGGTCACAAGGGAAAAACTAAATTTGTGTTCAGCTTTGGTTGGTCTTCATAGAAACTAGTGAAGGGTTGAGAAGCTTGCTCAGAGGAAAACTAGTCTCCAAGTGGGAGATTGTTAGGTTGTGGAGCCTGTTTTCATGTGTGAAAGTGTTGAAGACTGTACACTAAGAGTACTGTACATTTTTCATGTATCCTCGTCAGGGTTCGGGGCCGATCCGGGCCCCAAGCGGGGGTCCGAGGGTGCAGCCCCCGATTTTTTTTTTGGCCTAAAATTTTTTTGCCTCGAAAAATGCACCCGACATATCAGGAAACGTGTTGTTCTCATATGGGTGAGTTTTTTGCCCCATAGGTTTATGGGACGGGTTTTTCCCATGGTTTTGATACCCACAGGTTTTGTAAAACTGATTAAGCAATTGTCTATTTATATGGTCTTATGCATATGATAGATGTACAAGTAAATGTATTGCAGATGTGTTTTGAATTTGGTTGTGAATTCTGTAGAATTTGTTGAGCATAGCTCCAAACGGATCTGGGTATTGTATTGAGAGAGCGGTGGCTTGTAATAAAATCTGAGCAAGTGATTCTTGGTGGACGTAGCCCAAATTGGGTGAACCACGCTAAATACTGTCTCTTTGTGTTGTGTTATTTTATTCTGCAATTTTATTTGAGATCTGTAATAATTTCTACATATTAGTTTTCTACTGTTGCGATTATGTGAGGGATTATTCTGCATATTTTATCTCTTATTTCCTAACAATTAGAATATTGATCATAATTATATACTATATCATCCATATCATAATATGAAGAGGTAACCACATGTCTTTCAAAAATTAGTGGTATGGACCTAGTTAGAGGGATGGTAACCACTATGGTTTTGCAATGAATGATATCAAGGCATAATAACACAAAAAATAAGGAAGACACTTAGAAAAACTACACACATGCCCCAAGGGTTCCATAGGTTTTGGAAAACAATAGGAATAATGTAAAGGAGCTAGAAATATCCTAGATTAGATGAAGCGTTCAACTAAAAGTAGGTTCACCAATAGGCATCAACCATAATGTAAATTAATAAATTGAGCCTAGATTTGATAAAATAGTAATTTATTTATAAACAAATTCACATTTATATCTTAGATTAGATAAAAATTATGTACATCATAGAAATCATAATGAAGTTAATCAATAAACAATTAGAAGTGTAATTGAGTTAGATAGAGTCACTTAGCCAGTTCAGAGGACTGTCAAGGTGTGTTGATGAGATATCTAGAACTGGAACATGATTTGGAAACCAATTGAATCAAATTTTGTGCTTTTGAGCCTTCTTGGGTAGGACCGTACAAAATTTCTAGGATTGGATAGAATATATCAACCAATTGTATGGTTTTAAACATGTAGATAGTGAAAATATGCAATTTTTGGTGTCCTTATGTATTGCTCCTTGATATCTTCAGCTTCACCTACAACCCTAGATTTCACACATGAACCTATAAACCATAATCTAGCTATCTTGAAACACATTCAAGCAAACATTATATACAAAATGAAATAATTCAAATGGTTGAATTAGATTGACCTTAGCGGTCACCCCATTTTTTAGTCACCAAATGTTGGACTATATTTTAAACTCAATGTAGTTCTCCTAGTGCTCTATGGCTATGTGCATGTAACTATTTGATGACCTAGGTTGTCCCTTATGCTTATACAGTGGGGCGCCACATATATCCTCTATCTCAAGGGCCCCTATCTCTTCTCCCCTCTCTCGATATGGGCACAATATTTCCTCTCCACATTTGTATCAGGAAATGAGATTATTATTGGGTATTATGGATGCTCGGGATTCAAACATTGTTAGTAGGATATGTTACTTCATCCCAATAGAAACCCTTTTGTGTAGATGACAACTATAGATTTACGCCCTCCTATATTGTGTATGCAACAATAAAATTTATCTCTTTCTCTTTTAGCTTAGTATGTAGTAAGTACACTGATGATTTCAATAATAAATTCCTACATTAGACTTATATATAAATGAGTTCATCATCTTGAATTTTGAACATTAGTGGTGGGAAAAACTGATCTAGAAAACATAATTTGAAAGTAAAAAGAGTAACAAATGGGCTTATGATATAAAAAATCACTAAGAGATAAAGGGTTATGGGACCGTACAACTAGGGTCAGGACTATGTGTATGGTTCTAACCAAGTTGTACAGTTTTGGACTGACACAACATGTGAAAGAATTGTAAAAGGAAGTGGAAAAATATCTCTATGAATGGACACACATTTATGAAAAAAGGATCAAAAAACCACATAATGAAAATCAAACCAAGAAATGAGAGGAAAAAGAAGAGGATGTTATGCTGCTAAGATACCTTTTCAAGCTTAAAAACTAGTGTATATTAAAATCTAATAAAATCATGATGTATTAATGATTTTATGTAAAAAACAATTGTCTACAATATCTTGTAAATTACTAATATAAGTATATTTTGATATGCAAATTAATATTTAATTAATTATTCTAGATATACTTATTATTTCTAACCCTAGTGTGGAATATAAATAAGTAAAAAATCCCCTTACACCTTCTTACACTTATTTATTTTTTATGGGTTTAATCAATATGATAACATGTGATATCAATGCAATTATACATCTCATTATCTAAACCCAATGATACAATGTGTAATGTATGAAATATTGGTTCTTCATATTTGCATATAAGACTAATCACTATGTACTTGAATGTGCAAAAAATATTTTGATGTTTGCAAGTGTATTGATATGGGAAGGAGTACCCACTTTTACAATGGTCTTAGTTGATTTTGTGATTAATCCTAAGACTTGGAATCTTTTGGCATGCAATAAACCCAAAATCAAAATTAAAAGGCTGAAAATGTTGACCCAAAGAGAATTAATTTAGAAAAGTTTGAGAGGAAACAAAGGGATGATAATGTCATT
The DNA here is from genome assembly GCA_019776745.2 of Taxus chinensis. Classification (NCBI taxonomy): domain Eukaryota; kingdom Viridiplantae; phylum Streptophyta; class Pinopsida; order Cupressales; family Taxaceae; genus Taxus; species Taxus chinensis. The sequence continues at coordinate 912,339,657 of CM034147.1, read as the reverse complement.
GACCTTGGAAAAAATCATCAACCAACTTTATCCGCGGTAGTCAACTTTGTGTTGGACACATAAGAATAATAGTAGATAAAAGACACAAGGTGGGAATATTAAAACACAAATGAAAATAGAATAATCAAATTCATAATAGTGGTTAGACATAAACACATAGAGTAGCATTGACATGCTAGTTATTCACTTTTATTTGAGTTAACCAACCATATACACAAAATCACTACATATCCATTATAAAAAGGGATTGTCCCATTTTCAGGTATCACAATCACCCCCACATTAAACTAGATTGAAGATGTTGGTTTAAAGTAAAATAAAAATTATATCCAAAGTGAATTTTGTTCATGTATTTGAAATATTTTATCCAACATTTTATAATGTGCTTTTTAAAAATATGCCAATATGTGAAGATAAAAAAAACACAATAGATCAAAATTCTTTTGATATAAGCAAACATATAATAAAAAAATCATAATAATTTTTTGAAACAGATGAGTAATAAATGTATGCAAGGGTTTTGGAATGCTAATATAATTAATGAGACGTACACCTAGAAACCTCTAAATTAGTAATCATACTCTATGCATCAAGATAAATAAATGAAAGTGAAGAAACATTTTTTAAACAAGCACAATAATAACAAGCTCAAACCTCCCTTTAATGATTAGATGTGCCTTTGATTTGTGGATGTTCTTTGAACCATTATGTGCAATAGGAAGACAATGTTGGTTTCTTAGGAGGGGGATTCGGTGATGTAAATAACCTTTCCAAATTTGCATTAGCCATCTTTGGTAACCTTTTGGATCCACAAAGGGTATTTTCTTAGTTTGGTAAGATATTTATAATTGAATTCTCATATGATAATTTGGTGTGTTTAAGGAGTAGCTTGTTTTTTTCTTAAATATGTTCCCATTTTTGGAAATGGCTTGATCTTGATGCATGTGGGATAATGGAGATGTAGGATTAGGATCACTTAGATAGGACTAGGATTAATTAAGATAGATTAATGCTCCATGGGATGTGATGGGAATTATTTAGGAGGAGCTTGATTTAATTAATGAAATAAGAGTTGATTAATAGGATTTGATTTATCTTATAGAAGCAATTTGAGAGGGAATCAAAGGGGAATTTAGTGTGAATAATAAATAAATTAACTACTTAACACATGAGTGTTAATTAGTACATGAAGAGGAAAATTAGTATGATTTGTGCATTTTCATGATAAAATTATCACAATGGATTTTTGGTGTCTACATTTACCCCTATTTGGGATTATATCTCATGAGTGGTACTATTGTAAATAAAGTAAAAAAATAATAAATAATTTTATTTAGAAAAATAATTTGATTGGGTGATGGCCTTTGGATTGACCATGGGGTTATAAAAGAAGTAGATGGGTGCTTGAAAATTTGAAAAACTATCACGGTGAGAGAAGAATCCATCATGGTGGTCGAAACTATCACAACAAGGCTACATATAGGGGGGAAGAGGTGAAATATCTCATTTTCACTTCCATAGTTGAAATAAAAAAGATATTTGGAGAAGAAGAGATCAGAAAATGGTGAACTTTTCCTAGTATTCACATTATGCAGAGCACAATTCGAGAATACTAACCGATGCTGAGACATGGTCCCCTGGTAGGCGATGAATTTAATTTCTTGTTATTTTTTAAATAATTTATAGGATGTAATAAATTCCCCAAAAATAGAGTTGGGCATATTCACTAAACTTGCACCATTCAAGTTTAGGGAATGTAATTGCAAACAAATTGACTATGTTTGAGTTGTAGTGAACGTTCTTGAAAATTTAGTAGGCAAGTGATATTTTGTAAGTGTTGTCATTTTAAGTATCTAGTATGCAAAATTTACATTTTTTGTCATGACAACCAAGCCCCCACTTGAAAACCTCCTTCACTAATCATTATAAACCATTTCTCTAGCCATCATATGCACCGTTTCATCCTTATTCTAGCTTAGAGGAACACACTAACATGATTTTCAATTGTGTTTCATGTGTAGGGAAGTATACCTAGGTGGATTGTGGAAGTTACTGAGATCCAAGGTAGAATAATTTTCCCCAAAGGCAAAAAGGGGATATTTTTAGCCATTTTGTAACTAAGGAATATCCTTCGGAAGGTGATTGTAAGGGAAAAAGCCATATGTATGTTGTATAGAGGAGTATTAAATGTATTCAAGGAATTTTTAAGGAATTCTATGGAGCAATATGATGTCGGGAATCAATCAAGAAAAACTAGGTCATTGTGGGTGCATGGAATGTCATGCCTCAATGGAGAAAATGGACTTGTCTTAAAGATTTTGGGAGTTATTTGGAAGCTAAAAAATAGGAAATGGAAAGATAATGGAATTATTCACTTGGTAGATACATCAAGTTTGATCCAAGACTTCAAAATATTTCGTGATGATTATGTCACTACAACTGCTTTGATCCAAAAGAGTGACTTGGCCTAAAATTCAAATTTCATGCACAATTATCCCTTAGAAATGGTTGGAATGGTCTCAACAGGTGATTTTGATTCAAAAAAATATAATTTTTGACCCCTAAACTCCATTTCATGCTCCTAGGATAGAAAAATCACTTTTGGTGTTCTAATTTCAAGTTGGTAGAATGACATCGGCAAAGAAAACAAGTTTGAGTGCACTTTTCACACTTAATTTTCCCTTGTCCCTTTTCCTTTGGTGCAAGGGCACAAGAGGATAATAAAGTGTCCCCATATTAACCCAACATGTTTCATCACTTAAAAATTATGACTTGGTCTATTAAGGAAGCATAACTTCAATTTTTTTCCCTCTCCTCATGATGTGGACCCCCTTGGTGCATTTTTGGAGGTTGTATGTCCCTTGTGACTTGTACCTTGGTGCAAGGGTACATGAGGGACAATAAGTGTTCTCCACCCATGTTTGGCTTTGTTTCTTCACTTAACGCTTACAAACATGATTCCTAGGAAACTTCCAGACTTGCTCTAACTTAACCTTATCCCCCCTCCTCATGATGCATGCACCCATGGAGAATTTTTGAGATGATGATGTCCCCATCATTTATACCAACAAATAGTGGGACAAGAGGGATAAGAAAATGCAATTTCCCCTCTCTCAATAATCCTTTGGTCAAATGTAGGATCCTTTTGCATCTCCCAAGAGCTTATTTTTAACCCCTCTCATCTCATCCTCATACCACCACATGTTGCCACATGTCAAGATCTAGTGCAAAGTGTACTTTTGTGTCCATGTTGTCCCCTTAATTCATTTTCCCTTATTTAACCCTGGCTAATCTTGGAGAGTTAAAAGTGAGTTACAAATTACAAATAGAATGAAAGAGATTAAAAACTAAAATAATTAGAATAGTTTCATATTTTTTAATTCTCTTCTTTTCCCATCATTTCCATTTTTCACATACATGCTGTTGAATTTTTCTTAAAACCCCAAGCTTGAAAATATTTTTTTGCTCGTAACTCCAAAACTATGCACTCAATCTCCGTAAAACTTCACCACTACATTCCTTCTGAAAACACCTTTACATTGACTGCAAACTCAACACCATTGATGATCTATATAGTTTTTCAAGAATTAGAAGAAATTTTTAGACTCTACACCTACCTTTTCATATCTATGGAGTTCTGACGATTAAAAATATCTAAAAATTGGAGAAAAATATCCCGAGAAAAAACCTAAACTTTTGAGACCGGTTTTGCTCCATTCTTACACCTAGAGGTATAATTTATAAAAATATTAAGTTTTGATAGGTCCTCCTAGTCTAAAAATAGTAAGTTTCAGAAATGAAAAACTTTCAATATCCTTGTCACTTGTTGTAAATAAAAAACACTAAAAAAGTGAAAATTTTGGAAACTTACTAAAAATAGCCATCCAAAATAGGAGCTACTAAAAATATAAAGTATTGAGATTAGGGTCAAACTTTCTATATCTATTCATTTACATTTTTGTATCACTACTTCTTACATCATGATTCCAGATTGAACACTGAGTATCCTAATGTGGGGGACAATGATGTAACCCACATGAACTTGGAAGATTTAAAGGAAAGAATGTTGAATGAACCACGATAACCAATGGAAGATAATATCTTCTCAAGTATACTGTTTAGAGCATGTGGTCACCCTATGTCTATTCAAAGCATTAAGCTAGTCCTAGTACGTGCACAACACTATACTTATAATTCTTGAATTATCCGGGCATATAAGAGAATAAATAACAAAGGATTTCCAATATTAGATGGCTCAATTCTAGTGCTTATGGAAGGGACCAAGTGGTGGAATGGGGGAAAATAATAAGTAACATAATTCACTAGAAGCTATTGCAATTTCCCACCTCTAAGAAGTAAAAATGTCTTCTTATATGGCGTACGCCATCACTTTCACAATACCTTTCCGAGGTCTATCCACTAATCCTAATGCGCCATATAAATAGGTCTACGATAAATATCCATAGATCACACATCCACAGAGTAACTCTCATTATTGTAAGCTGAAGGATGCATTCACCATTTGTAGCATAAGGTTACTAGAAGGAGATCCCGAATGGATAATTTCATCCCAAGTAGCTATATTGACCAAGAAGTATGGAGTTAACTTCATCTAATTTCAAACCGTCACCTACATAAGGGTCAAAGGATTTTATCTCGCTACTCGTAGGTTACCTAGGTACTCGAGTGATAAAATCATCATGTTTGAATTATGCAGAGAGTTATCTGATGTACATACTAGGTACAAGAGTGCAAATAAGAAAGGTGTTTCATTTCCTATCTCCCTAGGAATCTACTCATGTAAGAGTATCATGGATGCAACAAACATCGAAACATCCTTCGTTGATCTCAATTTTTATTCCTACGTATCTCAGTCTTAATTTGATATTAGGAATAATCCAGAGACTTTCCTCTTATTAGGATTGCTTCATGTTCCACAAATTCAAGATTATTTGGTTAACTGCATAGATGAATTTTAAGTTGGGAAATGATATTATACATGAATGAATGTGGATCAAATGAGATGCTTCAAGTTTGATTGGTTTGTGGATATAATAAAATATGATGGGTCATACCTATTTGATCCTGAATATCAAGCGGTGTAATCTTCCTCTCTTCCTCCCATTCTATGGAGCATCCGAGAGTTAGGTGCCTTCAAAGAAAGAACCATGGCATTATTTCAAAGGTTAAAGGATTGGTTCAAATGGAAGAGGTCTTCTTTCATTGATTCTAGTGGTCTTCTGTCTCCCTCTAGGAAAGTGTATCACACTTAGTGAGCAATAATGTATTCACTTTTATCTGAGATAATTTGTCTCCCATGTGGTCTCGCATAATGAGTGCTAGATATGATATGATAAATGATGATACATTCTTGTGGAGAACATGCATAAGAGATCTTATAAAATGTAGGCAACATTGTGTAGAATCTTTGATCACATCCGCTAAACGAACAATCATCCTTAGAAGATATCATCAATTCTTGCCAAGATTTTGTCTAGAAAGAGGTATGGGATCCTTTCTCTTTCAATGAAGATAATTTGGAATCCCTGGAAGAAATTATAGGCTTAATCTCTAATATTGCAAAAAATCATCAAGTTTGGTTCAATCAATGCAAGATCCTTAGTGGTGTTCTTGAGACTTGAATCAGTGCTTTGGGTTGTGTTTGCATTCCACAAGAAGAGAAGATGACACTCGCAACATCTTGTTTTAGTAATTAAGTGAAAGGCAAGGAGTTCATTCCATGAGAATTTCCTCAGAGTTCTCTAAGAGCTAGATATTTATCATCAGAAGCTTCTTTGTCCTTAGATTGATCACTCTCTAATTCTCTCTCTTACTATGTTCTAAGTATTCATTAGGATTGTAATTTTTGACTTTTTCATCTTATTCACTTAAGTGACCTTTTAATTTGACACTGTAAAATTTCTCTTTCATTAATAAGAAAGGGTTTTTTTTATTCCTATAGGAATATGAAAGGTCACAAGTGATATGGATGTGTAAATTCATGTGGAGGGAGATGAAGAGACATGTTGTAAAGCTATATATTGGGATGACTTCTCTGTTCTAAGGGGGTTGATAGCTATTTTTCTCTCACTATAAGAAAGAGGCTACTTCTTCTATTTTCTTGTCTATGTTCCTCTACTTCCTACTTTCAACTTTGTAAGCATTGTAATATTGAATAATTAAGAAAGACATTTGTATGTTTGAGGAATAAATCAATTGAACTTTTTGTATTTAATTTATTTATCTTGTTATTACTTACATGGTTATTTTCTTCCTATTAGATGTGGACCTACTCTGGTTAATGTCAATGAAATTTATAAGTGCCTATTCATTACATTAACCCTCCTCTATATTATTATCCCCCCTTCACTAATCTCCGAGAAAATTCCTCCGTTGTATCCTATACAAGCAATTTTCCATAGGTTTAGTGGATTATTCCTATGTGATTACCGACCTAACATGCACCATAGAGTTTAATTTTCCCTCATTTAATAAATGGGAACCTCACCATTGTCAAGAGAAGGTACCTAGTCCTAGAGCATTGGTGAAAAATCACTAATTTTACCTTGTGACAAATTATTTCGCTAACAATAATTTTTAAGGTTGTACCCAAAATTACAAGTTCCATGCTACATTGTAGTGTACCTGCACCAAACAACTTCACTAGAGTTGGTAGTGACTTTGAGGTTGTTTTGTAGTGGTGTTGAACTGCATAGTAGAACTTTTTATTAATTTGAATAGAGGAATAAGTGTTATCTTATGTTTGGTGATATGGATGGTAAAGTTGTAGACACGTGAGAGGAATTTTGTAGTTTTAAGGAAGACTCTAGATTTTATAGATTATGAGTTAGGTCCTAGAGGAAGTTGGATTATATTACATAGAATTGATGCCCATTACCCACGTCGATAGAATACTCTTGATCAATTTGGAATAGATTGTTACTTTGATATAAACACTTTTCAAATCCTGACGATGGATGTTATAGTGACACTAGAAGACATACACATATTACTCTAAGTACCGATTGTGGGGAACTCAATTTATTAGGATGGTTCAAATTTTTCCACTTCACTTACTAGATCTACAAGATGAGATGACATTCCCCACCATAGGGTAGCTTTGAATTTAGTTGAGACTCTTCACAAATAAATGATCAATGACCTGCCTCTTGTGTTGATGGGACTTTTTAGTCGTAGATTAATCATTTACAAGTCTAACTGATATGATTCTATTGTCTACGATAACATGGTAGTATATATGATAGGGAATCATAGGGTTTTTGCAAGGGGATCAAATAAACTTGGCCAATGGTACATGGATCTCCATTTGTAAACCTATAGATGTGGTTTTAGTATAGGCCATGCCACACTCATGCATATTTGGCCTTGTGATAACATAACCATCAGATGGCCTATTGCTAGACAACAAGCTTCATTAGATGACAAGCCCTAAGTATTTTGGTAGGTTATGATAGGTAGGGCACATTGAGGCAACATATGGGAGTTATATTTTTATAGGAGGGCCTTGGATTAGCTAATTATAGATGGCATTACATGTAGGGCATACAAATTATACTAGATTGGGATGATTTATATCAGTAACAAGCATATGTAAAGATAGAGTGACACCTATTAGGATGATAAGACTTTATTATAGAGATATACCACTCATTCATGTTAGTAATATAGTTAAAGTATAGATAGTAGTTCCATCAACACCACACTATATTTCTAGAGTCACCCAAGAGAGATTGGGGTCCCACCATTGAATCCAAGAAAATTACGAGAGAGTGAGATAAAGTAGTAGTAGTTATATGGGACAGATGCATGGCCATTATAGACCCAAGAGTTATAGATGGTTATGATGCATGGTACCACATTTTCAGACCCATGAGATCATTATTTATTCACAAAAGTAGTTGAGCCTTATGGAGGCCCTTAGGTTGGCTAAACAAATGAGGGATCCCTACATACAATAGAGAGTGGGACAAGCAATCCAAGTAGAGAGGAGAGATGTAGGTGGAGATGGTGGGGATGACATGAATGAAGGAGATGATGTTGGTCCACTATGGAATGTGGTGGTAAATGGTATATATGGGAGAGATGGAGTTTATTAGGCCATTCCTATGTAGGTGGACAAAGAAAGGAGAATTTCCACAGGAGCATATATGGTCAAAATGTTTGGTACAACACAATGGGTCATATAACTACTTACTTCAGAGAGTTAGGCTAGGGAGGCCAAAATAGCTAGATTGATAGCTTTCATGATGTATTGGGAAGTGATAATCTTATGAGAATCAAAGATAAAGAGACTAACAACTAGGATGACAAGGCTTATAGTAGAGATCATTACTCGTACAAAGTATATGACACAATTTAGATAGGGGAAAAACATCTGAGAGGGGAGAGGGTATTTCACCTAATTTGTTCGCATAAAACTGAATAGGAAATAATTTAGGAGGAATAGTTGTAAGATCAAAGGTCAATGGTTAAATGCACATGTTAATGACTTTTGATCCAAGTTGATCGTGAAGAGCTCCCCTTTGGCTAGGGGGAATGACTTGTAAGAAACACAACAAGACCACAAAATATCATTAATAATATAAGTTAGTGGACTTTCTAGTGAGTGATAGATCTGAAAAGCAAGGTGCTTCCTAGAAGGTTGTTAATCCACTTTTAAATACAATTCAATGGAGCAAATACCATGAAACAAGGAAATCCTATTGTAGTTATACAATTTGTGTATCTCATGCTAATATAATAAGTAAATCTAATTTAACAAGAAAAGTTATGATTAGATCTTGAGATTTGGTAGGTTGTTCTGGGTTTGATAAAGGGTCTGGGATTGATGGAGTGAGGTTTGGGTTGATTTTGGTTGAATGAAAGGCTTGTTAGTTATAGGATGTAAAATGACACAGAGACTAGTATTGGTCGGGTGATCGATGCTGGTATAGGGATGAAACCAATGGTGGTAGGGTAAAACCAACGTCAGTAGGGTAAATTGGTAATAACTTAATAAAAATGGATTTTGGGCCTCTCTATGATTACAAAAAGAGCGAGGAAGGTATGATTAGGCTCGCAATACAACTAAGAAGACTCAGGAATACAAAGGGAAATGTAAAAAGGGGTGGAAAGGCTTGAAATGGTTAGGTTGGTGGATTCGTAAGAAGATGGAGATATTCGGGTAACGACAAAAAATTGAGATATTGAAGGGAATGAGAGATCTATAGTAAAGTAAGCACAGATGATTGAAATCACATTAATTACTTGTTACTATGAAGATCTTGTGGCTGGAAGGTGGTTGGTGATTGATCCGTGAGGTGATGGACAGGTTGTTGCCACGGTAGTGTAACCCATGCATTCCCGTATATATTCCAATGACCTGGAAGATAACATGTACTTGTGCTGCTCTATAGGGGTGTGCAGACATCATTGGAATGAAGGAATGACTCTGAGAACTTTTCTTGATTTCAATAGAAATCTCCCAAAATGAATGACCAAACCATGTAAAGAGTTTTAAAGTTCTATATAAATGATACTATGATAGGTAGATGACCGACATTGGCCGAGGATAAACTGACATCAGCTAGGGTGAAAAATTCCTTTTTACCAAAAATAGGTGGATATTCCTAGATTTGGTGTGATTTCCAAGTTGGGTCCACTTAGGAAAGTGAAGCTCATGTGAGAAAAGGTAGGGAGATCATAAAAGAGGTCAAGTTAGGTTTAGGAAGAAGTCTTAATTACTTAGGTCAAGTTAGTGACTCAACACTAGGAGTGATGACTCAATGTTGAGGGTGATGACTCAGTGTTGAGGGCGATGAATCAATCATTGTGAGTTAAATGCCCTTGGAATGGGTCCAGGGTGAGGTGTCATGATGAAGTGGAGGTGTGAGGGTGAAATTAACTTAATTAAATTAATTAATATTGTGAGGATGAATATTAATATGGGGTAAAGGGGTCATGGTTAGTTATATGCATTATATTAATTAGTTGAATGGGACCAAAGGAAGTGTGACCCAAATTTGGTGTCTATATTTGCCCCTTTTTTTGTGTAGCTTGTATTGGTATGTGACGCTGAAAAAATAGGAAGTCAGTGACCCATCTATGAGTGAAGGTTAGTTTGCCTCAAGTATGGATGAAGGTGACCCACCTCAAACCAAGAACTGATGAAGTGATGAATAGAGTCGGTGAGTGGTTTGATAAATAGATAAATTATGAAAACAAGGGTAAGTGGGTTGTGGGTAAGGGGTATGGTGGGTTGGGTAATATGTAATGGAAATCTAATGCACACACACATATAGATTGCGATAAGGTACCATGTTGAAGAGCTTACAAACTCCACTTCATCAAAGGTTGATAGGTTTATCCAAACAAGGTTGATGTGGTTCAGGTATCCAAGGTATAGGATATGTTCCTGAAGCACTACGAGGTAAGGTACATGAACGGGAAATAGGTTTTGTTTAGGGCACCGAAGGTGTGGTTGGGATAAACAACATGACATTAGGAAAGGTAAGGTCATTAGGCTGAACAACACAAGTATCATCATTACAAGGTATATCAAGTACACAAATTCGATGGTCATAATGGGTGATTTTCGGTTTGGTGACTTGAGCAAGGCCGCAGATAAGGCCACGTCAACGTAAAAAACATGCCCCAACAGATGGTGAGGTTGGGTGTGAGGTAATAAGGTCATGAGGATGAGGTGTAAGGCTAGGGTCAAATTTGGGGTAGGTGTAAAAGGTTTTGTGTAATCAAATGTGGTGAGATATGGTGCATTGCGGCCAAAAATGCTAACCAATATGGAAAATTTTTGTTGTTCAAGGAAAACTGACCACGATGCATTATGGCATATGACCGATGTCAGTCATGACAAACTGACATCGGTCAAGCTAGGGGTTTGGTTAAAAAGTAAGAGTTCATATATTACGGATTCATTTTAACCATATTAGTTTAAGAAAATTATAGAGCAAGTGATTTTATACGTTTTGCAGGTAGAAAAAGATGAGGTACTATACTTAGCTGAGTTGGAGGTAGCCAAGTGGGAGGTAGCTGAGGTAGATGGGTCTATGAGATCATTCCGAGTGATCTGATTGGATGGAGGACTTAGATTTTGTTTGAGGCATGACTGAGGTAGGAGAGGGCGCTGAAGGACCACCAATGTAGAGACTAGAGGTTCCAACAAGGAGGCGGCACTGGGTTGAGGTAGGAATCAATCCTTTTGCATTGTTTTTGATTGAAAGTTGATATAAAATTAAAAATGAAGGGGGGGGAATTATAAATCTTAAATTTAGGGGGAAATGATTTAAATTGGGTATGGGGAGGGGAAAATGTAGGTTAAATAGGTGGCTAAATGAATCAGGGTGGGATTGGGGTAGAATTTAGGTTGTTTCATGAATTTTATTGAATTGTGGGGCGTGGGGGTTTGGCCCTAGGGATGAACCAAAGATCGATGTTGGTTTGGAGTTGACCAATGTCATTTGAGTATACTAGCGTTGCTGGTTAGAAAGATGACTGGTATTAGTTGTTAGTGACCGATGTCAGTGAGTGAAACCGATGTTGGTCACTGTTAAAAGTGACCTAGTTTATAAAAGGGGAAAGTATGAGAAAAATGGATGTAGAAAACTAGTGGATAGTTAAATGTAGACATATGAGATGTAGGTTAAGAGATGTATATGTGGGTTTAGGCTATGTAGACCTAGGAAAAAGGTGAGTATGGGTATGGGTGAAGATACAATGAATGATAAGTGGGGTGAAATAGTTAGGAACTAAATAGTCAAGAAAATCCATGTGGGTATGGTGTGTCACTAGGGGTGGGGTAATTAGGTGTTTGAAGAAATTAGTAAATTAGTGTAGTACTTGACATTGTTAAGTGTTTATGGATGTAGGAAAGACATTAGTTGACGATGTGGGATAAGGTCCCACCGTTATTAGGGTAGATGTGACCCAACGTTACTAATGATGAGTGGACACACATGTGAGGTGTCAGATTGGTGTGTATTAGTTGGTAGAGGTGGATATGACGGGATCATGGTATTATGGTCTCTCCCATCGATAGATGGGATACAATGGCCAAAACCTTCCATCTACCCATTGGCGAGATGACGATCATGCTAGAGGACGTTTATAGGATTCTATGGCTAACAATTGTTGGTGATCTAATGTATTTAGTATCAGTAGATGGAGCCTTTGAGGTGATGATTACAATATTTGGGGAGATGGTGAGTGACCTGACTAATCACAGTGCCAATCTTGTGTATGGGGCTTTATATGTTACACACCCACATGATACGTGGTTAGCAGTACTGATGATGGTAGTGGTGGGGTGTTATGCACTTCTAGATTCAGAGGGTGGTTGGTTTCCCAGAGGATTGATGGGAGTGTTACAAGATATGATCGAGGATCATGTCTACTTTGCATGGGCACATACATAGTTAGTGTAGTTATATAGGGATTTGTGGGCGTATCAGAGGATGTGATGCTACAACATATGTTGTGCATTCCTATTACATTGTTAGGCATATGATCACATAGTGATAGTGTGGCCACGAGGACTACTGGTACCAGATTGGCACCGTGGGGGATAGAGGGTAGGTTATAGGAGGTGGGTGGTCGTAGTGGTCATCCTTGAGTAAAGGAGGTAGCTCATGATGTAGTATACTACAGGTGGTAGTTGGGGGGCTTGTATGTGATGGATCTAGTCTAACGGCTCTATGTTAGTTTTCGAGATTTTAGAGCAATGGCTCAGGAGTTATAGGGGTTATAGTTATTGCGGTGGATATTAGGTAAGATGTGCCAGCGAGCACAAGATGATCCTGGTTGATAGAGTTTGATGCCATTTTAGATTACAATAGGATGTGCCACCACCCTTCCCACAATACTGCAGTGATGATGTGGAGAGACCTTTGTCTCCACCCTAGCCCACAGACCCAATAGGACAATAAGAGGAACCAATGGATATGAGATTGGATGATGTAGGGACCACTATGGCATACATATAGTGGTGGGTAGCGAAGTTACAGGTAACACCACCATGTATAGGTCAGACAGACTTAGCCATGGTGATGGTTCAGAGGGATGCCCTTCAAAGATAGGTGACCACATTGGGATTTTAGTTAATAGTGGCACAGGAACAAGTAGTTACTTTGACAGGGTAGGTGACTACATCATAGGGTCAACTTATTGTTTCCTAGACATAGGCACAAGTACAGGCACAGGCTCCTGCAAGAGATGGTGCACATGTAGTAGCACTATAAATGCAAGTCACTGGTTTACAGGGACAGTTGGTAGCCATGCAAGCACATGTTGTGACCTTACAGGCCCAGGTAGCTTCACAGGTACCAATACAGGTATAGGGATAGGGTTCCATTGTACATGCATCGGCACTAAGACATGGTATTCCATTGGTAGGGAAGAATTCATAGGTGGTGGTTAGGTTGATGGCACCACCCCAAATTGTATCTATGGTGAAGTTCAAGTATGCCTTGAATGTGACCCGTTATTACCAGGACCATCTAGCCTCTACAAGTATTGATGCTCCCTCTTATGCCAATCACATGGCCTAGCAGGAAGCTAGTGAGTGGACCAGATCCAGGACTCATAGCTCGAGTAGCACATTTATTGATTTTAATATATGTATCGGCATGTGTGCCAAAGATTTTAAGAGATTGTATATGATATTTTTTGAGACACTTGTATCCCTTTGTACATATGTATTGATACACATACATTCCCCCTTATATAGTTGATTATTATTGGATGGATGATGTACTCTGTTTTAATTTCCATTGTTATTGTGTATCATGGGAACTAGGTGAGTTAGGCATGATTGAGCCGAGGTATTATAGGTATGATGGAGTCAGGTATAGACATGGTTTGGTCAGGTATAGGCATGGTGGAGTCTAGGTAATTTCCAAGTTACTGATGTTATAGAAATAATGTGTTGTATGTATGTTGTGTTTAAATTTCCAAGTAATTGATATCATGGAAATATGAAATGATTTAAGTAGAATATGGTTGTGGTGATAAAATGGTAGGTATGTATGTTTTTATGATATATTAATTTCCAAGTTTTGTGTAAAATGGAAACTAACTAGGGTAAAATGTGAATATAAAGGGGGAAAATTGTTTAGGGGAAAAAGTGGAGAAGTTTAGTAACCTCCAAGGGCTCCATTCCCTCGGAGTGCTACCTACATAGCCCGGTAACAAAAAGGGGCCTCAGGCTGATGTAGTTCTCCCATAGGCTAGGGAAGAATATGATAGGGGAGATGAATGGGTTGTAGGTTTTAGGCATGATTGAGTCTAGGTCATTTAGGCATGGTTGAGTATAGGTTGAATAGGCATGGTTGAGTTTAGGTCATGTAGGCATTGAGTAGAGGTTAAACATACATGGTTGAGTCTATCATGTAGGCATGGTTGAGTATAGGTTGAATAGGGTTATGGTCACGCAGGCATTTGAGTATAGGTCAAGAGGAATGGTTGAGTATAGGTTGAATATGCATGGTTGAATAGGTTAAATAAGTAGGTGTAGTCTAGGTCATGTGGGTGATTTTGGAGGAAGAGGAATTCCCAGAATGTAGGTGTCGAAGGTATGGTCTTGTGAAGGAGGATCAAATAAGTAAGAAAAGAGGTGAACGGTAAGAGGAGACAAAAATCTACCTAATTGGTAAGAACCATTATGAGTCTATCATACCAAAGGATTGACTTATGAACGTAAGACCCTAAAGGTGTTGCATGATTGATTGTTCTAAGGGTGAAGAAAGTCACATGATCACAAAATGTTACATTTATGGCACATCCCTTGAGTAGGTAGAAGATTAGAAAGGAAATACGGTGAGGTGAAATGGGTTGTTTTAAAGTAACCTTGGTGTGAGACAACATGCCTCTTCTGCAAGATACCCAAGACCAAAATAGGCAAGTCCATGATGAAAAAGTTATCTTTTTCTTTTTTCTTTTGCTTTATAGACTGATTTTTATGCAGAAATGATCCATGTGGGATGAATATAATATCTCCTTGAGGAAGCTCTCGATGTGAAGCTGAATATGATGTGGGAATCCTTCAAAACTATTTTATTTTATTTTTGCAGGAATAGTAACTTCTTTTTGTGCATAGAATACATACAATATGGCTAGCTTTGTATAGCTGTCCTTCGAGAGAGCAGTCTATTTATAAGCATTGAAATAGAGAGATAGATGTCCTTTTTTAGGGAGTCATCTTTTTACAAGAATTTTGACTCAAGGAGTTTGAATTTGCAAATCCCGTATATTACTTTTGAATTGTTTTTGAACTTTTAGGTCATGGACAAGACTATAAAGAAGTATAGGCTTCTTTTATGAAGGACAAAACCATAACACACAAGGGGTTAGCTATGAAAGAGGGGTTTTAAGTGATGAACGACCATGGGATTCCATCCTGAAAAGGATGAAAAGTATCCATGAGAATCATGCCATGAGTAGAGACGTGGTACTCATATTGAAGATAAGGCTGAAAGGTGACATGGGTAATCACATGATTCTTATTTAGTCATTGATCCTTAAAAATAGGTAAGTGAAAGGTGAATGGATGCTCAAGGGATGAGTATTTAATAGACAAGAAGGTGATATAGAAGTTGATTCAATAATAGAATGGTCAAAGATGCAAGGCATTGAGGGGATCATGTTCGGGTTTACCTTTGAGTGAAGATAAATGATAAGCACCTGATCCATAGGCATGAGTAATGATATAGGGTCCAAGCCAATTAGGAGTGAAATTTCCCCCATTTACTTTTCTCCACTTTTGTTACATGTTGATTTTCCTTCAGGATGAGGTCACCGACCTTGAAGGTTTGTTCTTAGACACGTTTATCATAGGCACGTTTGATACATTTTTGGTAGATTTGAGGTGATCGAGAGTAATTTAGATGACTTTCATCTAATAACTCAAGCTGTCCAAATGGTCTTGGAAAAAATCATCATCATTGAGCATATCTTTGAGTGAGATACAAAGAGATGGAATTTGGACTTCGAGAGGCAAGACAACCTCTGTACCGTAGACCAAAGAGAAAGGTGTGGTAGCAGTTGAGGTGCAAATACTAGTGTGATAAGCCCATAAGGCAAAAGGAATGTGCATGTGCCAATCCTTACCAATATCATCAACCACTTTCATAAGAATTTTTTTTAGGGTTTTGTTAGTCATTCAGCTTGGCCATTTGTTTGAGGATAATAAGGTGAAGAAAAATTGAGTTGTATGCCGAAGGCATCACAGAGTTTCCATAGGGTTTTTTTTTGAATTGTTTTCCGTTATCAGTGATGAGGTGGTGAGGAACACCAAAGTGAAAAAATGATGTGATGGTTGATGAATTCACATATTTTCTCAGCTTTTGTAGAAATAAGAGGTACTGAATTCCACCCATTTAGTGTAATATTCGGTAGCGGTAATAATCCATTGATGACGTTGGGAAGAATGAGGGTTAATATCTCCAACAAGATCCAAACCCCATTGAGAGAAAGGCCAAAGGTATCGTGTGCGACCTATAAGGCGTGACTAGGGGTGTGATGAAGATTAGCATGTTGCTGACATTCACACAATGCTTGACATAGTCACAAAAATCACAGTTTAGGGTTGGCTAGTAATAGCCAAGGAAAAGGATGCACTTAGTGACAACTAAGCCACTAAAGTGACCCCCACAAATCCCATCATGAACTTCCTTGATGGTGTATGGGATTTCAGAACTTGTAAGGCATCATAAGAGGATACCGTCAAAGCCACGTTTATAGAGAAGACCACCCATGATGACATAGTGAGAGACACTTTTGAGAAAGGCTCGTTGTCCATTGCGAGTAAGATCTAGAGGTAGAATTGAAAGGGAAAGGTAGTCAACAAACTGCTTATACCAAAGGTCACATGGGTCAGTTTTAATGTTTCCTACAAAGTTAACGTCTTGAGAATAGATAAGAAGGTGATTGCAACCTTTGTACTATGAAAAATATTTTTGAGTCAGAGGGTGAAGCGGGGATTTGAGAAGTGAGACAGGCCATGGTGTCTACAAATTTATTAGTGGAACGTGGGGTGGTTTGAAGTTCATAATGGTCAAAGGTAGTCAAAAGCATGTCAACATGATGTTTATACTTTTGAAGTATCTCATTACGACACTGGTATATACCATTAACTTGGTTCACAACTAGTTGAGAGTCGCCAAAGATATTAATTGATTTAACATCTAAGGCTATGGTGGTTTGAATACCTAACACGAGTGCTTCATATTCAATGATATTGTTAGTACAATAAAAATCTAGTTTGAAAGATAATGGCATAGGCTCACCATCAAGAGGAATGAGGATAACTCCTGGCACCACCCCCACACTGACATTTGGAACCATCAAAGAATAAGGTCATATGGTAAATGGTATCATCCAGGGAGAGGGTAGTGATGGATTCATTAGGGAAATCAAAGTTAGAAGATTGGTTTCTGGAGAGAGGTGCGTCTGCGAGTTGGTCAACAATGGTTTTTCCTTTGAAATAATTTTTGATGGATGAATTAGAGATCTAGGTTTGCAAGAAGCATGAGCCAACGTGCAACACATTGATGTTGGTAAGGCTTAGCGTACATGTAATGTAAGGGGTCAGTATTGGTGACAATGAAGGTTTTGTGGTTGAGTAGGTAATGATGAAGTTTAGTAGTGACAAATAACTAAGGCTAACAATTTTTTTTTCGGACATGTGAGTATATCTAGTTTCGTAGTCTAAAAGCGTACGAACTTATATAATAAACCACTTGCTCCCTATGTTTCTCATCACGATGAGTGAGCATGGCACCCAGGGAATGATCATATAGTATAAATGTAAAGGTAAAATGTTGGTCATCCTTAGGTATAATGAGCACAGGTGGTTGGAGGAGGTATTGTTTTAAGGCATTGAAGGATTTGTGGAATTCATCATCCCATTTTAAGGAGACATCCTTTTTAAGAAGATGATGAAATGGATGGTAGCGGTTGGAAAGATGAGAAATAAAGTCACAAATAGATTGCAAACATTCCTTGCAAACTATTTAGGGTTGACGTATAGTAGGTTAGTTGACGTGAAGGAATTATGCATCAATAGCCTTGATTTTAGTAGGATCAATTCAATGGTTCATGCAAAGAAATGATAAAACCAAAGAGAACAACAAAGAACACTTCTTAGGTTGAATCAGGTCAAACACTACTCATATTTGATGAGACTGATTCAAAGACAACTTTAAGGACAATCAAGGTGCTTGGCATCTGAAATGTACTTAGATTTGGAATGATAGATCATCGCATGTAATATTGATCCAGGGATATGTTTCCATGATGTCATGGAAAATATCTGGATTGCATACCTCACATAAAATCTAGCACCTGATAAAAACTTAATCTCAAATATGCGAAATAGGATCATAAGGTCTACCCCCACATGTGAAGGTTTCCACATCATATAGTTGAGGGGGAGTAATATTGACCCTATTCAAAACCTATTCCTGAGAAATGAGTCCTATTAGTGTTGCACATGCATAAATCCATGGCTGCCATTTACAGGCATAGACCAGCTGACCATCTTCTAACAAGTACGTTCAGAGGAAAGAGCATGCTTTAGAGGAAAGCTAGCAGATAAGTATGATCTGTCTCCATACAGAACATTCAAGCTCTTTTCCTAGAAAGATGTTAGATCAAATTAGCGCTCACATAATATCGTTAGGATGTGTTGGTGCACCAAATTTAACCACTAGTTCATGACTGCAATGCTCTTTGTTCTGAATCTAAAAAAAACTCAGGACGATGTGTAGTTGTAGCATCCATTCTATGTGACCCCAGAAATATTGGATTGTTTGAAACTAGATTCCTTGCATCTAATAAGTTACCGTTCAAATGCCTCTATTTTCCCTGACATTTCCCTCAGATATTCTGGAGCACCCCCGAAATTGTTTGAAGCATACAAATTTGTAAAAATTTGCATGGATAATATTCCATAAAAATGACATACGGGCCTCATTGGACTTTGAAATCAAAGTTTTACCAGCATCCCTGTATAGTGTCATCAAGAAACTCGTTTTGGCATCTCCAAGAGTTACAGTCCCATTTTAGAGCACGAGTTCTTACTTCAAATGCTAACCTTTGCAGAATGTCAAAGCAGGACTCAAAAATCTTCATCCCTCAAACCTTAGATGTTTGGATTGAACCAAAGTTCATTCAGGTAATCTAGCTTAGAAGATCCAACTTAGTTCCTTTGACTCTCGCTACCTTGGAAAATTGTCTAAATTATAATGAATCTTACAAGCCCTCTAGCAATTTACGAGATGGACAAGTGTCCCTATGTTTTCATCAATTTGTGCTCAAGTATGGAAGAGCTGACATATGGAGAACTCTCTCTATCAATGTGGTCTAAATACAGAAAATGGAGGCCACTGGTGGTAGGATTGCAAAGTTCTTTTAGAATGTAATTAATTTTTTTCCACATTCACAAGGGTTAAATCCTTGGCTCTTTGCAGTGCATGCTTTTAACATAACACTGTGTAAACCATTCAAAACATGACTTGTGCGGGTCAGCTAGGGGTTATATAAACATTGATTTTTTGTGCACTTATTTGGCTAAAATGAGTTACAAAGTCCTACATTTGAGAGTATGTGATTCATTCTGCCACATAGTACAAACCCCAGTTTTTTCTTTGAGCCATTGTCAAAAGTCAAATTCTAGGGGAGTTGGGTTTACCAAAAGTACCTTAAAAACTTTGTAAATCCTTTTGAGTCAAAGTAAATAAATGAAAAAGTTATCACTTCAAGCGCAACTCATTTATCTCCATCCTTAAGGGTCCCAAATGTGTCGAGAGCAAGAGCTTCGTCAATGGAAAACTTATTCCTTTCACTTCAATAAATAGTCTTTAACATTGAATAATTAACCACACGCGTATTTTGTGGAAACGCATTGAATTCACATGATTAAGCTTCATGAGACATATCAAGCTGTGTTTTGAATCATGACAACAGATTGAATTCGTACTGGATCGGCCATAAGTGTTAGAATGTCAGGAAATGATCACTAAGGAAATCCATTTCTAAATCACCCTTGCTACAATGGCAGGGCTCAGCATTATGTACGAAACTGGATATAAGTGTGACTTGCATTTCTTTAGTGGCTTCAGCCTTGCCCATTTGAAGTGTTAAAATCTAGGAGCTGTGGAAATTCCATCATGTGCTTCTGATGGGGGACGTCGTGTGATCTAATGATCTATTTGAAAAATTCACAGTTTGTCAGTGCCTGTAACATATGACAACAACCAATGTAGATTGAGCTTTTCAAGAACCTTCAATTCCTCTACAGATCTGACGTCTTTTGAAAGCTGAACTAGGTTGTTCGGCTTCACAATCTGTCTGTAGGAAAACCATTGAAAACCTTTAATATTTTTTGTTTGTGACTCCAACCAAATGATTGATGTAGTCGCTCAGACTGAATTTGGGGTCAGGCCATTTCTGTTAAATACAATCATCACAAGGAATCCATTTTGTGGTAATTTGCTTTTTTGCAATCCCAATGGCAAAACCTCCTGAGCTTAATTTCTTAAGTCAACCATTTCAAAACGGTGTCGCTTTGAGTGAATTTGTAACAATACTGAAGATGACATCATATATCAGATCATGGACATGGATTATTGTTTTAGAGTAGGTCTATTACATGTTTGCTACATGTAAAAGGTCAGGGAATAGTTCAGGAAATCCATGAAAATCCTTTGAAGTAGGAAGCTCCATCTTTTGAGCCTCAGTGAACCTGGCTAATTTTGATGTAATGCATTATGTTGATCTAGTAAATGTAGGTAGCCATAAAGCTAATTAGTTTAATCCATGATGTATGAATACTAACAAACTTTGCTGAATTAGTCTATGTTACTCAATATGATGTCACATTACATAGTTAAATGTCTGGTAAAACGGTTTCCTTGATTATTGTGGACATGAATCATTGTTGGTTTAGTGAATCTATTAAGTGTTTCATAGAGACTGATGCATTCAAAATCATTGCATTTGAAGGAGACATCATTTTTTTAGAAGATGATGAATTGGATGGCAGTGGTTGGAAAGCTGAGAAATAAAGCAATGCATAGATTGCAACTTTCCTTACAAACTATGAAGTTTGACAAAGGTTAGTAGGTGGAGGCATCTAGATAATATCCTTGATTTTAACGTGATGATCAACTTCAATGCCACACAAAGAAATGATAAAACTCAAGGAGCTTTCCTGAAGAGAACACCTTGAAGACATTTGTGTACTTCTTATGTTGAAAGAGAACGCAATATTTGATGAGATGGTATCAAAGAAAATTAAGGACTAGAAATTTGTTTGGCCCGATGTTTAGATTTGGAAATAATATCATCAAAAATATTCTAATATGTTATGCATGATGTCATGAAACCCATATAAGTCATAGCCCCGTTGATATGTAGCACCACGTGTTTTTAAGGCCAAAGGGCATGACACAATATCAAAAGGTCTCCCAAGGAGTGATGAAGGTGATTTTTTGTTGATCTTTTAAGGTGAGTAATATTTGGTTATAACTTGAGAAACTTCCATGAGTGATAACATCTCATCACCGATGGTGAGATCAACTAGTTGGTCAATACTAGGTAGAGGAAATTCAGTCTTTGGACAAGCAAGCCAAGTTAAGGTCACAGAAATATGCCATGTAAATGTGGAGTCCCCCTGTCACTTTTGTGACAAGAATGCCAATGTTAGAGATCCATTGGGGATAATCAATTGGGTATAATGAAGGAAACAGAAAGAAGGCACTGGAGTTCTTCTTTGATAAGAAGGGAAATGTGAGGATGCATTTTTCACAGCTTTTGTTTCATGGGTTTGGCATCAGGAATGGTTACGATATTATGGACCACAATTTTTGGGTCAATACCAAGCATATCAGCGTAGGACCAAGTAAAAGTATTGCTATGATCCCAGAGGAAAGAAGTGAAAGCTTCTTGTTTAGCAGCATCTAAAGATTGGCCTATTTTTAGAATGTGCAGGGTCATCCTGAGTGTGAATATTGATTTCGATGGTCAATTCATTCAACATGGTTTGTGTCTTAGAAGGTAATGACTGAGTGAATATAAGAATCTTCTCGCACCAAGGTAGGTGAGAATAGACTCATCATCCTTGACATTGAATGATGTTAATAGAAGGTGTATCATCATCGATCATGTCAGGATACAGGAAGGGAAGAGAAGAGGGAGCCTCACCATCATGCTGATAAGTCAGAGGTCCTAGGGAAACGATGTTCACAAAAAAAAGTTAGGAGGAATGGATTCTGGATCTATAGACTCTGTAGGTGAAGGTGGTGAGGTAGGTGAATGGGGTGGGGAATGTTTATCATCCTCAATGAGTTTGACTCAGGCCTTCTTGGAAGGTGGTTTGGCAAATCCAATACCACTGTGGTCTTTATGCTTACGAGTGGTGCAAGGAATGATAGTATGGTGGTTTTGTTCATAGAAACCAAAGCCAAAGCCCTTCCAAGCAAAATGATGGAGGAAGGTGTGGGTGAAACAACGGTTGGTGAGAGATTGAAGGTCGGAGGAAAATGGTCAAGTTTGGGAAGGTGGCTCGGGCGAGTAGGTAGAAGCATTCAAGTCCCCCATACATTAGTTGGTGTGAAGGTGGGGAGGACCGTAGGGGAAAACCTTCTCCTACGCAGTGATCATAGCAGGGATATTGGTGAAGGTTACCATACTCTTAAGGAGTAAGGAATGTGTCAATGTTATAAAGGTGGTACTCCCCCTAGAGTGAGGCATTGAAAAACACCTTCTAAGGGATCAATAGTTGGTATATGGGTAGTGGGAATGGATGAATCACTGGATAGATGGGAAGAAGAAGCATTATATGTTTGAGAAGTAGATGGGTTGGATGATGGGTCAGCTGCAAGAAGCTATGAAACTAGTGGGAATAGAGGAGTTAGTTTTTGAAGATGTAGCAGCAGAAGTGGTGGATGAGGTAGTGGCTGAAGAAGAAGTGGTAGCAGTGGTAGATGCCTTAACTAGTATAAGGACATCATTGGGTTGATACAACATGTTACAGGTCTTGAATGGTGAAGGGTTGGCTAGAATGGTATAGTTGTGCCCTTCATGTTAGAATTTTAAACAACGGTGTAAGGTTGAAGGAACACAACCCATGATGTGAATCCAGGGTTAGCCAAGTAGCATGTTGTACTAGAATTCCCCCTCTAAGACATAGAATAATTCATGAATAGTACACAGGGGCCCACACAAATGTGGAGAATGATGGTGCCGAGGGTGGAAGTCATGACATCGTTAAATGAATGCAACATAACTAGGTTATTATGCATGTAATTGGCAGGGATGTGTATTTGGTTGTATGCATGGGAGGAAATGATGTTAATACTGGCACCATCCATCGATCATAATGCATCAAGCACGTGTATATTATTAACGTAGATGGAAATAAATAGGGTGGGGTTAGGATCATCATCTATTAGAGAGTCTACAATCTTGTTGTTAGAGAAAATGAGAGCAACTACTTGATGAGTGGTAGCAGGAGTAGAGGAAGGGGGTCGAAGTGGTGAGAGAGGAAACATGGTGAGGGGTGATAATGGATGCAACAGGTGTAGGGTCATTAGGTAGAACCTCAATAGATTGTAGGACCTCAATGAGGGCCTGACGATGAGACTCAGAGGTTTGGACAAGGTCGTATAAAGACATTTTGAGAGGAGATTGGTGTAATTTTTTAAGCATTATACGATGGGAAACCCCATCAGAAATAGGGTATGTGGGTCCACGGATGGTGATTTTAGGTGCAGGTGTAGATGAAATGTTGGGTAAAAGAGTAGCATATGAGCTGGTTGTTTTCTCCTTTCCTTTTTCCTTCTAGGCGAATTGAGTGGAAACTTGAACCATATTAATCTATGGTGAAGGAGAAGGTGAGTCGTGAAAGGTGTAGCGATATGATGGGAAAAAATATGGTGAGGGAATATACTAGTTTTGTGAAAACAATGCAGGCGCATTGGCATTTTGGTGGAGGTTTGGCTAGCTCTCTTATGCTGACCATATTGATCTCAAATGTTGGAGGAGGATAAAAGGGTTGTGGAGGTGGAGATGGAGGTCATTGAATAGGTAAGAGATGAGGATGTGTGGTGATAGGTGCAGGTGGAATAGGGTCCTCATCTAAAAGATCATCATCGTTAAATTTTTCTTCTAGAGGACATAGTTGGAGAAGAATAGTCTTAAGAGCCTTATAATTTTCCACATCATGCCCTAGCACACGATGGTAAGAGAAAATTTTGGTATCATCAAACCCTTCTGGTTTAGGTTTGAGTGGGTCGTAAGGTCTAAGTGGTGGAAATGTGATGATAGAGGTTTCCAAAAGGTTAGCTAAGATGTTGGCGTAAGACCCTGCCAATGGATCACAATGTGAAGTAAGTGTGGGTTTGGATGGAAGTGTGGGTGAACTTTGGTGGGAGAGGCATCACCAGAGGTGGAATCGGAGGTTGAGTAAGTTTGACTACCTTCTTTGGTAGATAGTATGGTTTTAGGTTTGGGTTGCACCTTCTTGGGTAAAGGTGTAGCAGGTGAACTAGTTGTTGAAGGTGGTGTAGGTTTAACTACCTCTTTGGAAGGTAGTGGGGTTTTGGGACTTTGGTTGCACCTTCTTGGGTAAAGGTGAAGAAGAAATGCACGTGATGTAGAAGGGAAGGTAAATGGTGGAAGGGGACATGTTAGCCAAGGTGATAATGGAGGTATGGTGAAGGTTGTGGTAAGAGGCAATGTGGAAGGGACTGGTTGAGGAGAAGGGAATGACATGGGTAATGATGAGGATATAAGAAGTGGTGTAGTTATAGGAGGTGGAAATGATGTAGGTGACGTTGAAGGCCTAAGATTTTGTAGGTAATTTGGGTGTAATAGAGGATCATGAAGAGGAGGTGGGATGCTATTTTTTTGGTTTACTTTGGGTAGGAGGCTGCTTGACCAAGGTTGATGGGTGGGGACATAGGATAGATGGAAGTGGTGAAGGTGACAAAGGGGTAGTGGGTGAAACTGGTGTATGTGGCCTAAGTGATTGGGTCTTCCTCTTAGGTGGGGGAATAGTCTTTGTGCAATGGCTTGTGAGGACATGGTTAAATTTAGTTTGACAGGAGGATGGACTAGGCTTGATGTCAACATGAATCCCAATGTGGTAATGGGTCTGGATAGCAGAGGAAGATATAGGTGTAGGTAAGGTTTTAGGCATAGGAAAAAAATCATTTGATGGTAAAGGTTTAGGTGTGGGTGAGGGTGATGAAGAAGGGGTTGTTACGAACTAACATGAGCATGGTGGGTTTGGTTATCTGAAACACCTTTGGATAGATCGTGGAAGTATCAGTAGACAACATTTGCATTTGAGTTGAGACAGGAAGTCGAAGGTGTCCCCAAAGCATGGAATTGTCAACATAATCCAAGCGGTCGGCCAAACATGAGAATGACACCGATGTAGGGGGATGATGTTGATTTGGTAGTAATCCCTGTAAAGAATGTCTGTGAGATGGGGAAATGGTTGGCTTCAGACTCTATGGGTAGAAGAGACGAGAGAAGATCAACAAGATCCTTGAAAGCTAATGGATAATTGTTGACCAATAGGAATGGACGTTGCTAATGGATCCCTTATGGGTAGGGGAGATGGCAAGTTGGATGAGGTAAGTTCATCTTTTGGTGAAAAATGAAGGTAAGCATGACTCTCCCATGGGTAGAAGAGTAAGTACTGTGGGTTTTCATCAGGTTGAGAGGTGAATGGGGACAATGCATCGGTAGATATGGTGGAATCCTCCATGGGTGAAGGAGAAGATAAGGGAGACTCCTCTGTGGGTAAAGGAGTAGATGAAACAGGTCCCTCCGTGGATGAAGGAGCTCATGCAAGAATATCCTCGATAGATGGAATGGGAGGAAATTGAGCAGAAGAGCTAGTATGATGTCAAAAATGGCATGGACCTCACAAATGTTACTGTCACTGGTCGAAGTTTCACTAGTTTGGTTAGATGATGAGGTGTGATTTGGGAATGAATTCTTGAAGATGTGAAGGTTCTGATTAGCCGGTGCATTAGGGTTATCCAAGATGAGATCTCTCCATTATCTAACATTTCTTGGACAATATGTTTTTGAAAGTTATACAATTACCATTATTATGACCTCTAACGCGATGATAGTTGCAATAATCATTTTCTTTGTATCATGTAGGCACAGGGATGAGAAGGGTCAAAACTAGTATGTGGTTTGATGGGTGGAAGAGTGATTGCTCTAGATTTTAGAAGTTTTTCTAAAACTGAAGAGTAGGGTTCTCCTATGGGAGTATATTTTCATTGCTCCGCTTGAACTGAAACTTATGAACTGATCCTTGAAAGCCAATGGATAGGAGAAACGTTGCTTGGAAGAAGGCAATTTGGATGATTGGCGAAGGATGGATGAGATGGGGGTTGTTCGTCACTTTGGGGCAAAAATATACTCCGTGGGTGAATGGCAAATCCTTTTGCTTTAGAATAATTATTTTGATAAATGGTTTGGAAGGAAGAATGTCGAAAATGGTATCATTTTATTTTGGAAACGAATCATTTGATTTAAACACAATGTTCTTGTTACGCAATTGTATCTTCTTCTCTTCAATGGAACATGAATTTCAAGTTTTTGGGCCATGGTGAATGCCTCGTCAAACATGCTGAAGGTTTGAACTTGGAGAGTTGGCAAGATGTGTCTAGCACAAGCTCTGGTGAACAACTCTATTAACTCGGTTTGAGGTAGTTGGAATGTGAGTTGGTTGATCAGGCTCCGCCAACGAGTGACAACAATCTATTCAATAAATTTGTCTTCATATTGGCGTCTCACGTATAAGTTGGTCATGGTGACCTACTTGACAATGTTGATAGAAAAGTGGTCTAGAAAATCCTGAGCTACCTGATTAAATGAAAAGATGGAGTGCCTGGGTAGAGCACTATACCAATCTAAAGTCTGATCCTGTCAAGGAAATTGGGAATGTCCGTAAGAGAAAAGTGGCATCATGAGCGATCAGATAACACACATGTTTAAAAGACCACAAGTGTTGTTGTGGGTCTTCTTTGCTATTAAATTGATTAAATTTATATATTTCCCAATGGGTAGGGTATGGATGAATTGGTATGAATGGGTGCATGGGCTGATTTTAAATCTCATTGTATCTCAAAGAGTTACGTGAGCCGAGAGACAGATGCCTCCAATGTCTACATCTTGTCCATCATCATTTTTATAAGGTCATTGGTAGGTTGTGATGATGGGGCACCCCCAATAGTATAAGGGGGTAGATGAGGAGGGAATAACATGGGTAGCATCCCAGTATGTGGTGGTGCTCGAGTATCAAAATTATGAGGATGGACCATGTAGACCGGAATAGTTGTAAATGGAAAGTATCCATGAATAAGCGGTTGATGAAATAGGGGGTTGTTGGTGATAAGTGTAGGTAGGCATGAGTAGATGTAAAGAATCTTGTCAGCAATTAGACGGAATATACTACAGGATGGAGAGAACGATGTTTTAGAAGGGAGTGTAGGTTGACCGTCACCATTGGTGGCTGAGATGCAATATGTATATGAGATGTGGCAGATGCAGATAGTCCTACACTCAAGGAAGTTAATAAAGGCATGCTTAACATCATAGGAGAGATAGACGTCAAAGGTGCAACAGATTTCATAGGTACAACAAATATTGATGATGTAGGGTGAAGCTGGGAAACCACATGTGTGGTAAGGTGGAAGAGGGTAAGGCCAAGCTAGTAGTAGCTAATGTAGAAGTGGGTGTGAGGGTAGGAGGAATGCACATAGGCATGCCATATACAAGCTACCTTGATGAATTACACGTAGATGGATGAGCGATATAGTACTGCATAGAGTAGAGGGGTTGTGCCCCAAGAGACTCCCGAACTCCTCACCACTAGTGGGTATGGGAAAGACCCTGATTAGAGTTCCACGGGTGATGAAGATCAAAGGGGGCGATGGGATAGGTGGGAGCGGCTAGTGCGACTAGCATGAAACAACAAGAGAGTTAGGTTTTTTACGAGTCAAAACCATATGAATGACAATAGAATAGGTATTTTGAGCTTTGCTGATAATGTAGAAATATAGAAGGAATGTAGAAAAATGGGTCTAAAATGTGTGATTTGATCGTTGTTTTGATTATAAACTTAGAACACAGAGACTAACATTGGTTGGGGTAACCGATGCCGATATGAGGGGCTTATCACCATTGGTCGGATAGACCGATGTCAGTGACTATGGGAAAATGTCAGATTGGTAAATCTAGTAATAAATGGTGAAAATGAGATAGAACTAGACTCTGAAGGTAATATCAAAGACTCAGAGACTAGTAAGATGACCAAGGAAGTCATAGAAAGATAAGAAATGAAGATTTGATGCTACTTTGGAAAAAATGACCAAAATAGTCTAAAACTGATGACTGTAAGATGATGAAACTGATGGCGGTTGCTAGACTAACACCGATTACTGTGAAATATGTGAAAGATAGAAAATTTAATTTTTTGGTGATTTAGGTCAAATAACAAGACCAAATTAGAGATTGGGTATGGAAATGATCAGCTCTAACACACTCAGAAACAGTCAGGATACACAAACTATGATGGTGGAGTGTGTAGGGAGAGAAAAATGAAGAGAATGAACTTGCACTTCAAAACACAAATCAAGCAAAAAGCTAGTGAAACACGAAATCATATTATGTAGATTTTATGTTATGGCTTATGCCATTTAGGACTGACTTATGAATAAACTAGAGTTTTTGGTTATTGAAGGTGCTCTACAGAAGCTGACAACTATAGCTGGTTCCAGGTGATTTTTTGGCATGGGGGATCCTTCCCTGATATGATGACAGGACATAAAATTTGTTAGAGCCAACTATCAATCCTCTGATCATGTGATCGTTGATAGCTTCTTCTGGGAAAGATGTTGTTTAAGAAATGTGTATTTTGTTTTCAGTGATTTGGTATACAGAGTGTGTAAAATGTGAACTACGGTTCAGTTTGTTAGCCATCATCTGGGCATGACTTCCAAAATATAGGTTTCCCACAATTTAGACGAGCTAGAATGAAACATACATAAATGAAATGCAAATATTTTAAATCCAAATCCACAATGAAATTTGATGGGAGCAATAATGAATAAGCAAGAGTATTTCTTTCACTAATGCAATACAAAATAAAAAGAAGTGTTCTTTTTAATCCAAAATACAAGTTTCATTGAGATCAGTAGGAGAAGAAGAATGTTTCTAAGGGAGAAAATCTTAATGTGAACTTTATTTCAAAAAGAAATAAACACACAATGATTCCCTAAGAATTAATAATCCTAAGAACCCCAAATGGGTCCCACCAGGCGTGCTAACATGTTTCACCTAATTTGTTCACGTAAAACTGAATAGGAAATAGGTTAGGAGGAATACCTGTAAGATCAAAGGTCAAAGGTTGAATGCACGCGTTAATGACTTTTGATCCAAGCTAATCATGAAGAGCTTCCCTTTGGCTAGGGGGAACGACCTGTAAGAAACACAACAAGACCACAAGATAGCATTAATAATATAGGTTATTGGACTGCCTCGCAAATGCTAGATTTGGGAAGCGAGATGCTTCCTAAGAGGCTACTAATCCACTCTCAAATACAAATTAATGCAACAAGTATCATGAAATAAAGAAATCCTATTGTATTTATATGATTTAGGTATCTTGTGTAAATACACTAAGTAAATATAATCTAACAGGAAAAATTATTATCATATCTAGAGATTTGATAGGTTATTCTAGGTTTTGCAGGTCTGACAAAGGTTTGGTAAAGGGTTTGGGAATGATTGGGTGAGGTCTGGGTTGATTTTGGTTTATTGGAAGGCTTGTTGGTCAAAAGGTATAAAATGACACAGAGACTGATATCGGTCAGGTGACCGATGTTGGTGCAGGGATGAAACTAATGGCGATAGGGTAAATCAACATCGGTAGGGACAATTGGTAATAACTCAATAAAAATGGTTTTTGGGCTTCTCTGTGATTACATAAAGAGTGAGGAGGGTATGGTTAGGTTCATAATATAACTGATAAAGCTCAGGAATAAAGAGGGAGAGGTCACAAAGGGTGAAAGGGATTGAACTGGTTAGGTTTGTGGATTGGTGAGAAGATGGAGATATCCGGATAACAGTAGAAATTAAAAAGAAAGGAGGAAAGAGATCTGCAATAAAGTAAGCACAAATGATTAAGATCATGCTACTTACTTTCTGTTATGAAGATCACGTGGTTGGATGGAGGCTGGTGATTAATTGGTGAGGTGGTACATGGTTTAATGCCGCAACAATATGACATATGTGTTCATGTGAATGCTTTAATTATCTGGAAGGGAATCCTTAGCCTGTGTTACTCTCTAGTGGTGTGTAGACGTTGTTTGGATGAAACAATGGCTCTTAGATCCTCACTTGATTGCAATAGAACTCTCAAAACTCAAATGAACCGCCCAGGGAAAAGGTTGTAAAGTCGTATATAAAGGAACTGATGGTAGTTTAGGTAACTGATGTTGGTTGAAGGAAAATTGGCATCGGTTAGGGTGAAATAGTCCTATTTACCAGAAATAGGTAGATATTCTTAGATTTGGTGTGCTTTCCTCATTGATTCCACTTAGGAAAGTGGATTTCACATGAGAGAAGGTAGGAAAAACTTAGGAGAGGTCTATTTAGGTTTAGGAAGAAGTCTTATTTAGTTAGGTCAAATTAGTGGATCATCACTAGGAGTAATGAATCGTTGTTGAAAGTGACGACTCAGTCAATGTGAGTTAAATGCCCCTGGAATGGGTCCAAGGTGAGGTGTCATGATGAGGTGGAGGTGTGAGGGTGAAATTTATTTAATTAAAATAATTAAACTAATTAATAATGTGAGGGTGAATATTAATATGGGGTAAAGGGGTCATGGTTAGTTAAATGCATTACGTTAATTAATTGAAAGGGGACCAAAGAGAGTGTGACCCAAATTTTGTGTCTACAAAGGAGTATAGTTTACATGACCCTATCACTGATGGGTTTTACTCATATCATGGGTTATTTATAGAGAATGGCATGGGATGTCAACTACTATATGAGTTATTTGTTCCAAAATATCAATGTGAGCCTTCATTTTTGGCATACACAAACATATTTGTGAGGCCATAAATCTCATGAAGGTCAAGATCATTAGTTGGGATTCCCTTTATAATGGTTCCTCCATCATCTATAGGCCATCTGAGAGATACTAGAGGAATTCCTTCATCAAGAGGTGTGCCAAGTAGGCCCTCGCCATAGACATTAGAGGTAATACTTGACCAAGACATAACCTAGGCACTTTTGAAATATTAACATGATGTACATGATTTTGAGCTATATATGATTTAGACATGTACCATATGTAAACATTGATCGAATTTGACACACACATGATGATTCAGATGTTATATGTCATGGATATGTGATTGTATCATGGTTTCGCATCATGTTACATTTTTATTGCATCATGATGCATGTGATGATGATTATATGGATAAATGTATGTGGTTTATTTAGATTATTAGATGTTTAAGATGATGTGATGTATGCTATTTATAGCTATTGTACATGTTTCATGCTTATTATGCACACTTATTTATTTATGACTAAAATAAAGGAATTTGATGTTAGTAAGACGAAATGCTAGCTAGAATGTTAGATGTGATGTTTGATTTTGGATGTGATAGAGGATTGGGTAGATGACTAGGATATTGGATTGTGAAAGTTCCACATATTTCACACTTGAATAGTTCAAATAGCCTTTATTTGATATATCAAAAAACAATAAACATTATGATATTGAAAACCATAATGTAAAATTTGTAGAATCTCATATGGGTAACTCAATATAAAATTAAAATGCAATGCAAAGAAGCAAATAAACAAAAAAGAAGAAGAAAAAAACAAAAAAGTAAATGAATGCATTTGGTTTTTGTTAGGTGTTTAACACCCAAGTGTTGTAGTATTGAGACAACGGTGACAATGTTTCTTTAAGTGAGGATACACATGAGGGAGACATATGGGGGATGATGATGCCCTAGAGAGAAGTTGATATGATACAAAAATTTCCCCATGAAAAGATAATTTCTACGGAAACTATTATGGAAAATATAGAACCTCATTGGTTTGGTGTGAATCACTATGTCTTACTTGTCTCTAATTGTGAGGATCGAGTACTAGTGAGGATTTTGATAATTTTACATTATATATAGATTTCAGGGATTGTTTTTTTATATTTTTGGATGTTTATTTTTTATTTTTTCATATGATGTTTTTTGGATTTTTTATTTTCTAGATGTTTTTTTTAATTTTTCGATGTTAAATATGTCTATATATGACTTGTGTAGTGACATGCCTCTAGTAATAATTTGTATATCTATCTGGGGTAGGATAAACTATCTATAGCTGGAAAAGGCCCCTATATGTGTCATTTATGTTCCCCATAGATATATAGGGAACTCTCTAGAGATCCTCCCCCCTACCCTAGACATCTAGCTCTCTAGCGGAAATCCCCTACCTCCCATGATAGAAGGTCTCCCCCACCTCGATAGTGGGTGACCCTTATCTATATATATGATCCAATGGGCATTCTTGGTGGTCAAAAGTTCTCTAATTCTCCCTAAACCATTACAGTATGAAATATCCTGTCGAGATATTTCCAATGGGATATGAATAT
Organism: Taxus chinensis; assembly: GCA_019776745.2. Taxonomy (NCBI): domain Eukaryota; kingdom Viridiplantae; phylum Streptophyta; class Pinopsida; order Cupressales; family Taxaceae; genus Taxus; species Taxus chinensis. The sequence continues at coordinate 912,306,944 of CM034147.1, read as the reverse complement.
TGAAAATGAAGATCGTGTCCAAACATTATTACACGCTGAAATTCTAGCTCAATTGGTGAAAAATAAACATGCAAGTACGAGATGACATGGACTCATGCAAACTTGCCAAGTGGACCAATCAACTTGTGACAAGTGCAAAAACTGGTGTAAAATAAGTTTTTGCAGGTTTTTTATTTTCTCCTCCAATTTTTTATGCTTCTATTTGGACAAATGGGCACTGCTATTTATTGGATGGGGGCCCTCAGCAAAGTTAAACACCCTCTTTTTGAGACAACTTGTTATTTATACACCATATTTTCTATCCCACCATGTATGTGGGACTAAATTTCCATAATTTAAAAAACTCTGCATAGTTTTCATTATCCACCTGCCACCTAAGCATTATCATATTTCATTACCCACATGTTAACACAATATGCCACATTTTCAACACAACGCTTCACACTTATGCCACAAGCATACCATATGCCAACCAAGAACCCCCCCCCCCCCCCCCCCCCCCCATATATCCCAAGTTCTTATACTCCCTAAAAAAGTGATTGTAACTCCAACACTCATATGTCATGAATTTGTTTATAAAAACCATGTCTATCCCCATGCACCCAATGTGGGATAAAGAATTAAAACATAGAAAATGTTCCTAGAAGTGGAGTTCTCTAAGGGGGATTAAACCCTTGACCTGCACAACAAAATGATAAGTCCCTCACCAATGTGCCACACCTTTGGAAAAATTATAAAATGATGCGTGTGGTATTTGAAGGGTACATTCTGGAGGACTGTGTATAGTCCTTTCTAGTTATTTTTTGTATATTGCTATTTTTCACCCATTTAGAGGCATTTTCAGAATTTTAGTAGAACTTAAGAGTTAAGAATTCTCAGATGCTCTTCCTCAACTTTAAAAAAAAATGTTTTTCATTTGACATTGTTATGAATTTTTTTTTTTATTTCTTTTGACATGGAGCATGGAAAAATGAATGTAAAAATGCTACAAGAAGGTGGAAGACATTTTTTATCAATATCATTCTTTCGAAAGTATGATAAGCATATTTTTGTAGGTTTATGATCCATAATTATTTATAATTTTTATTCATAGTACTTGTGAATTGATTTATTAATAGATCAGATGACATTATAAGATATCCCATAGACATAGATAAATTAAACTTCGTTATCAAGCTCTTTGTCATTATTCATTTCATTTTTTCTATTTTTATCATATTTAATTTTAGTTTCGATGGATTAATGATAAGCTAAGGAAAATTACAAAAAATCCTAAAGTGACAATTTAGAAGATATTAAGTGCATAATTGATGTTTTGAGTTTCTAAACACTCCAAATAATTTCTAAATAAGTTTGTAATCAATTCTCAATTCATTTAAAGACTATTTGATAGTAGGGGGTATACTATATTTTTTGGATCAAGTTTGCTATCAAAGAATTTATTACATTGGATTAGCTTTCGATTGTGTGGATTTGATATATGTTTTTTAGCTTGGTTTTCATTCAATCTGTGAAAACATTTGGCCTTGTTTGATGTTCCATTTGTAATGTGTAGTTATTGGGTATACATGTTATTTATAGGAAACAAGAAATAATGGGTAAAGAGTTAAAAAAATCAAGGCTCAATAAAGGATTGATGAGTTTGAAGTGTATAACCATTAGATCCAATAAAAGAACTCTTTCCTGAGAGATAAATTTTACTCCTTGAAAGATGAGATTATCATATTGAAATCTGATTTATAGGCCAAGGATAAGCTCCTTGAAAGAATGGAGAATGGTGTATAGATGAAGGATTTACCAACAACTTTAGAGGCATGTACAATGACAGATGAATGCATTATAATTTATACACTTTATAGTAATTCCTTCCCTTTGGTATCAAATATTAAATTTGGTAATTTTGAACAACATACTAAGGGAATTAGAAATAAACTATTGTTTAAAATGGTATTTGAGGGAAGATACCTTGGTAAGGATGGCCAAATTATTATTAATCTAATATAGGTAGAGGACCGGCCTCATAATGCATGATTGGGTTAGGATAGTGAGAAAGTGGATATTGGAGAAAGTTGCAAAATTATTGAAGGTAGATAAGATTCTAACAACCAAGTTTTTACGCCACTAACATTGTAGGATTCCTCCATACATAGGAATAAAGATTGATGGAAGAAAACATGAAGAAGAGGTAATGATATTATGCATCTTTTTTCTTACACTAAAAATAGCACTAATGGTAATTTGGATCCTAAAACTTCTAATGCACTCTTTCCATTTGAAAAATTTATCTTTGATATAAAGAACATGTTGCATATTTTTCCTTGCACATTTTGTGGGTTAAATAATCACTATGTTGCTTATTATTGGAAGAGAAAAATTTTTTCTAAAGAATTTATCACCTTTTATGATTAATAAGGCAGGTACTAAAGACAAATATTGTCATGTTGAAGTGATAAATGGAAAATAGGTAACCTCACCCAAACAGAGGAATTTTTGCACTAATTACAATATGAGTGGACATAAGTTTGAAACATGTTGGAAAATTCATCCATCACGTGGTAAGAAATTGATGGTCTTACACCTATTTATAAGGATAAAATTAATGAATTTATTAATTCACAAAAAATTATTGAATCAACTCAAGATCTATTGATTGATATTTCACATATTAGTCCATTCAACTTTGATTTATAGGACACTTTATCCGATGGGTAGATCTTTACATAGCTGATACTGTTGATTAGCTTTCATTTTTCAAAGCATACTTTTGTGGGATTCCTGTTGTATGTATAAAGGATAATTTCCCATATGATTTTACCTTTAAATATTGTTTTTACAGTCATGTGTAGGGAAGAGATGAGTGAAATGTTTAACATGCTCAGATTTATCTTCTCAAATTTATGGTTAAGATATTTCATTGTGATTTAGACATATATATAGATTCAGTGGGTAGGTTCAGTATGTCTAATTTTAGATTTTCATTTATTGTTGTTTTTAATGTGAAAAATATGGATTCTTATAAGACCAATTTGGGTACCATTGTATTTGTAATTAATTTACAATACTTATTGTATCCAAACGTGACATTTACACATTTTTTAAGTCCCTTATTTTTTGGCATTTATTTATAACTATCACATGTGGTTACAATGAGGGTGTGAATTATTTAAACTAACAAATTGGTTTGTTGTTGCACTTGGTGATGTTTTGCAGTGATTGGAAGTAATGCCACATTTATGCAGGTAGTTTTATTCTATCCCCAATTTCACATGGATAGATATTTTATCTTCACTGAAAATTTTGGGGATTTAGTCTAACTCTCGCGTCTTTCATAGGCATTGTGTGGTTTACTTTTTGAATCATTTCCATGATATTTTACAATGATATTATATTATGATTGAAAATTTCACAAGGTTAGTAGACATCCACTTATCATTGGAATTTGGTAGTATATGTTATACTGATCTACTTGAAATTACTTTGTAGTTTCACAAGGTCAATGGATATTCTTCTATGTTTGAAATTTAGTTGTCTATTTCATATTGATTGATTTTAGTGATATTTTGTAGATTTGAATTTTTTTGAAAGGTCGTGGAAACCCACATATTATTTCCATTTTTTGTTCATTTCATACTGATCTAATTTTGGCATTCGTATATTGGAAAAATCATAATTGGATTCAGTTAGAGACTCGCCTATGTTTTCCATTTTGTTTTCATTTCATGCTAATCCATTTCTATGATAAGCATTTCAATATTAAGAAATATTTTTAACCACTATGTTATATTCTACTTTATGTATGTCAGTGTAATGCGGAGAATCGTTTAGCATATTCGGTGGGTAACGTGGATTTTGGGGACCAAAATATTATTATTGGGGAGGTATGATCTAGTAGACATTTTTGGTGGTCATAAGTTCTCAAAATCTCTCTAAACTATTTCATAATGGAAGAACCCGTTGAGACATTTCCAATGGTATATAGATTGAGGAAAACAAATATGGCATGTAAAAGTTATCACATGCTAAATTTCTAGCTTAGTGAAAAATAAACACGCGTGTCCGAGATGAAGTGGACTCGTGAAAACTCTCCAAGTGGACCAATCATCTTGTGACAAGTGGAAAAAATGGTGTAAAATAAGTTTTTGGGGGTTTTTTATTTTCTCGAGCTCGAGCAAATGAGCCCCGCTATTTGTTGGTTACGAGCCCTCAGCCAGTGTCATTTGACGAGGGGTACCTTTTCCTCCTATTATTCATATTATCTTGGAGAGAAATTATTATTTAAATTCCATATTTCCCATGCCACCATACATTTGTGACTAATTTTCTACATATTATTAAAATATGCATGCCTTGCCAACTCACATTGTCACATCAATACTTGATGCAACCTAGAATTTACTATGAATAATCCAAGCACGCTAGCACATCAGTTAGCCTAAGTTGAGTGCTCACTCGAAGCACACAAAGGTATGAGGTCCCTCTTTCGAGTTTTTTGTACATGATGCTAATGTGATGATGTTTAAACATATTCATATTCACAATTATTACATAATTACATTCCACAATGTATAAACCAGATCTAGATCTTAGATAATCACAATAAATGAACTAAACAATAACTATGATAAGATTGAACATACAAGAGCCAGAGTCAGTCATGTATAACACCATTATCCAGCCAATATATTCCTATTTCCTAAATATTGTAAAACAAAAAAGCTTCCATACATTTTCAAGTATATCCATGAGTCATTTGCACTTGTCAAAACCCAGCAGCACATCTCTATAATAATTTAGTAATTCCTAAAATACGCATAGTTCAATACATATTTATAGGTGTGGGGAATTGTCCCTTCACCACCCATGTAATTCTTAAAATAGGTCACATGCTGATAATAGCCATGCACCTTTACAAAATTATGTTTAACATGTAAGTGCTCTAACAATACATGTCATATAGTAAAGTCCAATTAGAAATCCTATTATTATCTTAAACTATGCAAAGTGCTTATGTGCCTGATTGTTCCTAAAATATCATTGCGTGTAGCACAAGTCTTCATCTCTATGTGTGCTCTACGCACTATTTCTAAAAATATCCCTTATCCACGAAAACAACTAAGTCCTTGATCTTGGGCACTTCAATACTATTATAGCATCGTGCACTCTTCTATCACCCTATATTCATGTGCGCCAAATACGTGGATTATTTCTTGTTGTTCAACATTACCCCAAACTAAAGTGCATTTCCATCCCGGAAATGGGAATTCCTTCATATGTCTTCAATAATAGAGAATAGGTAATGAAAGAATGAAGAGAATGAGCCAAATTTTGTACAAAATAATGAAGCTCATTCTGTAGCATCCTCTTCTTAAACTGGAAGGATTAATTCTGGATATTCATTTCTTGAGCTCAGCCTCCAAGGTCTTACCAGTCACTCAGCGCATTCCTCATTTTATCTAGAATATCAGTGGCTATAGAATCCAATTCATCCTAAGATAGTTTCTCTTTATCATTTTGTTGTATCCAAACAAAATTGGCCATACCTGGCAGTATTCCCTCCATGAGGTCCATCTTCTGCGCTATCAGTTTTCCAAATCTCATCAATTCTTTCCTTGTGTGGATCCTAGGATGCTGTTAAAAGGGCCTCGTGATTTTGTTTTACCAGTGCTAACCTTTATACATGTTCCCAAGTGTTTCATCCTTCATCTACGTTCAAAACTTCTTTATCCTCTACAAGAGTTTATAATCCTTATTATGGTGTTTGGTGTCGCCCATAAATTAAGAGCTTGATAGGCTTTCTTTATCTCATCCTTCAATGTTTGGAGTAACACCTCATATATTGAAAATTTTATATCAATAATGGCCCTTTCTTCTTGATACCTCTTTCCCTACATACTTTTTCTTGAGGAAGCACATTGGTACTTCATCCAAAAGTAGGAAAACTAGTTATGCACAAATAGTGCAACTTAGACTTGAATTCCTGAGATGCACCTTGTCTTGAAACTCAAGCCTCTGTTAGTAAAATATCATTTGTAATATTCTCCGCCATCTTCTTTACGTTTTGGGCTTCCACGATTATATTATCGTGCTCCTAAATAAGGAACATTTGATTTCCATGTTTCCTCATCATTTTTACCCTCCAATAGCACCTGGATTGTTTTCCTCTTTAGCTATATTCATGCGCACCACTTCTATGGATACCTTAATCAAATCAGTGCTTACCTACTCATCAAAAAATTTGAGTTTGCTTAATGGTCATATGGCACATATGAGGTGTCTTCCTCATCTTCTTCGAAAGTGCACACCTCCTCACAGACATCAAAATCAAGCTCATCTATGTGATTTTTCATGCCCCAAGATAGCTTGCTTATGAGTGCATGTATTAGCCATTTCAGTGTTCCATCCAATCCCATCCATACAAATATTTTTTTCGGTAGTGTACTCTTGAAATGGGTTCGAATTGTTTTTAAAGGGTCATTCATATAACTCAATTCTTGAGTACCTATCACTTCTTCTTCCTTCATGTGCATCCTACATACTTTCCAACATCCTCATGTGCTAATGTTCCCTATTATTGTTTATTTAGATATGCCTATATTCTATGGGACAATCACCTTCAACCACCTGGTTGACTTCATCTTCATCTTTCCCTTATTCCTGCATGGGTTGCATGAGGACTTCTGTATCTCCACCAGTGCTTCTCTTCTCCTTCACCGGAGATATCTTATGTGAATACTCACATTGAGGTCTATAGTCTCATATACTACGTGATCACCAAGATATTCATCATCTTTTATTTCCACACTAGGGATGGCCTCAGAATCTATCTCCTACTCATTCTTGGAGTTTCCTCTTCTTCATTGTGCACATGTTGGATGTGGGGATTCCTCCTCACTATCTCGTATAGGAACATATTTCTTGCACTCTTATCTCATCTCCTTATCTTCATCCGTTACAGAAGTCATGCGTGGTGATTCTCCTTACTGGATGTGAAGTTCCATCACTAGTGTCTCTTGAAGCGCACCGTCTTTCCTTAGAATACTTCTGGTATGCACAAGTCCTGTCACTTGTCCTTCAAGTTCCTCTTATTCTAGGACATTTTCTAGTCCTGTATGTATTGGGTCTTCTAGAGCAAGGGGCGCAGATGCAACATGCCTTGAATTCCCCATTGTTTCCCCCCTTCTTAAGAGGTCATGGAAGAGCCATATTCATGCCCTTCACCACTTTTTCATCCTTGAACCTTGGTCTTAGGTATATATAGATGCACGTTGGTTCAATCTACCCTATAAACAAACTCTCTGGCATGATGTCCACAGTATCAGACTCCATAGTTTCAACATAGGCCTCCTTACCTGGCCATACATATGTTTTACGTAGAATGTGAATGTCTGCTATCCAATTTTTCTGTGTCAAACTAGAGCTAACGCGTCATCATGAAATCTATTTATAGATTCCTTAAAATATCTTGTGGTAAACACAAAGGGAAAATTACACCATGGACTCTTCTCTCCTAGACTTCATGTGGAAGTTCCCCAAGCTGAAATGCTGGTAAACTGCAAATTTAGCTTCCTTCGTTCAAATCCTTAGGTAACTCGCACAGAATGTGTCATTCTCCTTCAAATTGCCCTGCACCGTCTCCAAAACCACTTGTCTAAGTGCATCCTTTGTATGTGTTGGAAAAATACCCACATAGGGTGTACTTGTAATATATTTTGGCTGGGGACTTGTTCTCCAATGGAAACTCCCATATGTTTTCCCTAGGACCGTCCGGTACCCCAATATTTACTGAACACAATTAATAACAAAATTATGCCCCAGGTTATCTTCTCACCTTTATCTACTTGGTTGTGTGCCTCATTCACCAAGCTCTCTACAATGTAACCAATGAATATTGTAGTATGTCTTGTTGGCCATTTTATGTGCTATATGCAACCAATTACATGTTTACCTCATTCCATTACTCAGTGGCCCCTACCTTACTCCCTGTTAACTCACACTACTACTCTGGTGGCCATGTCTTCAGGATATTGGTGACCTTGAAAGCTCAGTCCCCCCTTCTTATACTGATATAGGGATGTTGTGGCATTAATTCCCTAATCATCTGATTAAGTCTCCAGTAATCTTCTAAACCCATGTCGCGCAGCTCTATAACTTTCCCAATCAATTTGGTAGTATCCTCATTCTACTTCCCAGTGAAAAATAGAAAAAATCTTCATGGACTCGTGACATTAGCCACTGGTATAATTACTGGGGATTTCCAAAGTAGGGAAACTATAAACATCTACATTATACCCATGTTATCAAGTAATTTCTTCACTGAGGCATCCAAAACCCTAGTGTCATCTGTTCCAGTCATCAATTAGTCTTATGTAGACCTATCTGTCTGTGACGTCCTTCATACATTTTATTCTATATGGTGGTTAATCTCTGAAACCCTACACTGCAGTAATATTTATTTATCCATGGAATGCCCTTCAATGACTCCTTCTAGATATAACATCTTCTACCAGCCACTCCTCTACTAGATCATCAACCTCATTCTCTACTACTAGAGCTTTTCATGTGGTGTCATCACCCCTTTTGATTATGCAAATGCATAAAAAACCCTAGCTAGAAATGAAAAACCTAGTTGTGAAATGAAAACCCTAGTCACCCTTCTCGTCACGTACATGCACCAATCCTTAAATCCTACTTTCGTTCCTAGGTAACTCAACACCGTGCTTCACAACGTGACAAGATGTAACTCAATCTATAGAATGTGCTTTGTCTCTAATCTCTTCTCACACTTCACAATTTCTTCTCAAGTTTGCAAGGTAGAAAATGATGTTAAGAACATCGACTTTAAACAAAGTTTCAAAAATTCCCTTCATTAATTTCTCTACCTACCACCATACATGGAATTAATTCCTATTGAGTGCATTGCACCTCCTCTTCATCAAGCTTCACTATTCTCACGCGGCTCAAAAATTTTGTGCCTCAGTCATAATTTCCTAGTGTGTCACTACTTATCTGTCACAAATCTCCTCTACCCATGCTTCCTTAAGCTGAAGTAGTTTATCCAATGTGACCCAACATATGTAGTCTCTAATGTTGCAGCCTCCCTTGAATTATACTGAGAACCCAATGCTTTACGCATGGTCTTAATTTTTTTATTTGTTTAACAATTCTTTGGAAGTTCTCATGAATTTTGAAACCTTGACTCCTTTTATTCCTCTTGTGGTTACCTGTGAGTTTATTTATTTTCCATACCTCCTTTATCCACCCCACACTAAGGGTATGTGCAGTCCTCTATGCATATAAACACTTTAGATTGTGATCAACTTCTAGCACGTGCAAATGTGCTTATTACACAAAACACTGAACTAAATTGACAAAGCATAGTGATGAAGAAGGAAATACATTAAATAAAATATAGTAAAGGAAATCTAATCTAAATGAGCAATAATGTATTATTACAAACACCAAGAAGTCTTATTTATAATAGGGCTTCAGCCTACTCCCGTTGAAGTAACTCGGGTAACCGTGTTCCATCAAGCGCCTCTAACTGAAAAGCACTTGATTCAAGTATGTGAGTGATAACATACACGGTCCCAACCAATGCACCTTAATCTTATCTTGGGTGGCACATAAACTTTGAATCATAAATAAGTACCATCTACCGACCTCAAGCTTCTTGTCCTTGATGTGTCTATCATGCCATGCCTTCTGTACTACGCCTTTTCTTGCTTCTAACTCCAACCTGTTATGGCGTGCCTCTCATCCAATTGTATTAACTTGTCAATTATTTCTTATAATGCATTCTCATCAGCTAGACCTCCCACGCATGCAATACGTAAAGAAGGTAACATGAATTCCATGGGAAGAACTTACTTCTATGCCAAACACCAACTAAAAGGGTGTGGCCTTATTCAACCTTTTGTAGGTTTTTCTATATGCCCAAAGTACAATAGAAACTTTATCATCCCAATCTTTCCTTCCAACATCACAAATTTTTGTCAAGGTCTGGCTCAATATCTTGTTGAAGGCCTCAACAGTCCCATTTTCTTGAGGATGATAAGGTGTAATCTTGTGGTGCACGACCATAAATTCATCCAATAATATCCTGATTGTCTCATTCAAGAAGTGTGTGCCCCTATCACTTGTCAGACTCAATGGACATCCATACCTAGTAAGAATATTTTCCCATAAGAACCTTACTTAATTGTAGTCATTGTATAATCCTTTGTAGGTGTTGCTTCTACCCACCTTGTAAGATAATTTATACAAGTGATGATGTAGCATGATCCATTCTATGCACGGCTGGGGAAATAGGACCCACAAAGTCTATTGCCCATTTTTCAAATGGCTCTACACTAGTAATAAGCCTCAAAGGTATTTCATCTCTTTGCCCAGGTTTTCCAAGGCACTGATAGTGATCACATGCCTTAAATACTCTTTACAATCCTTGTACAAGGTCTCCCACCATAAACCAGCTGAGTAGAATCTTACGTGTAGGTGGCATCACCTACATAGTGCCCACCTGTCAATACCACCATGAGCCTCTTCCATGATATTTGTGTGCTCATGTTCCAGTACACACCAGTGCAATACTTCATCTCGATCTAGTTTGTATAAGTCACCACTGATCAACATGAAAGGTGCGGTGTGAATTGCAAGTTGTTTCTTCTATCCAAGGATTTCATTCCTTCTGGCACCATACCTGTGCATAAAAAGATAACAATATCCTCCAATTCTGAAGGCAGTGTGGTTTAACCTGTACAAATGTGCATCTGGCATTGTATCTTCAATTTTTTATGTGTCCTCTCCTGATTGAATTCTTGATAAGTGGTCTAGGCCAGAATTACTTTTACCCAGGATTTACCACAACTATAAAGTCAAAATCTTGGAATAATATCACCCATCAACATATGCGCCCCTGTAAAATGGGTTTATTTACCAAGTATTTCAATGTCATGTGATCTGTATAAAACACAAAAGGTGTTGCTAGCAAGTACTATCTAAACTTATGCAGTGCATGTAGATCATCAACAAGGCCTCACGCTCTGTAGTTGTATAGTTATGTTCTGTAGGAGTCAACTTTATACTAGAAAAATAGATAGGATGATCTATAATACCTTCTCTAGGCTGAGCTAATATTGTGCCAATGGCCATGCCAGAGGTGTCCACATGTACGTGAAAAGGTTGGTTCCATGAGGGAAAGCACAAAATAGGCATCCATAGTAAGCCTCTCCTTCAACGCTTCAAATGTGCATTTGTTGTGGTTCTCCCCAATAGAATGTCCCTTTTCCTTTTAGTAACTCCTCCAAGGGCACAAATCTTTGCATATCCTTTGATAAAAAAAATCTGTAATACCCTGTGTGGCCCAAGAATTTGCACACCTCACTCTGACTTGTAGGCTCCTCTAGGCCTACGATAACTACAACCTTAGTTAGATCTACTAACAAACCTTCCTTGCAGATGATATGCCCTAGTAGAGTTCCAAAAGGTGTAGAAAATATGCACTTCTTGATGTTTAAGGAGATGCTTAACTGTTTGTACCTCTCAAACATTAAGCACAAGTTGTCACAATGATCCTTGACAAGCCCATATACCATCTAATCATCTAAGTAAACCTGCAAAGAATTTGTGAATAAAATCCTGGAATGCTTGAACAATTGTGTGAAAATACTGCAGGTGTGTTCTTCAGACCAAAGGGCATCACCGTATATGCAAATCATTCCCCATTCAGTGGTGAATTTTGTTCTCTTGATCCTCCTTTGTAATTCTTACCTGATGATATCCAGAGAATCCATCTATAAAAGAGTAAATTTTGTCACCCTGCAATGCCTTCTAATATTTCCTCAGTGAAAGGCATAGGAAAAGGATCAATCACACATGCAACATTCAGCTCCCTGTAGTCCACACAAATCCTAATCTCACCATATTTCTTTATATTGATTACCATGGGGCTAACCCACTTTGATTCTTCTAGGGGCTTAATGATGCCAGATTTCAACATCTTGTCAATTTCTTCTTTAACTTTTATGCGCATGGTTAGGGTTCATCCTGTAAGGTCTCTTCCTGACCAGGCACACACCTTCCTTTAGCTTAATCTTCATCTCACCCAAAGACTCATGCACTCCTTTTAACTCATGGTATCCCCTAGGAAATAAGTCCTGGAAATCACGTAGTAACTCAATTATCTTAGCCACTTCAGAATCAGACCAATAATCTCCAATTATGGCCTCCTTAGGTTTAACATCTATGCCAATGTTCACTTTCTTGGTCTTCATAGGTTCATGATAGGCATGCGTCCTTCTTATCTACATTGTCTAAAACCTCATGCACGTACCTTCTGAATGATCCTTGATTTCCAAATTTTCTACTTCTTCCTCATCCACTATGTAGACCATCTTTCCTTTCTCCTTCTCAAGGAAAGCACGCTCAAGTAGTGCAGCATCTATCTCATCTACTTCATCAAAATGCACTCCTGGGTCTACCTCACCAAATAACCTCATGAATGAGTTCTTCAGCCTTTGCACTGTCTCCCATAGTCAAGCACTCCATAACCTGTAATGCCTCTTTCACCGGAGGTTTAGTGGAGAAGTAGTCAAAAGTCTGGATCATTCCTAAGTCAAGTCTTGCCAATTTCCAGTCTCCCTATGCAGTTCTGCATAAACATACCAAGCATGTGTGCAGCCTTATAAAGTGAAATAAAGTTTGTGCACCCACAGTGAAGGTGGTAAAGCTTCCTGCCCCTCTGTCCAGAGTCTCTCACACTGCTAAAAGTGGTATGCTGAACAGGTTGATTACCATGATATATGAAGATTTGAGTAGGTGCATTGCTCCTGAGAAACCAGTTGTTAGAGCTAATTCTTACTTCATTCCATTCTATGATATTATCCCTGTGAACCATCCACCAAGCGCACTGTTGTCCGCACAGGGTATACACTAACATATTTATTCTGTCCACTTGATCCTTCCACTGTTCCTCCATGGTGCATAGGAATACCACAGGGTCTCCTTCTCCAGTGTACCGGGGTATAGATTTTGTTACTTATCCTCCTAATACAACGAGGTTTTCCTCCTCACACATATGTGCTTCTTACTTCATGCACCCAACCATCTCATAGGTTTCATGTGCCCCAATTATCACAAGAAATACTTGTAGTATCACTAATAGACTATGTGCATCTTCCCACTGGAGGATTCCTTCCTTAGATGGCTCAAGTACTTCCGGATCTTGAATGGTGTGCACATAAATTATGGTTTAGGTCTTCCTCACTCAAAGGTTCAACATAAGGTGTATATTTCCCATCTATCAAAGGGATAATAACTCATTCTTCCTTTGTTCTCAAAACTTATATACCCCTTGTTAAACCATAGATCAACATTATTTGCATAACACCAAGGGCACCCAAGTAGAGCTGGGAAGATGTCTGCTTCTACAAGTGCTAAAACCTCAAAGTCCCTAGTGAACTTGGCCCCTTGTATAGTAATGGATGCATCCTTTAAAACTCCTATTAGAGTGGCCTTAGTTCGATTTTCCATAAACAATACATTAGAGGATGGTTGTAATGGAGGTTTTCCCATCTGCACCCATGCATCTAAAGTAAGCACATTAACTTCCGTGCCTGTGTCAATCAATATATTTCTCAAAATCCACCCATCCACAACAACATTCAGAGTGATCTCCTTGTCATAATCCAAGCTATGAGGAGGGATATTAACATGCAGGATCTATCTGTCCATTCTCAATACCTATACACAGAGTGTTTCCCTTTAACCAATTCCCTAGTAATGGAATAATATTCTCCTGGCACAACATCTTGCATACCTCTTTCAAATCATCAACATCTAACTGGACCGTCTCTGTTGCCTTCTTTTGTTCCAACTTCATGTGACTATTCCTTTAAACATTGTATCTCACCCTGAAGATTTCTGAGCACCTCCATGGTTTCTTGATAAACCTCCTTCTGATGTGTAGGATCTAGGTATCTTACATGTAAATACCTCTTCCCTGGTAATGGTAGGATTTTATTGCAATGCTTCTCTGGCATGCAAAGCTTCAATGCATGTAGTAATTTTCACAGGTACTACCTCAGGTTCTGGTGCCAACTTTGGCATCCATTGATTTTCCATTACGTGATTGTATTCTAACCATCCCTACACCCTTTTTCTCCTGCTTATGTTGCTTGCTAAGATGCTCATATAAGTTTGGGCACTCCTCATAGTTATGATTCTTTCCACAAAAATAACAAGTAATATTCTGAGGGAATTCATGCCTGTAGTGAGTCAGGATACCCACACGTATAACATGTTCCATGAGGAAACTCACCTTCACCCACCACCACAACCTCGGCCCCTGAATCCACCATGGTATCCTTGACCTCTACCATGACCTCCTTCAAAGAATCCCTTCATTTTGATCGTAGTACCCTTGAGTGTGATCATAATCATGGTGCTCACTTTTACCTTTAGAGTTATCTAATACTCCTATCTGTCATACACCAATATTGATGGCATCATGGATCTAATCAATCAACCTGCATGTATCTTTGGTATTGTGAGTCGTGGACTGGAAAATCTTACAGTAGCAAGATATGTTCTTCCTTATCGCGCATTGTAACAATGGGCAATACTTGCATCATGGTCTAAATGACATATCTCATAGTTTAGCAACAATGAACACACTGACATATGGGGAAAACTATCCTTAGTGTGCCCCTCTACTTCATAATCTGTACACAAAATCCTAGTGTGTGTCTCATGTGCTGAATTGGCCAATAGTTTCTCCAATTGCTTTGCCATAGCTGCAATATGAGCTTCCAAGGAATGGGCTCACTCTAGTTTCTATACTTCTGACTACCTCAGTGCACAACACTGCTTCAAGCACTTCACATGGATCTGTATATGTCTTATGTGACAACACCCTCCTAAAAGGTGTGATCAATCCTCCAACGAACCACTGTGCATGTTGGCTTACATGGATATCATATGAAAGTTTAGAAAAAAGTGTTTTGAAATGGGCATCATATTCCCAAACACTCTTTAGTAGTTCCCTGCTTAATATCCTTGAGCACTTATACTCTTATGCTCAAACTCAGGGATATAAAATTCCTTAAGGAAAGCATCCTGTAATGTTGTATAATCTATGCAAGTATGATCAGGGTCAAACTTCCTATACCAACTGTGTGCGTCCCTACAACATAGTTGTGAAATAGAATTTCCTTGCACTCAGAAGTCGTGATCCATTTTGCATGCACCACAATATCTCACACATGTGCACATGCTCAACAACATCTTCTATTCCCCTATACTCTGGAAGATGAAATGCGACATCTCCATGTAAATATTCTGGGGTTGGTGAGGACCATGCCCACCAGATCTAGAACCTCTTGTGTTACCTCTACCTCTAGACCCACCAGATCCACCAGAACCAGAGCCACCTATGCCCCCCTGATCCTCCACCTGTAGTAGGAAGTGAACCAGAGGATGTACTTCCCTGTGTCCCAATAGTGATACTAAAATAAACTCCTATAGTCTATGAGGTGGTACTACTCCCAAAGGTGAGTCCAAAATTTTGTGCGCCTGAGTTATGTGCCAATGATGTGCACCTGAAAAGGTACCTCCAAATAACAAAGAAGATGTCTTCCTAGCCATAGATGTACTTTATATTTGATTCACTCCTATTATTCTACTACCCCAAACTAGCTTGTTGACTATTGGTTGTACTAGAAACTAGAAAACCAAGTGCAAGGGCTAGGTTGCTAGGTAGATTTAGATGCACGTTCTCGTGGCCCATGTCATCTCTGTTGGCACACTCTCATAAGAGGCCGATGAGGGTTCCTTATCATGCTTTCTGAAATGGGGGAGTTCTAGATGCTTTGGCTCCACACCCTCTACATGAGCTCCAAATCCTTCACAAGACATCTCTCTCTTCAACGCCATCCATTCTGCAATCTCGTGTTTGCTTCCCTAACTCCCTCTCACATGCCTCATTGTACTTAATCCACCTTTCTTCTCTTTATCTCTCTACCGCTAGGTCTAACATCCATCAACCAACCAGCTCCCTGCCCCCTTACGTGGTGGGGTTTAGCTAACCATCCTATTTTCTTCCAAATTTAGGGTTACCATCAATATTTTGATCGCCCCCCCCCCCCCCCCCCCCCCCCTGGAATGCCTTGCAAGTAGGTTCCCCTGGGATAACATAAAAACTACAACTCAACTACCTTCGGGAAAGAATAAGTGGAAATTGAGTACTCCAAAGTATAGCTATTCATAACACGACGAAACCAAGTGTCCATAGGGTGTGTCCAAATCAGATCAAAATCATAGAGGGCCTGAAATTCTTCCTACTTCTAGACAAGTGTGAAAAAACCTCTAATTCCTTTTAGATGCATAAACAACCAGCCACTCGTATAGATCTATCAGAAAGATAGAAAAGAAACTCTCATATAAACAGTCATACAAGTTCTGCTCCACCCACATGTGTGCATGTCAAACTTAAATCTAGTGTTGAATCTCCAAGCGTATTCTTCTTCCAGATCTACTATCCACTCCTCAACACTTGATAGGGTCAACCAGTATGTCTTCATCATGAAACATCCTAAAAACAACTGAAAAAGAGGTCCTAACAACATGGAACCAATGATGCAACCTAGAATTTACTATGAATAACCCAGGCACATTGGCACATCACTCAAACTAAGCTAAGTGCTCACCCAAATCACGCAAAGGCACCAGGTCCCTCTTTAGATTTGGTTACATAGTATGTTAGCATGTAATGATGTTTAAATATATTCATATTCATAATTAGACATAAACATTCCACAGTGCATAATCCAAATGTATATCTTAGAGAATCATGATAAACGAACTAAACAATAACTATGATAAGATTAACCTTACAAGAGCCAGATTCAGTTATGTCTAATACCATTATCCAACCAATATACTCCATTTCATAAATATTGTAAAACAAAGAAGCTACATACACTGTGAAGTATCTCCATGAGTCATGTGCGCGTCAGAAACCCCACAACACAACTCTACAATAATTCAGTACTACTAAACTACACATTTCAATACATATTTATAGGGGTGGGGACTTTCCCTTCACCACCCATGCACTTCTCAAAATAGGTTGCATGATGATAATAGTCATGCGCCTTTACAATAGTATGCACAACATACAAGTGCTCTAACAATAGACGTCCTATAGTTAACTCCAAGTAGAAATCCTATTATTAGCTTAAAGTATGCATGACACTTATTTGTTGTTTTTTCCCAAAATACCATTGCGTGGACCGTAAATCTTCATCTCTATGTGTGCTCCGCACATTATCTCCAAAAATAGCCCTTATCCACAAAATAACTAATTCCTTATTTTGGGTGCTTCAATTCTATTCTAGCGTCGCGCGTTCTTTTAGCACCCTATCTTCGCGTGCCCATTACTTAGAATATTTCTAGTTGTTCAACAATACTATAACATGGCCAACATATTATGCCACATTGCCAACACACAACATGTTCTCCACACAACACCCAAACGTAGCCTATGCATATTCTATACAACCAATCACACTATCTAAGCCACCAAAAACAAACCTCAAGTCTATTAAAACAATGTCATAACATTCCTTTTAAACTACCTTATCACTTGCAAAGCACCCCATGTGGGACTAAACATGATTAAAAAAATTCAATGTGCATATGGTTGTCAATGCTCATTGGTAGGGATTGAATCCCTAAACTTGTGCAAAATAATAAGGTGCCTAACCAATCCACCACTTACCTAGAAACACTATAAAAGAAATCTTGTTGTATTTAAAGGAAAATTTGGCAGGATTGTGTATAATTTTGTTATCAGTCTAGAGTGTACCCTTGATGAGGAAGTGTAAGAAAACTCCTCACTTCGGCCAATAAAATGGGAACTCTTCTAAGTTATGTGTGACTCGAGTTGAGGAGAACCTTAGAAGTAGGATGTTTCCCTAGGTAGATCAACTAAAATAATTCTTTGGTGGAGTTGAGGGAGAGAAATAAACAAAAACTTAATAAAAGCATGAAAATTAGGTGATACACCAACATTTTGGAGACTTGAATTTGTATAAAACACACTACTTGATGTTATCAAGACTTGCAAAGTTCACTTTAGTTGTTAATTGACTAGTTTTGACACTCATAAAAGGCAGACACAATCTTCCAAACAAGCATGGAAGGGAAGATCTAGGTTCTATCCAATTCCAAGCTAATTTGAAAACTAAATTTGCACTTAATATGACATGTGAAAGCTTCACAATGTCTTAAAGGAGGTACTTGAACAATTAATAAGCATGCAAAGGAAAGAATAAATCCACTGAAACATACCACAAATTGTTGTAAAACACTTAAAAAAACTGCAATTGGAGGAAAATAGTCTTTATTTCTTCAAGTAGGTGATGTAGTATAAAATTGGCATGGCCTAAGAACATGACCAGAACAATGAGCCCCCTTTACAAGCTTGCACAAACAAAGTAAATATAGTAAAAATGAACACCACTTGCACCAAAAATAGCACAACCCAACCAAAATTTAGACCCATCTAATTGGAGATGAAACCAATATTAGCTACTACATGCAAAAATAGAGCCTTTTGAATTAAATAAAAAGTTTAATGCATGAGACTCGAAGGGCTAAAAATAATCCTTTCATGATCTATTCTTGTCTGAATCAACTCTGCTTAACTTTGCTTTTGGAATAATTGAGGTAAGGTATGAACCTGCTTTACAAATATTTAGGTTAAAAGTGGCAATTTTGTCTTTCTCAATTTGTCTTATATGCATGGAAAGGTAATCATTGGTCTTCTCCCAATTTGGAGCACATGCATTAGCAATTGGTTACTTTAATCATGGGTTTTTTTTTACCTTGGCTAAAGGCATAATTGATAAGGTTTCACATACCCCACATGCAAATTTTTAATGATTAAAACATTTAAAAAAACATCCAACCCATGACATTAATAAAGTAACTCTTATAATGTGTATGGTTTAATTTTAACTATAGTTAAACTACTCTGGGTCGAATCACTCCCAATTATGGTGGAAACCCTAAAACTAACTTCATTAGATTTTGTGTTGGAAGTCTCTGGAAGCTCTATTAGAAAATTGGGGGGGGGGGGGGGGGGCATTGTTGCTTGTTTGGATCTATTTTTTGTATTGTGTTTGCTCTGCAGCTTTGATCTAGGTTGGGTTTCATCCATGGCTCATTTTTTATGTCTCGACCCTCTTATTCATACTGGACTTGTGTGCCTAGGGATTTCATGACATGTTCATTTGGTGTATTTATCTTGCCATTGAGGATGTGCTCGTATTATTGTGATTGTCATTATTTTCTTCATTGGAGCTCTAAAATTTGTTATAGATTAGCAACAAATTTGTGGGTGTAGACACCTAAATCCGACGGCGTAATTTTAGTACTAAAATTACATCATTTATCATCTTTCTCGTCATTTCGTTATAATTAGTGATTTCTCACTAATCAGCTAACATTCCCCTTCATATCGATTAATTAGCGACACTTTGTTAATTAACTAGCCTTTTCTTCATTTAGTATGCCAATTAACGATACTTCGTTACTGATAATCCTCTTTTAATTAACTATTTATTAGTTAATTGAGCCCTTTTAATATTCTATTTAATCAATAAACCCTATTCTTGGTTAAATCCCCCTTTCAAATCCTTCAAATTCTACCCATTTTCTTATAAATCACCTCCAAATGGATTTTTAAGCTTAACTTGGTCTATTAATTATTCCTAGTTGATTAATTAAATCACCCTCAAACTCCCATGAGTTGCTAATCATTGATTAACTCCTTCTAATCATGTTTATCCGTTTCTAATTCTACTTTATCTTTGTCCCACAATATCTAGGTTTCTAACTTCTCCCAAATTGGAAAGCTATATAAATAACCTAGTACCTCCCTTCCTATCTTACACCATCTTACACCTCTAAGATATATGAACATGATAAGAGCATTTCTACCTTGAAAATATTATTGATCTAGCATCCATTCTATCCTCTACTTGCAAAGACTAGTAAAGGAAGAACCAATCATGGTCATTAAGCCATATTAGTGAGATCATTTCCTCTTCATGGAGATAGTCTTCCTTTGATCACATTGTAGTCACGTTTGGTTCAAAAAAAGGAGAAAATACAATCACAAAGCACTCGAAGGGATTTCTTTGCATTTAATATTTTAATGTTGGATGCATTTAGATTAGCTTTCTCTTTCTAGCTTTATCATAATGTTAATGTTAGACTAGCTTTGTTATAGGGACTGTTTGGTGTTAGTTTATAGTTATTAACTCAGCCTATTTTCACATGCATACAACAGGGTTTCACTTCTCTTTACTATGGATCACCCTTTAGGTTTAGATCTGATACGTTTAAAACATATCCATGTGTGCATTGAATTCAACTCATTGGATTCATGTAATAACTTGGTCTTGCATTTACTTTATCCTGGAAGGGTTTTCTTGCTTTTGTATGACTCAGATTGCTCAATTTGAAGTGTCCATATATAGGTGTACTAACAGGTTTTGAAGTCTGCATCTTGAACCTTTCTAACACCCTATGTAGATCAATAATTTCATGCTTGTTACCTGTCCAAGTTAATGTACCAAACTAAACACAAAAACCTTGAAAAACTCAAATGAAATTGATACCTGAAAGACAAGATCTGAAGATGTAGATGGAAAAGAAAGCCGATGTAGACAAGATGGGCGCACACGAGTGATCCTACAAAGTAGATCCAAGAAACCTGTGAGACACAGATGCTTGACAAAAAAAGACCACGTTAAAAGATATTTGGGTGGACTGCCTGAAAAGCGGGTCTGGGAAGCGATAAGCTCCCTCGGCTGGATGTCAGTCCACATTTTCAATTAAGGAAAGAAGCATACATGATAAAATATGTAAGTAAATGTCTATATTTTGATTAAAAATGATAGATAGAAAAGTAAACAGCAGACAGAAACCAATAAAAAATGGGAAAGTGTGAAAACAATGTGGATTTGTGTTCCCTGAATTATTTTACCTGTCCGATAGGCAGATCGGCGCCGATTAGGAAAATCAACGTCGACTGATAAGAATCGGTGTCGACTGATATAGGTCGGCATGTCGACTAGAGAGAATCGGCGTCGACTGGGTACAGTTGGCGTCAACTTGGGGAAAATTACAGGAAGATTGAAGAAACAGACAGTGGAAGCTAGATCATCGATCTCCGCTGGATCTGTAAGAGCCGTAGGGATACTGACAAGGCTCCACCTATGCTGGATGCAGGAACAGAGTCACCAAGAGATTGATGGAGGCTCACGATGTCGATGTGGTAGGAGCAGAGTAACGGTACTCCTCTCAGGGATTGGTTTGGACAGGATTCACTCTCACTTGATAGATAATGCTCAGACTTGATGCTCAAAACTCTCTCATTCTTTTTGTCTCTCTCTCTCTCTCTCTCACTGTCTAACCAGAACTGAATTATGGCCTTCTATTTGTAATCCGCCTGACCGAGATGAAATTGGTGCCGCTCTGAAAAATCAGCATCGACCGAGTATCGGTCGGCACCGATCAGGGAACAGACTCCCGAAATGGCCAAAAGGGACAATTTTTGGGAAGATCAAGTGATCCTCCCACCTCAAATACGGGAAATATCCCACTGCTCAGTTTGGGAGGAGAAAAAATAGGGGGGATAGATGGATAGAATAGATACGGGAGGTTAGGAATTGATATGGGGTAGATAAGTGGTTAGGATATATGTAGAAAATATAATTAAATAGTTAATATTTAATTATCCATGGGTAAAACATAATGGGGTGACATAAACTTAGGATAGATGTTTAAATCAAATATTAAATAATACCCTAAGGGAGAAGTGGTGATGTAAACGTGCCCTAGGTTACCCGAGAAGACAAACGCGCACGGGGGACACCAAATTGGATAACCAATTTTAGGTGTCTACATTTTGCCCCTTTTTGTCAAGTAACTTGTGATAAGCAAAGTTGCGAGACAAAAACAAGGAGTTGGAAGAAAGGAAGAAAAAGTGATGATGTGATCCCCCTCAAACTAGGGATGGGATGGGCCTCAAAAGAGAAATCGATCCCAAGTTTGAAAAAGGTAGATGAAAACGCAGGATGCCCCAGCTAGATGCCTGGAGTAGATCTGATCATTAATGATGCACAAAAATAAATAATTAAGGCAAGTAACCTAAGGAACTCACATTGGTAGGGAAGACTAGACGGTCTCCGCATGAGACGACGTTAGTACCTATAGACCCATGAGTGTAAGGAGGGCTGCAAAATAGTCAGCACCTAAAAAGAGACACATTGGTAGGGACAACCAGATGGTCTGCAAAGCAGATGATGTTAGTGGCTACAGACCCGTTAACTCTAAGCTGCCAAAAATGTGAGTGCCCCATGGACAGGGAACAGGCTCAAAATGGACAATAATATCGAAAGTATGTGCCAAAAGGCAACACTCAGGGCACAATAATGACCAGATAAATAAGCCAAGCATCAACACTATGGCAAGAAGATCAGGAGATGGAAGAAAGTGACGTGGAGAAGCCAAACTGCAACCCATCGGCAACAATAGGCCCAAATCGGCGTCGATCAAACAAATCGGCACCGACCATAAAAATCAGCACCGACCGTACCAATCGGCACCGACCGTACCGAGCACATATAAATATGCGAACGAAAAACATGAACAATTTATTTACACCATGATGATTGATTTAGAGAGAGTTAAAAATTGATTTTGAACACCATGGAAGCCTCTGGAAGCAGTCAGAAGTGGAAGAGGACACAACCTGGGGTAAGTGGTTCTACCCAAACTTGTCATATAGAATAATAATTTTATTATTATTTTTCTTCTTTTTTTTTGAAAAAAATGGTATCGGTGGGAGGCCAGAGTGTTTTTGACCCGCTACCTCCCAATCGGCGTCGATTGGAAAAATCGACTCTGATTAGATTAAATCGGTGCCGATTCACTTCAATCACATGACTATATATTGATCGATCGACGCCGATTGAAATAAATCGACGCCGATTGACCGAATGAACTAATAAGATGATAAAATGTGTTTTGGATGTTCTGATTTGGATGAATAGGAAGCTAACATTGCTCTTGATGTTATGGATGCAGGCATGAGAGGTGTTACACATGCAGGATGCTATTCCCAGAGCTACTAGAGACCATTCTCCCCGATGTCACTGACGCAGATTGGCGCCACTTAGAGCTAGCCAGGCTCGGGGGCTTCCGGTACTACCGATGAGTGCCTCGAGATGTAGAGTTGATGCGAGCACTAGTGCGACGATGGGATAGCCGGACCTACACTTTTTGGTTCAGGATGGGTGAGATGACCATCACCCACGAGGACATATACAGGATCCTGAGGCTACCGATCACCGGGGACCCGATAGAGATTACTCCACGAGAGCAGTAGCAGAGGGCCCTAGGATGATTGTATGGAGACAGGGTGGATGATTCAGAGATAGTGTCTGGGGTGGTGAGGATAGCCTCTCAGTATAGACAGGATGATGCCAGGAGCAGATGGATAGTGTTGATTCAGATGGCTATCTCCTATTTTTCTCTGCCAGATTCAGGAGGTGGGAGATTCCCATTACTATTACTAGATTGTGTTTGTGACATCCTACAGTTTAGACAGGTGTTCACATTTTCCGATGCCCTGATAGCTCAGATATATTATGAGTTATGGATGTATACCACCAGTAGGAGGACAGGCATTGATGTTAGTTTTGTGCTCCATTGCTGGGCATATGAGCACATAGCAGTGATCAGGCCATCCGGGCTTCCATGGATGCCAGCAGCAGTGGGGGCCATTGATTATGGATTCCGGCGATGGCGGGCCGACATGGCCCCGGGAGATACAGGGAGATCTGTAGATTGGTATGCCGAGTGCTTCAGGACACTGACACTAGAGCAGGTCATTTGGAGACCATATCGGGTCTACCCGACATGGG
This sequence comes from Taxus chinensis, assembly GCA_019776745.2. Classification (NCBI taxonomy): domain Eukaryota; kingdom Viridiplantae; phylum Streptophyta; class Pinopsida; order Cupressales; family Taxaceae; genus Taxus; species Taxus chinensis. The sequence goes on along the minus strand of CM034147.1, from coordinate 912,282,951 downwards.
CCGGTCAGGAGGCTCACCTGGTGGGGTTGAGATGGAGCAGGGTGGTTAGGGGCCACAGGCCTGATATGTGGGAGCGCATCCCATTTATATGGGTATTGAGACAGTTCGGCCTAGTGTAGATAGTGCCGACCACCTACAGGCCATACAGGCGAGATAGCAGAGAGACTGATCTACCAATTTTGATCCCAGTAGATCCATTGAGGGAGGCCCCACCTTCCATAGACAGTGATGATGATGCTGGAGTGGATGATGGCTATGCGGCATGGTATTTGACAGAGCTACCACGACACCTGCCAGCATCTATAGACACCGATGAGGAGGATATAGCCACAGTGCTGGAGAGGCTGGAGGGAGAGCATTTTACCCTGACGTAGACACACCAGGTGGCCCTCGAGGAGATTAGAGCTCTGACAGAGGAGAGGGATGCCCTGATACTGGAGAGAGACACAGCTCGCCAGGAGTGAGATACAGTGATCCAGTAGAGGGATCGCTACCATCGGCATAGAGAGGCCCTCAGGGCCAAATATGGTGATACAGGTACTATGTCAGAGTCCAAGGACACAGGGTACGACCGTAGGAGGGCCACCACCAGCAGCACCAGCAGTGACATTATGAGCACCTGGTACGGTGAGCCTGAGTACTTATCAGTCTCTCCTCGCTGAGGTGAGATACTATGAGGACACCCTAGCACAGCATGCCCCTGAGGTGCCTCGTTACGGTGCGAGGAGGAGATCAGCGATAGCCACACCTAGTGGTGCATCAGAGGGAGGGAGTACCAGGAGAGAGTGAGGTGGAGGCAGGCCCCCAGCAGTAGGTGCTTCTAGTTCGATAGGCGGTGGCCAGGAGAGACAACCTGGTCCAGAGGAGGGTGGAGGAGATAGTGTCTTCCACTTATCAGACTTTACGATATAGAGATTGGTGTATTTTGATATCGATATATTGATGTAGCCTCGATTTGAAGGCATTTTTGATGTATGATATAGATGGCTTGATTGAAAGCCATCCATTCTTTGTTGTACAGATACTCATGTATATATATATATATTCATCATTTTCTTTGTCATATGATTGTACTCATGCTTTTTAATTTCGATATACATGGATAGATGTAGCGTAATTGTGATGGATATAGACATATGCTGATAGATGATAAATAGATGTGATTGGATGGACATAGACATAGAGGATAGATAGACGTGATGTGATTTGATGTGATTGATATGTGGATTTAATTTTGATGAAAAATAGATATAGATAGATGTAGTGTAACTTGGATGTACACATTTTTAGATGTTTTGATGGATAGATGGATAGATGTGATTGATATATGGATTTAATTTTGATGAAAAATAGATATAGATAGATGTAGTGTAACTTGATGTACAAGTTTTTAGATGGTTTGATGGATAGATGGATAGATGGGATTGATAGATTTGATATGTTTGAGATGTTAATTTAATTTTGATGAAATAGATAGGTAGATCCACATGTGGACAATACATGCTTTGATAAGATGAAATTAGATAGATGATAGATTTTGATTAAATTAACATGTTAAATGTCAATTTAACTGGATGAATAACAAATAATAATGGGAAATACTCTCTGCGAGAGCCAAGGACGTAATGAAATAACCTTGATTAGAAATAAAGGAAATACACCTAGATAAGAAAAATAATGATAAGCTAGGCCCCTAACCGACCATAAATAGAGACTTTGATAGGAAACCAAAAGACCATGCATACAAGGCCATATATGAGGTTAAAATAAACCTGACACTAGCTAGTCGCAAACCAGATCTAGAAGGTAAATGGAAGGAGAAGTAAGTATTTATCTTGTCAAAATTTACAAAGGACAGAATATATGCTCCCATTGGGAAAATAGGGTTCTCCATATGATCGACAAAAGGTCTTATGTCTCAGCTTCATGATTTTTGTTTTGACAGAAGAGAAAACTGATCAATGCGGGAAGTTTGCTAGATATAGAAAGACTGATCGATACGGGAAGTCTTTCAATGATGCTAAGAAGCAAACAAACAACCGTCCTTCAAGGGATTGGTCTGTATTTCAAATGTAGCCATCCTTCAAGGGCATGGTCTATATTTTGAATGTAGCCATCCTTCAAGGGTATGTATCTTTTGATTCATTTTGAAAATGTAGCCATCCTTCAAGGGTATGGTCTATATCTTTTGATTTTTATTTTGAAAATGCATAGATAGTTGTCCTTCGAGGGATTCTATCTTTTGGAGAAAAAAATTTTTTTTTTTTTTTTGAGCTTTTGGAGCTTGTTTTGAAAGAAGCTGAGTGTAGACCAGATAGATCAGATAGAGGGGAAGAAAACGTATAAAAAGCACGTACTCATGCCCCGAGTAGATTTGATTAAGATAGATACTTGGGACAGATGAAGAAGTGATTAAGGTGTCCCTACTAGGAGGAGGAACATATCCATAAGAAAAATGCTATGAGTAGAGCCGTGATACTCATATTTAAGGTGGAAAAGACATAACGCGGAGAACCACATAGTTCCGAATCACTATGAAAATATATGACTGGTTGTTAGATGGATGAAAGATCTGTTTTGTGACTAAAATCATGTAAGATAGATTTTAACAGTAGAAGGGCCTTAGATGCAAGGCATTAAGAGGTTCCATTTCAGGTACACCATCCATGGAGGATAGACGATAAGCCCCAGACCCATATTTATGAGTAACTACGTACGGACCCATCCAGTTAGGAGAAAACTTACCACGCTGACTCCGTTCTAGCGTAGTGACATTTTGGTTTTCTTTAAGAACAAGATCACCAATTTTGAAGTCACGGTGTTGCAAGTGCTTGTTATAAGCATGTTTGACATGCTCAAGATAGATTTGATGATGCTCAAGAGCATTGAGATGCTGCTCATCTAGCAACTCAAGCTGCGCTAGATGATTTTGACGATAGTCCTCATCAGAGACAAATTCTCTGAGAGAAACACGAAGAGATGGGATCTGGACTTCCAAAGGAAGAACAACCTCTGACCCATAGACTAGAGAGAAGGGAGTAGCACCCGTAGGAGTACGAATGCTAGTCCGATAAGCCCAGAGAGAAAAAGGGATATGTAAATGCCAATCCCTACCAGCTCGACTAGTTACCTTTGTGAGGATATTACGCAAAGTTTTATTGGAAGCCTCGGCCTGGCCATTAGCTTGGGGATAGTATGGAGAAGAAAAGCTGAGTTTGATATTGAAAGCATCACAGAGGTTCTAAAAATCAACGTTTTTGAAAGATTTACCATTGTCTGTGATGAGTTTGTGTGGAACACCAAAGCGACAAATGATGTGTTGATAGACAAAATCAACAATCGGTTTAGCTTTGGTCGATGAAAGAGGAATAGCTTCCACCCACTTAGTAAAGTATTCTGTGGCAGTAATGATAGAATGATGACACTGTGAAGAGCAGGGATTGATAAGACCGATGAGATCAAGACCCCATTGTGAAAAAGGCCACAAATCTGTTGCAGGTTGCAAAGCCTGACTAGGGATATGCGTAAGATTGGAATGTTGTTGACACTTGACACATTTCTTAGTGTATTCACAACAATCTCGATTAAGAGAAGGCCAATAATAGCCTAAACGTAAGATGCATTTAGCTACGGCCAAGCCACTAAAATGTCCACCACATATACCATCATGGACTTCCTGGATGGCTTTAGATGATTCAGGGGTTTTGAGGCACCGAAGCAAAATACCATCAAAACCACGTTTGTAGAGGATTCTACCTAGAATAGTATAGCGATTAGCGCATAGGATAAAAGATCTTCTACCATTGGAAGTCAGATCTGGAGGAAGCACTGAATGAGATAGATAATCAATGATCTGTTGATACCACTCATCTTGAGTATTGGTTGTGACGGCATTGATTGAAGTTAGTTTCCTGAGATGAGATGGTTGATCTAATCGCTGCACAGCCACATAAAGTCACGAGTCTTCGGTAAAAGGTGGAATAAGTGAGGCTAATGAAGCCATTGTATCTGTGAATCGATTTGCAGTGTGAGGAATAGCTTGGATAGTGAATTTATCAAAAGATTGGAGTTGAAAGAGAACGATATCATGATATTTTTGAAGGATATCATTTTTGCATTGATAGACACCCGTGACTTGATTAACGATGAGTTCAGAGTCACCAAAGATGTCGATATGGTGGGTGCCAAGATTAATGGCATTTTGAAGACCTAAAACAAGAGCTTCATATTCAGCCATATTATTGGTACACTCAAAGTTAAGTTTGTGTGCGACTGGGATAGGTGCACCCCAAGGAGGAATCATAACAAAACCTGCACCTCCCCCTTGCTGGCATTTGGATCCATCAAAGAAGAGTTTTACTTTAAATGGAGAAAGACCGAAATCAATTTGTTGGATATACTCATCGGGGAATTGAGCAAGGGGGACTTGAGTGTCCAGAAGAGGAGCATCAACTAATTGATCTGCAATGACCTGACCCTTGATAGATTTTTGTGAATAAACTCGAGATCAAATTTTGTCATTAGCATGAGCCAACGAGTGATACGATCATTGTGATAAGGCTTCGCATGCATTGTCTTGAGTGGATTGACACTTGTGACAATGTAAGTTTTGTGATTGAGGAGGTAGTGACGAAGCTTAGAAGTTGCAAAGAAGAGAGCACAACACAGCTTTTTAGCTTCAGAATAACGTGTTTCATACTCATGGAGAGTGTGACTGATGTAATAGATGGCCTGTTCTTTACCGTTAGCGTCTCGATGCGAGATCATGGCTCCCAAAGCATGGTCAGTCATAGAAATATAAAGATAGAATGGCTCCCCCTCGCGTGGAGGTGTAAGCACAGGTGGGGAAAGAAGATAAGCTTTGAGATCATCAAAGGCCTTTTGGCAACGCTCATCCCATTCAAAATGAACATTCTTACGGAGGAGATGATGAAAAGGTTGACAACGGTCCAACAGTTGCGAGATAAAATGACACACTGATTGAAGGCATCCTTGAAGACCGCGGAGTTGCTTTAAGTTAGAAGGGGGAGGCATCTCAAGGATAGCTTTTATTTTTGCGGGGGGTCCACTTCAATACCCCTAATAGAAATGATAAAGCCTAAGAGTTTACCAGTGAGAATGCCAAACACGCACTTGGATGGATTTAGGTGAAGACAAAAGTGAATGAGCCTCTCAAAGAGAGGTGCAAGAGTGAAAAGATGATCCTGACGGCATTTGGATTTACCGAGGAGATCATCGACGTAATCTTCCACAGTTTTGTGTAAGAGATCATGGAAGATGTAGGTCATGGCTCGTTGATAGGTTGCTCCTGCGTTCTTAAGACCGAAAGGCATGACACGATAACAAAAAGTCCCCCAAGGAGTTATAAAGGAAGTCTTATGTTGGTCCTCTGGTGTGATGAGAATTTGATTATACCCAGAGAAACCATCCATAAGAGAAAGCATCTCGTGACCTGCCGTTAAATCCATGAGTTGGTCGATATTAGGTAGAGGAAAATCATCTTTTGGACAAGCAAGATTAAGATCCCAGAAGTCGGTACAAATTCAAATCTTCCCAGTAGCTTTGGTTACTGGTACTACGTTTGAAACCCATTGTGGATAATCGATGGGTTGGATGAAGTTAGCAGAAAGCAAACGTTGCAACTCTTCTTTAACAAGAAGGGCTACTCGAGGGTGCATTTTACGCAATTTTTGTTTAACCGGTTTGATGTCGGGAAGAGTAACGATATTGTGGACCACGATATCAGGATCGAGTCCTGGCATATCCTCATATGACCAAGCGAAGGCTTGACGATGGTTGGAAAGAAAAGTGGTAAAGTCTCCTAACTCCTGTGGATTAAGAGATTGGCCGACCTTAATGATGCGAGGGTCTTTAGAAGTCCCTATATTAAGATCGACAGTGGCTTCGTTAAGAAGCGTAGATGTGTCAGAAGGAATGGTTTTAGGAAGATAGGAATCCTCTACCCCCAGATAGGTGAGGACAGAATCATCATCCGCACAGTGGATAGTGTTGATAGTAGGAGAGTCATCTCCAACTATTTCAGGGAAGACTAATGGTATGGAAGTGGATTTGTTATTAGTTTTATAGGTCAGTGGCCCTAAGGAAATGGTATTGACTAAAAAAAAAAGTTAGACGGGATGGAAATGGCATCATCCACATCAAATGATGCTTCTGACCTAGCGGGAGAAGATGGTTCCTCAATGGGGAGAGGCTCATCGAGAATAGTGATGGTGGCTTTTGAAAGAGGTTTAAATCCTAAACCAAATTTTTGATGTGGTTTGAGAGTTGGAATGGACGCGAGGTCATGCACACCCTGTTCATACTTTCCCAGGCCAAAACCCTTCCACGCGCATCGATATAAATAAGTTTTTGCAAACGTGGGATTTTGTAGACAATCAAACCCTGCTGAATAGGGTTTGGCCCTAGGAGGAGAATCTGGGTGATAGTGAGGTGTATCAAGACCACCGTAAATGAAGTTAGTCTGTTGATTGGGTAGACCAATGGTGATGACATGACCAAGACCTGGCTGATATTCAGGTTGTTTGTCTGGTCTACCATACTCATTAGGTTTGAGATGGGCATCAAAAGAAAGAAGAGGAAGCTCTCCTAGTGAGAAATGCTGCAATGTCTCTTCTAGATTTTGTAAATCTGGTAGTTTTGTTGCAGGTATGGAAGAGGATGAAGCCTCGTCAGGAGAACAAGCATTCTCCTTTAGAGGGGTAGACCCTGTGGTCATGTCGCATTGTGCAGAAGGAAAAGGATCTCCTGGATGAGTATAGATTTTTCCCTCATACTGATATTTTAAGCATCGATGGAGGGTTGATGGGACACAATGCATTGCACAAATCCAGGAGCGTCTGAGGATCATATTGTAGTGGAATTTCCCTTCAACAATGTAAAAGAGTTCGTGAAGCAGCTTCTTACCTACTCGAATGGGCAGGACCACAGTTCCTAAAGTAACTGCCAACTGATCATTAAATGATCGAAGGGCGAAAGGCGGGGGTGACACTACATTCTTTGGTAACTTAAGTTGCTCGAATGTGTGTGAGGAAATGACGTTAAGTGCAGCACCACTGTCAATCATAGTGTGTTTTAACATAGTGTTGTTGATTTGAACTGTGATAAAGAGGGGAGCCTCCAAATCCTCGGAAGAAAGGGAAGGAATTTCTGAATCTTCAAAAGAAATGGTGGTTGACGGTTTATTCAATCCAACAATCATCTCGAAAGGCTGGGGCTCATCTGAATTCACTGCGATATGGCACAGATTATCAATCAAATCCTGGCGATGCTATGGAGATGATTGAATGAGGTCAAAAAGAGACATTTTGACCGGAGCATGAGTAAGTTGTTTCATAACACTCTCCTCTACTGACATGGGAATCTGAGCCTGAGGTGAAGCACGAATAGAGACCCTAGGTCTCGAGGCTGATGTGGAAGGAGGAATGCCTTCAGGGGCTACAGAAATGACAACCCGTGGCCGAGATGATGATAGATTATCATATTGTTGTGTTCTAGTGGCGATATGAATCGTGTCGATTTGGGAAGGTGGAAGACCATCTGGCGTGGAATTAGTAGAACTAGAGGCCTGAGTAGATCGTTGAGGCTCAGATGTGGTTGAGATGACAGGAGATACTTGTTCCTCCTCTTCTTCCAGCAGAAGATCACTTTCTTCCAAAAGACTGTTAACGACAGATTGAAGGGCCTTACATCCCTCGGTGTCATGTCCTGGGGTGCGATGGTAAGCACAAATCAAATCAGAGTTGAACCAGGAAGGTTTTACTCCTTTAGGATTATAGGGTTTGATCAGAGGAAGGGATATGGATGAAGACTGGATAAGTTGGTGAAGAATCTCGGTATAGAATCCGGTAGACAAAGATGAGGACAGAGATGACGGAGGTGCCTCTCTTACCTCCATGGACTGCCGAGGTAAAAGAACCTGCATATCTGGTTTGACAGTCTTTTTAGGGATCATTTTACTTTTTTAGACATCGGAAGAAGTAGCCTTGGACACTTGAGATGGAAGCAAGTGAGGCATGATTGATTTCTGTGGAGGAGGAGCTCCTAAGATAGATTTTGAAGAAGATGAAGATGTGACAAGTGTTGTGGTCTTCAGAGATAGGGAAGGCTGCTTGATCGAAATAGATGACGATTTAGATAATGCTGATTTAGATGAGGGAGGAGCTCCTAAAATAGGTCTGATCAGAGGAACATAGGGTGCCTTGGATTTTGGTGATGAAGATGATGGTCTTGATAAAAGAGGTGATGCCTCTCTAGTCTGTGAATTCACTTTACAAGGCACCAGCGAAGAAGGTGTTGTAGAAGAAGAGGATGATGGTTCTGATGGTATTGTAGAAGAAGATGCCTTCCCAGTTGATAAATCCAATCTTTTATGAGGCGCAGAAAGATATTTTTGAGGGAAAGCACCAAGAGTCTTAATAGTCTGAAATATGGGTTTTCCTTTTTCAGGGATGGTGACAACTTCAACCGCATAAGGTGATTGTAGCCTTTTCGGGGGAAGGAGATGAGGAGGTGCTGATGATGTAATGTTAGACTTTAGTTGTCTTGGTTTAAGTCCAGGAACTGAGAGTGTAGGTGCCGATGCTATTTCTTTAGATTTTCCCTTAATAGGAAAAATAGTATCGGTGATGGAAGAAGTGGATGATGAAGGAGCAGTTCCTTGCGAGGGAGGTACTTCTGGTACAGTAATTGTGGGTGTAACTACTGTGGGAAAGGAAATGGGAAGATTCAAAATCGAAGATGCTTCCATTGAAGTTGGTACAACTATAGGTATGTTTACCAATGGCATAGTCACAGCAAAAATGGGAGAAACAGAAGTAGATGTATTCGCGGTGGAAACTCGAAGAGATGTAATTGCCTCGAGCATCGAAAGAATATCTGATGATGAGACAGATGAGGATGACACTGTCTCAGGTATAGATGGAAGATCAGATAAAGAGGTAGAGGGAGATGAATCCATCTCTAACAATGTGGGAATATTCAAAGACGGGGTGTCTGAAGATGATGGAATCCCAGCGATTAGCGGAGTGGCAGGAGGTTCTGATTCAGTCGATGTGTTCATAGATGGCTTAGTTTTAGAAGAAGATTCTTCAGTAGAAATGAAGCTGATAGTATGAGTGTTTGGTTTTTGAGACTCTGAAGCATCATGGTTCGGGGAATGATTAGGAAAAGGTTGTTTAAAAACATCAAGCGCCTGATTTGGGGGAGCATTTGGGTTATCCAGAATGAGCTCACCTTTATCAATGAATTTCTGGACAAGATTTTTGAAGGTTTGACATCACTCAATGTCATGGCCTTTGGTTCTATGATAATGACAGAAGTCATTTTCCCTATACCAGAATGGACGTTCTTGGTTTTCATCAAAATTTCTAATAGGGGGAAGTTCAATCATGTGAACTTCCAACATTTTTTCTAAGATAGAAGCATATGATTCCCCCAACGAAGTAAAAGATCGAGATGATGAGGGTCCTTTTCGAGAAGATGAGGAGTCTCTCCGTGGTGTTTGATTAGAACTGTTATCGGCACGTGGTGTTTTTAATACGATAGCGTTAGTGGATCCCTGATTTTTGTCTTTAGAAGTGGAAGGGTTTGATTTTGTAAACCGAGAAAAATCTGGTTTAGATTTAGAGTGAAGTTTTAACTTCCCTTGTTCAATGGCACGGGACTCAAGTTTACGTGCCATCGTAAAGGCTTCTTCAAATGTATGAAAAGTTTGGATCCTTAAAGTGGAAGAAATATGATTAGCACAAGATCGAGTAAACAACTCGATCTGTTGAGATTGAGGAAGGGAGAAAGACAATTGGTTTATTATCCCTCTCCAACGAGTGACAAAGTCTGTAATAGACTCATCATCGAATTGACGAATGTTATAAAGATCTGTAATCGAGATCTTATGTGTGATGTTTATTGAAAAGTTTTCAACAAACATCTGGGCCAATTGAGAGAAAGAAAACAAGGAATGTTGAGGAATGTTATTGTACCAATCTAAAGCAGGCCCTGCTAGAGACATAGGAAAAGTACGGAGCATAAGCTCCTGATCCTGGACTATCAGGTAGCAAGCGTGTTTGAATGCTCGCAGGTGCTGTTGAGGATCCTCCCGACTATGAAATTTTGAGAACTTAGGAAGTTCCCATTGGGGGGATAAGGCTTAAAAGCCACTGATGGATGAATGGGTTCATTACACACTTCTTCAAAAGAGTATGAAGGATGAGCCCCTTTGGTGGAGGCTTCTAAGTCTATGATTTTCTTGAAAAGAATTTGGACCACGTCAGATTGAGGAGGAGGCATACTGGTATGTCCTACATAAGAAGTGAATGGTGGATTTTGTTGAGGCGTCAATGGGGGATTCATCTGTTGATTAACAGGATGGTAAGAGGAATAACCAGGTGTTCTGGGTGATGCCTGGTGAGGTATTTGCTGTGAAGGAGCCTGTGTATAAACAGGCTGTGAGATGACAAGTGGTTGAGAAAAAGGTGGTTGAATGAAAGCCGGAGCCTGTGATTGGTGGGCTCCTACACTTGTCGACTGAATCGGAATGGATTGAGGAACATGGGTATTGATTTGATTGGACATGGTGGGGAACAAGGTCTGAATGAGGCTTTTGACTGCCGGATTGGTTATTAAGGGCACCGATGCTAGAGGATGGGTGAAGGTCACTGTCGCTGGAACATTGGAAGAAAGACCAACTGGAGGACGAGAAGCAGGAACCAACTGACTCGTTGAAGGGGGTTGACTCATAAAGAGGTACTGACCCTGGGATGTAATGGATGGAATAGAAGAATTAACAGCAATCTGTGGGTGCGCAGACGCGCCCATTATAGCTAGAGAAGAGGACTTCTCAGAAGTAGGTTGTGGAATAGTCGAGGTAACTGCAGCGTTAGGAATAGGCAAGACTATTTGAGAACTAGTCGACATGGTCGATGGAAGAGAAAAAGGAGGCACAGGTGCGCCACCCTCTTCCGTGGTTCGAGGTGAGAAAAAGGATGCTAACTATTCTATAAAATCCTGGGATGGTTCACGAGGATAATCGTAAACTTGCTGAATTGGTGGTCCCTGATCAGATATTCAAATGGACTTATGTACTAGGTAGTCCATAAGGGCTACCGGATTGCGATCAAGGAGCGCCTGAAATTCAGGATCCCCATGAGGAACATACTCTATATCAGAAGCAGATGATATTTCTGAAGGACTAGGGGGAAGCTGGACGTGATGGGATTGCTTTAGGCTGATAGAAAGGATTATATGACCAAGATGGGGAACCAACTAATAGCGGTCCCAAGGAAGACCCGAGGGGTGCCGAAACATCCACACTAGTGGTGATCTCGGAGGAAGAAGGGGCCAGTTGAGCCATTCTTCTAGATTGTAACCGAGTGATGACCGTCATAAACAAGCAGAAATATAGAAAAAGAAGATTGACCTAACTAATGCACAAGACAATTCAAGCAGTGTAGGTGATTATCTCTTTTAAGTTTTCCTGCTTTTAAGAAAGAAAATATTAGGGAAGGCTTTTTAGAACAGGAACTACTCAGATAGCCAAACTAAGGATGGTTTGGGGAATGTTTTGGTGAGGAGTCCCGAAGGCACTTCAGTAAAAGACCAGTACATGGCTTGATATAGGGGCCTACCCCCGCACTTCACACACCGCTGCGATAAGGGAGTCGGGTGCTTTGCCAATATATACCAGAACTTCCGTGAATTTATAGCGCGGCCCGAGTACCACGTAGGCTCTTCCTCTTGGATGTCACTTCCAAGTAGGCGAGGCCAGGGGAGGAATTTTTGTTTTGATGCTTTATACCTAGTGATTTTGGCTTTGTGTGCAAGGGTGAAAAATAAAAATCAAATAGTGTCACTACCGATTTTGATTAATTTTTCCAGCCTATTTAGAAAACTAGATGAATAGCATACAACAGAAATGACAAAGGAAAAGTTCTTTTTAAGCACTAAGAACGAAGTGTTGGATTTCGATGAAGACAAGTCAAAAAAATTCTTTCCCAGATGCGATTAAATTCTTTTTAAGCACCAAAATTGAAATGTTTGAATGTGATAGAAAACAAACAAACAAGTTCTTTTTAAGTTCTTAAAAAAGGAGAAAACACCGTAAAAGAGGAATACCTGTAGATTTAGCTCTCCAAGGTGTGTGGACTTCAAAAAGCGCATTGTTGAGCTCTTCCCCTCGAAAAATCCCACGAACAAGCAATGTGCTCCGCAAGAAAAGGTTAAGAAAACACCCAACAAATCCAGAAAGATATATCCAGATGATAGTAGAATGAAAATTCCTATTTAAAGAACTAGAAAACTTTCAATAAAATAACAATTTTGCAAAAAGAGACGGATCAAGAATGCAATTTTGAAATCAAATGAAAGATTTATTGATCTTTGGAATAGGAATTGGAATTTAGTTTTGCAAGAAAGAAGAAACTTTAACTTTGCGAATTATAAGTGAAAGAAGCAAGACCAAAATGAAGGAAGGAAATGCTACGGAGAACTGATGAAAAGCAGCGAAGAAACAGAACAGAAGCTCAAAACTAGAAAATAAATGAACTTACCAATAAGGGACTTTGGTTGGGTCCCACCAGGCATGCCAGAATGTAGATCAAGAATTTCACGCTTGTTACCTATCCAAGTTAATGTACCAAACTAAACACAAAAACCTTGAAAAACTCAAATGAAATCGATACCTGAAAGACAAGATCTGAAGATGTAGATGGAAAAGAAAGCCGATGTAGACAAGATGGGTGCACATGAGTGATCCTGCAAAGTAGATCCAAGAAACCTGCGAGACACAGATGCTTGATAGAAAAAGACCACGTTAAAAGATATTTGGGTGGACTGCCCGAAAAGTGGGTCCGGGAAGCGATAAGCTCCCTCGACGGATGTCAATCCACATTTTCAATTAAGGAAAGAAGCATACATGATAAAATATGTAAGTAAATGTCTATATTTTGATTAAAAATGACAGATAGAAAAGTAAACAGCAGACATAAACCAATAAAAGACGGGAAAGTGTGAAAACAATGGTGGATTTTTGTTCCCTAAATTATTTTACCTGTCCGCAGGTAGATCGGCGCCGATTAGGAAAATCATCATCGACTGATAAGAATTGGCGTCAACTAGAGAGAATTGGTGTCGACTGGGTATAGTCAGCGTCGACTTGGGGAAAATTGTAGGAAGATCGAGAAATAGACAGTTGAAGTTAGATCGTCGATCTCGCTGGATCTGCAAGAGCTGTAGGGATACTGACAAGGCTACACCTATGCTAGATATAGGAATAGAGTCACCAAGAGATCGATGGAGGCTCACGATGTTGATGTGGTAGGAGCAGAGTAATGGTACTCCACTCAGGGATTGGTTTGGACAGGATTCACTCTCACTTGATAGATAATGCTCAGACTTGATGCTCAAAACTCTCTCATTCTTTCTGTCTCTCTCTCTCTGTCTCACTGTCTAACCAGAACTGAATTCTAGCCTTCTATTTGTAATCGGTGCCGACCGAGATGAAATCGGCACCGCTCCGAAAAATTAGCGTCGACCGAGTATCAGTCAGCGCCGATCAGGGAACAGACTCCCAAAATGGCCAAAAGGGATGATTTTTGGGAAGATCAAGTGATCCTCCCACCTCAAATATAGGAAATATCCCACTGCTCAATTTGGGAGAAGAAAAAATAGGGGGGATAGATGGATAGAATAGATACGGGAGGTTAGGAATTGATATGGGGTAGATAAGTGGTTAGGATATATGTAGAAAATATAATTAAATAGTTAATATTTAATTATCCATGGGTAAAACATAATGGGGTGACATAAACTTAGGATAGATGTTTAAATCAAATATTAAATAACACCCTAAGGGAGAAGTGGTGATGTAAATGTGCCCCAGGTTACCTGAGAAGACAAACGCGCACGGGGGACACCAAATTGGATAACCAATTTTAGGTGTCTAACCAATTTTAGGTGTCTGCACCCTATAGATATAATCCTCCTGAGACAAATACAATTTCTTGTTCTTGGTGTCTCTATATATTTGCATGCCAAGGATTCTTTTTACAACTCCTAAATCCTTCATAGTAAATGTGTGAGCTAGATTTACCTTAAGCTCACCAATTTCTTGCATACTAGATCTTGCAATATGCATATCATCCACATACATTAACAAAATAATATAGCTCCCATTTTCAAGCTTCTTGAAATAAAAACAATGGTCATATTCACATCTCAAATAATCATGCTCATTCATAAAACTATCAAACCTCATGTACCATTTCATTAGAGCTTTCTTGAGCCCATATAGGCTCTTTTTCAATCTGCACACTAATATCTCCTTACCCTTGACTTCATACCCAAGTGGCTACTACATATAAATATATTCATCCAAATCATCATGAAGAAATTTTTTCTTCACATCTGGTTGTTCTAAATTTAAATTATGTACTGCAACTAAACTCAATACAATACGAATAAAATTCATCTTAACAACAGGAGAAAATATTTCACCAAAGTCAATACCTGCTTTCTGTGTAAATCCCTTTACTACAAGCCTTGCCTTGTACATTTTCTGTCCACCCTCTTCTTCCTTGATCCTATAAACCCACTTGTTCTACAATTTCCTCTTACCTACTTGTAACTTAACCAAATCCCAAGTTTGGTTATGTTCCAAGGAGTTCATCTCCTCATACATGCCATGCTCCCACTGCACGTGGGTCTTATCCTGCATTTATTCTTCAAAAATTTCCAGTTCACCATTACAAGTCAATAATAAATAAATAGAGAAGGTCTAAATCTTTCTAGAGATTTACTTACCCTTTGTGACCTTCTCACAAGAGTTTGGGGTACCAGAGGCTCATTCTGGACCTCCTAGACATTTGTATCCAAATATGTCAATGACCAATGCCAGTCACATATAACTGACGTTAGTTCTGCTAACCGATACTGTTTCTACTGACCGATGTCGGTAAGGGGTCAATCGACACTAGTTACTGTGTAACTCTGTCGATATTACTTTTAAATTTGAGAGTTAATTGTCATTCACAAACTTCTCAACATGTTCTTCCTTGGGTACCCAAATTTGATCCATGTACATTCTCTTTTCATTCCATTCAATATCACGACTCCTAATAATTTTATAATTCTCTAAATCCTAAAAATAGAATATGAAATCACCAGATCCATAACCAATGAAAGTGCATCTCTTGGATTTTGCATCTAAATTTTTCCTATTTTCCTTATCAATATGCACAAGAGCTTCTGAACCAAAAAAATTAATAAAAGAAATATCTAACTCTTTTCCGGTCCAAGCTTCCTCTGGTATTCCTCCATCTAGTGAACTTGAAGGCCCATGATTAATCAAATAAACCAATGTTTCAACTGCTTCTTCCCAAAACTGTAAGGATAATCCAGAATGTATCCTCATACTTCCAGCACATTCCATGATTATACTGTTCATTCTTTCTACAACATCATTCTCTAGTGGTGTTCTTGGAACCATTCTTTCTCTATGTATCCCATTCACTGAACAATAATCATTGAAATCCTTGTTATAATATTCACCACCATTATCATATCTAAGGCACTTTAACTTTGAATTTGATTCATTCTCAACAAGGGATTTCCATCTTTTAAAAGTCACAAAAACATCAAATTTACATATAATACAATAAACTCATACCTTTCTTGTAGCATCATCAATGAAAGTAACATAATACTGGGATCCTCCATGAGAAGCTACCTGAGCTGGTCCCCACACGTCTGAGTGTAGAAGCTCCAATTTCTTCTCCTTCTTAGTTGCCCCAACTTTGAGAAATTTCACTCTCTTTTGCTTTCCAAAGACAAAATGCTCACAGAAATCAAGATCTAAATCTTTCAAATTTGATAACTTACCCTTATCCTTTAAGATCTACATTCCTTTTTGAATCATATGACCCAACCAGTTATGTCACATGCATGCATTTGAATCTGAAGTAGATAATGTAGAAAAGGAATCAGTAACATGGGTAGATAAATATAATTTTCCTACCTTCTTACCTCTTGCCACAACAAAAGCACCCTTGGTGACTTTCCAAGTGTCTCATGTAAATGTAACCATGCAACCAGCTTCACCTAGTTGCACTACAGAAATAAGATTCCTCTTGAGGCTTGGCACATGTCTCACATCTTTCAATACCCATGTATTTCCATTCTGCAATTTTAGATGAACTTCCCCAATAATACTGCAAGGTTCATCATCACCCAAATAAACATGCCCAAGATTACCCTGGACATAATTTCTGAAATAACCCTTATTAGGAGTTGTATGGAAAGAATCTCATGAATCTAAAACCCATGATTCAATTCTATTGTCTAAAGAAAGAATAAGAGCATATTGCATTACCTCTGCCACAGAAAGATTTGCTTCTTTACCTTTGTCTGGTTGTTGGTTCTCTTTATCATTTGACCAACAATATTTCTTTACATATCATTTCTTTCCACATTTCCAACAAGTAATTCCCTTACCTCTGGATTTAGATCTGTTATCCCTTGACTTTGATTTCCCATTACTATTACTCTTGGATATCTCCTTTTTTCTTGCCTTTGCTTTCTACATTCAAAGCATTCCCAGATGATTCCTCTGTACTCTTCCTCTGAATTTCTTCATTCAAGATTATACTGACCACATCATCAAAGTTCAAAATATTATTAGTAGATGTTGTATTACTAACAACCATTACCAAGTTATCCTAACTATCAGGCAAAGAACATAAGAATAAAAGTGTTTTCACTTCATCATCAAATGTAATATCAACCGATTTTAACTGATTTACAATAGATCAAAAATCATTCAAATAGTTTCCACATTCATACATCTCATAACTAAATAGTTTCTTCATCAAATAAACTTTATTTGAAGCACTATATTTTTCATATAAATTAGCAAGATATTTCATTAACTCTACCGTACAAGTCACTTGTGTAATATTGGAAGCCACAGATGTTATCATGCTCAATCTTATAGATCCTAAAGCCTTTCTCTCAAGAATCTTCCATTCTTCATTAGTCATCTTCGTAGGTCTGGTCTTTTTCATCCAACAGTAAGTACAAATCTCTTTGATACAGATAATCCTCAATCTGCATCTTCCATAATTGATAATTTCGGCCTTCAAATTTCTCTACATTGTATTTGTTTTTTTTTGCCATTTTTGTAGCTCCAACTCAATCAGAAAACCCTTTGTGCGTAAATCTATCAACACATAAAACCCTCAAACAAAGCTCTGATACCAGTTGTTGGGGTTAGCACAAGGTTGTATAGATAATATATCAGATCTAAACATTCATGCAATAAAAGAGGATATTCTACCAGAAGAATTATACAAAACAAGAGATATAAACCAACACCAGATTTAACATGGTTCACCCAGTGTGGGATACATCCACTAAGAAACAAGCCAATCTATTATCCAAAGCTTTGACAAGATATACAATTGAAGATTTACAATCTTCCACACCTCTCAGATGTACAATAATTTCTTTCACTCAAGTTTTTGATTCATCTCCAAGAATTCTCTCTCTCACAATTATTCTCACAATAATCAACTTTTTGCAAGTTCTTCTTAATTCTTACATCTAAACCTTGAATTTCATACTTATATAGGTGTATACAAACTTAGAGCACTTAGCCATGTAACTACAATCAATAGATCTACTTTAACACTAAAAATTAGATCTAATTCCCGAGAGTTAATTAAAACATCTATACACAGGTAATCAATGTCGGTTAGCCCTAACTGATGTCAGTTCCTCCTTTCCTGACCGATGTTGGTCATAGGTGACCGATGTCATTCCCTCCTTAACCGATGTTGGTTACTGTGTTTCTGAGAAAGTTTCATACTGCATGTTAATCAAAATTAATTAAGCTCCACAACTCAACATATTTGACTCATGTGGCTCGATGATTTTGGCTTAACTCACCCATTTTAAGAACAACTTGTGCTATGATCAGACTTCATTTCCCAATATGGCTGCCTTGGTATTATGTTTTCTCAGCTCATGGTTTTATGTTTATTGAAGAGGGTTTCACATCTATACTAGACTTGACATTCAGTGCATTGCTTAGCTTGTGAGTTATGGATTTTATTCACTGTTTGGCTCGACCCAAGCTCATTGTGTGATTTTCTAAATAACTCGACCTTCACTCGCGTGACCTTGTGATATGGTTTTGGTGGATTTGGGTAGTGGTCATGATTTCATGGATTTTCATTCTTTATCAGATCGGTGTCTAATGCTTAACGATATCAGTTTCACCAATTCTGTAAACATCTTGGTTTGCATTTTGAAGAGCTTAGTGAACTCGACCATAAATGCTAGGTAAGCTTTGACCCTTTTCTGCATTCTACGCTTGATGTATGTGAGTTGACTCTTCTTCATAGCTTGGTTGATTATTTCAATGTTGATCTTTGTGGGGTTCCCTTTAACTCGTTGACCTAGCTCAAATCGTGACTTGTTTGACAAGCTTTTAAAGTTACGTGCATGTTTTCTCATAACTTTTCATGTTCTAAATCTACCCAGCTCTATCTTTTCTTTGTTTGCATCAATTTTTTTTCCTCTTGTGATTAGCTCACAACCTCTTCCTTGGAACTTAGATTTTTTGTGGGCTCAGGTTTCTATTTCATTTCTCTGTATTGTGTGCCCATCGTTTTATATTGGTTCAAGACCTAGCATGTGTTAATTTTTCTTTGTAACTTGGTCGAGTCTAATTTTACTTTTACATCAATCTCAGACTTGTGTCTATGCATGTTTATTGTAGCTCATCATGTATTTTTTATTATGAGTCCCAACTTAGCCTTAACCTTATATCAACCCATCTCGTGTAGTGGCTATACCCTTTATGTGACTTGGCATTACTTATAACTCGGATATATTATTGATCTCTTCCGTATTTGAAACACCTCTTTTTATATACATAGGCTTGTTGTGGTTGATATTAGATCTTATCAGCTCTTTTTCATTCACAACTTGGCTATACTACACAGTTTAACCCTTATTCCTTACTTAAAACTCTTATCTTTCTGAGTTAACTTCATGATCTCGATAATGCTCTTTTTAGCTTACCTTCAGTGGGTTTTCATCTTGAACAAACTCAAATTCTTAAATGAAAAATGTAATTTTTGTAACAAGATTTTAAGTTTTAATTTTTGCATCTTACTTCAAACATGCAATGATCTTTATCCTTTGGGAAAGTATGCTCAAGGTTTCTTATTCTATGGTTGTAGCTGAAACTTTACTATTTCTATGCCATTATGTGTAATGTTGATGAAGATTTTTTATTTGTGCTACAAATTTGTAGTGTAAATAAAACTTTTCTTCATTTCAAATATGGACTTTCCTTATTGAAAATTGCCGCACTATGGGTTCCTACAAGAAACATCACTTTGAACCAGTTATAAAACTTCTTGTGTACTTGTCATTGGTGGATATGGTTGTAACCTTTTCATTCTGAAATACTAAAATATTCATGAAAATATGTAATTATGGACAAGCTACATATTTTTTTGCAAAGTATTTAGAACACTACCAAATCTATACTATTCATTTACAAGAACATCGTTTTGGTTTCTTTTATTTCATTTCAGTTCTTGTGTAAATAGTTTCATTCCAAGATCTGAAAGCTTTATGTATGACTATAAGTAACCTTAAAAATCTGAAATATCTTGTCATCAGTGCTTGATATTTGAAAACATGCTTGAAAATATGTAATGTTCCTTGTACAAAGCACTTCACTTTGGACCTTCTTGCAATCCTTGATAACCATTTTTTTGTAAATATGTATTGTGCAAGTTGTTAGGTAACCTTTGCAATTTGTAAAAATGTTTTCAGTTTATGTTTCCATTTTTTAGTAGAAGGATGCAATGATTTTCATCTACTGATTCATACTGAAAACTAAAATATTTCAATTTCAAGGGCTTGCTCCTAAAAGATGGAAACAACTTGTTGCAAAACATGCTAACTTTTGAGAATTATATGGTTGTATGAACACCTGTAACTTTTCATTTTATGCAAAATAAATGACTGATCCTTTCTATTACAAGTTGAAGCTCTTCTTTTCTTGATTAAGAACACTCAATTCATAAGTGTATTTTTGTAAGGCATACTTTGCTAGAATTTGATGCATAATTGATAAGAAACTCTTTCTTGAAAGTGTGCATTATTTTTTGGTGTGTCATATTGTGTAAAATTGGGATAACCTCTCAGACATGGATATAAGTAAGACTTTTAAAACAAGTGTTAACTAGATTTGGGATGAAGGCTTTAATGACACTCATTGGTATCCCTCTTTTGCACTTTTATGAAACCATCTCCTAAAAAGAGTACACATGGCACATGTATGCCCTAATTTTATAGGATTCTTGTTGATCAGAGAACACTTGATAGAACTCACACAAGAAGTCTGCACGGGAAAACAGGCCAGGTTTAAGGGCGTGAATGGACAGGAAGAACCCGTGCACGGAGGGCAAGTTCAACATTCAAGACTTAGTTGATTTTGAGCATGAAGACCTATTTTTGGAGATGGCATGTGGAACACACCAACAATGCAGAGATGTGTGACCACGCATTGTCTATCTTTGGAGGATCAGATCAAAGCATTTTACATGGAGACGAGCTAAGAATAGGATTGTCACTTCAGTTAAACTGTAAGAGGTCTATAGATAGCACACTTGCATGTGTGGCTATGCCTATAAACAGAGTGTGGCTATTAATAGCATGCAACCTATTTTGGAATAGATAAGTGGTGAAGGGAAAGTCCCCACCCTATATAAATGATGTGAAGCACTTAGTGAGAGATATATAGATATACAGAGATAGAGAAGAGAGATATGTGCATATGACCGGATTATTGTATTAGATCCATGCACGCATTGGTATAGAATGTTATTATTGTAAGGAGATTCTATGGTTATTAATAGATAGAAGTTATTGGTTGAATCTAAGTGTCATTTCTGTGTGTAATTGAGTGGTGCATGTTCTTGATTCAATCATGATTATCATTTAAGCTTGTTCTTTCTTATATCTGAATATGACATGCCTTGTAGAATGAGGGATTAGTTATGGATCTATATGTTTCTACCTTCATCATGCTAACATCCTGCTACAACAACCCTAAAGAGGGACCTGGTACCTTTACGCGCTTACGGGTGAGCGCTCAGTCTAGGCTGAGTGATGTGCCAGCACGCATCTGGGGTGTTATCTGGTAAATTCTAGGCTACATCATTAGTTCCATTACTCAGGACCTCTTTTTCAGTTGTTTTTAGGATGGTTCGTGATGAAGACGTACCGATTAACTCTAGAAAGTATTGAGGAGTGGATACACGATTTGGAGGAATAATATGCATGACAGGTTCAACATTGGATCTGAGTTTAACACACACAGTTGGGTAGAACATAATCTATATGATAGCTTATATGAGAGCTTTTTCACCATCTTTCCAATAGAACTATACGAGTGGTTGATTGTGTATGCATAAGTGGAATTGGAGATATCACACACTTGTCTGGACACAGGAAGAATTTCAGGCCCTTTATGATGCTGATTTGATTTGGACTCATGTTGTGGATACATGGTTTCATGGTGTTCTAAACAGTTATATTCTGGAATATTCAATTTCAATGTATTCTTTCCCAGAGGTAGCTGAATTCTAGTTTTTGCGGTATCCTAGAGGAGCATATTTGCAAGGTATCCCACTGGCTATCAAGATCTTGATGGTAACTTTGAACCTGGAGAGTAAACTGATGGCTAACTAAACCTCACCTCGTGCGAGGGCAGGAATAGGTTTGGTGAAAGATGGCAGACCTAGTGGTAGAAAGGTAGAGAGAGGAAAGGTGGCTTAAGTATAATGAGGCACGCGAGAGGGAGATAGAGAAGTAACGTACTGTTGCAGAAAGTATGGAGTTGAGGAGAGAGATGGCTTGTGAAGGATTTGAAGCTCACATAGAAGACATGGAGCCCAAGCATCAGGAACTCCCCCATCTTGGAAAGCATGACAGAGATCCCCCCTTAGCTTCACACAGAAGTGCGCCAATAAAGACTACTTGGGCCGTGGGCATGCATCTTAATCCACGTGGTGACCTAGCCCTTGCGCTTGGTTTTCCTGTATCTAGTATGACAAGTAACCAAGAAGCTAACTTAGGAAGTAGGAGAGCAGGAGTAAGTCAGGGAGCAAGTACATCAATGGCAGGACAGATGGACTTCAATGTTATTTGGGGGAACATTTTTAGGCGCATCATCTGCACAGAACGTGAGCGTGCAGAATGTTGGATTCACCTCTGGAAGTGGAACTACCTCACAGACTGTAGGGGTTCAGTATAGTACTACTATCAGAGCACAGGGGAGTACATCTACAGGTCCTAATCTAGCTACAGGTGGAGGATCAAGAGGTATAGGTGGTTCTAGTTCTGGTGGATCTAGTGGTTCTAGAGGTAGAGGAAACATAGGGGGTTCTGGATCAGGTGGTCAAGGCCTGCATAACCACAAAATATCTATATGGAGATGTCTCTTCATCTCCCAGAATATAGAGGTATAGAGGATGCTCCCGAACATGTGCATATGTGTGAAATATTATGGCACGTGAAAGGGATCATGGCTTCTAAGTGTAAGGAAAGTCAATTTGCTACTACATTACAAGGACTGTGCACACAACTGGTATAGGAAGTTTGACCCTGATCAAACTTGTGTGGATTATGCAGCACTGAAGGATGCTTTCTTGAAAGAGTTCCATATCCCTGAATTTGAGCAGAAGAGTATAAGTGTGCTCAAGGATATCAAGCAAGGCACTACTGAGAGTGTACGTGAGTATGATGCCCATTTTAAGACACTTCTATCTAAGTTATCTTATGATATTCACACCAGCCAACATGCACAATGGTTTGTTGGAGGATTGATTACACCATTTAGAAGAGCACTGTCACATAAGACATACACTGATCCATATGAAGCACTGGAAGAAGCTTTGCGTGTTGAGGAAGTTGGGAGCCTTGACACTGGTGTTAGTCCATTCTTAGAGGCACAGATTGTAGCTATGGAAAAACAACTAGAAAAATTATCAGCAAATTCAGCTCATGAAATGCGCTCAGGGATTTGGTGTACAGATTGTGAAGTGGAAGGTCACACCAAGGATAGTTGTCCTCACAGAATAGTACACTCATTACTGTTGGACTGTGAGATCTGTCATTTGAATCATGATGTTAGTCATTGTCCTTTGTTACAGTGCATGATAAGGAAGAATGTATCTTGTTACTGTAAAATTTTTCGGTCCACGACCCATGATACTGAATATTTTCAGTTGATTGGTTAGATCCAGGATGCTATAGACATTGGGGTATGACAGACAAGTGTAATGATAACTCTAAGAACAAGAATGAGCACCAGGATCGGGATCATAATCAAACATGCTATGACAGGAATGAGGGGCATTTTGAAGGAGGTCGTGGAAGAGGATGTGGATATCACGGTGGATATGGAGGATGAGGTCCGTGGTGGAGGAAGAGGTGAGTTCCCTCATGGAACATGTTATACGTGTGGATCTCCTGACCACTATAGGCGTGAATGTCCTCAGAATATTGCATGTTCTTTTTGCGAAAGAACCATAGCTATGAAGAGTGCCCAAACTTATATGAGCATCTGAGTAAGCAACATAAGCAAGAAAACAAAGGCACTGGGATGGTTAGAATCTAGCGTGTGGTAGAAGATCAGTGGATTCCCAAGATAGCAGAAGGACCTGAGACATCAAATAGTGAAGATTACTACATGAGTTGAAGTGCATGCACAAGAGAGGCATTACACCAAAAGCCTATGATCACCAAGGAGGAGGTTTTGCATGCAAGGTACCCAGATCCTGCTCATCAGAAGGAAGTTTACCAGGATACCATGGAAGTGCTAAGGAATATTCAGGGTGAGATACAATACTTAAAAGAGAAGAAGAAAGCATCAGAGACAGTCCAAACTGATATCGATGAGCTGAGAGAAGTGTGTAAAATGTTGCGCCAGGAGAACATCATTCCACTATTGGGAAGTTGGTTAAAAGGGAACACTCCACGTGTAAGTATTGAGACCATGGAATAGATCCTGCATGTGAATCTCCCCCCTGATAGCATTGACTATGATAAAGAGATCACTCTAAATGTTGTTGTAGATGGATGGCTATTGAGCAATATTTTGATTGACACAGGTGTGAAGTGAATGTTCTTACATTAGATGCATGGGTACAAATGGGGAGGCCTCCATTGCAGCCATCATCTAATGTGTTGTTTATGGAAAACCAAACTAAGGCCACTCCCATAGGAGTTTTGAAGGATGCATCTATAACCATACAAGGGGCCAAATTCACTGGGGATTTTGAGGTATTAGCACTTGTAGAAGTAGATAATTTTCTAGCCTGCTTGGATGACCTTGGTGTTATGCAAATAATGTTGACTTGAGATTCAATAAGGGGTATATCAGCTTTGAGAACAAGGAGGAAAGGGTTGTGATACCTTTGACAGATGGGAAGTCTACACCATATGTTGAGCCTCTAAGTGAGGAGGACTTAAACAGAATCTATGTATGCATTATTCAGGACCCAAAGGTCAATGAGCCATCAAAGGAAGGCATCCTACAGTGGGAGGATTCTCACTCTATTAGTGATACTACGAGTATTTCTTGTGATAATTGGGCTCATGGTACATATGAACTAGTAGGATGTGAGGTAAAAAGTGTGGTTTCTCGCAAGAATGGACTTCGTTCTAGTTTGATAGGTAGGTAGCACAGTACCTTGGTATACAAGAGCAGAAGATCTTCTTGTATTCTTACAAGCCATGGAGGCACAGTGGATAGACCAGGTCAGGAGAAGAGACATGTTAGCATATGTCTTGCATGGGACATAGCATGCACGCTGGTGGGTAGTTCATAAAGATAATCTTACAGAATGGAATGAGATCAGAGTCACCCTATCTACTAGATTTGTAAGGAGAAATGCACCTACGCAGATCTACACTTATAATGGTGATCAACCTTCTCAGCATCACATTCAGCAGTGTGAGAGACTCTAGACAGTGGGACATGAAGCATTACCACCATCACTCTGGGTGCATAGATTGTACTCTACTCTACAAGGATGCGCATGTGCCTGGTATGTATACACCGAACTACACCGAGAGACTAGGAATTGGTAAAATTTGACTGTAAGAATGATCCAGACCTTTGACTACTTTTCTTCCCAACCTCCAATAGAAGAGGCATTAAAATTTGTTAAGCAACTAACCGTGGGAGATAGTGCAAAGGTGGAGGAACTCATACAAGACTTATTTGGCGAGACAGAATCTAGGCGCACATTTTGAAGAAGAAGGAGAAGACTTCATATTGCTTGAATGAGCCTGTCTTGAGAAAGAAAAAGGAAATATGGTTTACATCGTGGATGATGAGGAAGTTGAGAACCTGGATATTGAACATTCACAAGGGGTACGCGAGGTCTTGGACAACACAGACAAGGATATGCACACCTATCATGAACCCATGAAGACAAAGAAGGTCAATATAGGATCGGAGGCTGAGCCTAAGGAGGCCATAATTGGAGACTACTGGTCAGACTCGGAGGTGGAAAAGATTATTGAGTTACTACGGGATTACCAGGACTTATTCCCTCAAGGGTATCATGAACTTAAAGGTGTGCATGAATCACTTGGGGAAATGAAGATAAAACTTAAGGAAGGTGCGTGTCTAGTGAGAAAGAGACCTTACAAAATGAATCCTAATTTGCATGAAAAGGTAAAAGAAGAAATTGATAAAATGTTGAAGTCTGGAATCATTCGACCTTTGGATGAGTCAGAATGGGTTAGTCCAATGGTGATCAGTATCAAGAAGGATGGTAGAATTTGAATATGTGTGGACTACAGGGAGCTAAATGCCGCATGTGTAATAGACCCATTCCCTACACCATTTACTGAGGAAATACTAGAGGGAGTTGCAGGGCATAAAATCTATTCCTTTACAGATGGGTTTTCTGAGGTATCATCAGGTTAGGATTGCTCAGGAGGATCAAGAAAAGAAAAATTTTACTACTGAATGGGGTAGTTTTTCCTATACTGTGATGCCTTTTGGATTGAAAAATGTGTATGTTGTATTCTCACGGATAGTTGTTTAGGAATTCAAAGATTTTATTCACAACTTCTTACAAGTCTACCTCGATGATTGGATAGTATATGGGCTTGTTAAGGATCACTGTGACAATCTGTGCTTAATGTTTGACCGGTGCAGATAATTGAGTATCTCTTTGAACATCAAGAAGTGCATATTTGCTACACCTTTTGGAATACTGTTAGGACACATAATCTGTAAGGAGGGATTGCTTGTTGATCCAGCTAAGGTTGCAGTCATTTTAGGGTTGGAAGCACCTACCAGTCAGAGCGAGGTGCGTAGATTTTTAGGTCACACAGGATATTATAGAAAATTCATCAAAGGGATATGCCAAAATTTTCACACCTCTGGAGGAGTTACTAAAAGGAAGAGGTACATTCTATTGGGGAGAATTGCAGTAGCGCACGTTTGAAACATTGAAAGAGAAACTTACTACCGCACCTATCCTACATTTTCCTTCATGGGACAAACCATTTCATGTACATGTGGATGCCTCTGGCATGGCCATTGGCATTGTGTTAGCTCAACCTAGAGAGGGTATTGTCGATCATCCTATCTACTTTGCTAGTAGGAAGCTGACTCCTATGAACATAATTATACAACTACAGAGCGCAAAGCTTTGTCCATGATCTATGCATTGCACAAGTTTTGACAGTATTTACTAGCTACACCATTTGTATTCTATACAGATCACATGGCATTGAAGTATTTGGTGAACAAACCCATCTTACAAGGGTGCATCTACATATGGGTACTCCTATTTCAAGAGTTTGATTTCATAGTTGTGGTGAAGCCATGGAAGAGTAACTCAAGACCAGACCACTTATCTAGAATTAACTCAGGGGAGGAAGCACATACAATTGAAGAAACCATGCCTAGATGCATAGTTATATAGGTTACACCGTGCGTGCCATTAGAATTAGAAGACATTATTGTCTTTCTACGGACTGGTGTGGCACCAGAAGGAATGAAGGCATTAGAAAAGAAACAACTTTCTATACACGTGGCACCATTTATGTTGATCAGTGGTGACCTATACAAGTTAGTCATAGATGAAGTATTACGTTGTTGTGTATTAGAGCATGAGTGCAAGGATATTATGGAAGAATCCCATGGTGGTATTGCAGGAGGCCATTATGCAGGTGATGTGACTGCCCAGAAAATCCTACTTACTAGATTATGGTGGGAGACATTGTATAAAGACTGTAAAGAATATTGTAAGGTGTGTGACCATTGTCAGTGCCTAGGAAAACTAGGACAAAGAGATGAAATGCCACTGAGACCTATTATCAGTGTTGAACCATTTGAGAAATGGGCCATCGACTTTGTAGGACCTATTTTTCCATCCGCGCGTAGGACTGGATCACGCTATATCATTACTTTCATAGATTATCTCACTTGGTGGGCCGAAGCAGCACCTACGAAGGACTGTACAACACGTACAATAGCTAGGTTTCTATGGGAGAATGTTCTTACAAGATATGGATGTCCTTTAAGTTTGACAAGTGATAGGGGTACACACTTTTTAAATGAAACCATCAGGATCCTATTAGATGATTTTATGGTTGCCCACCATAAGACTACACCTTACCACCCTCATGAAAATGGAACCGCTGAGGCTTTCAACAATATTTTGAGCTAGACATTGAAAAAAAATTGTGATGTTGGAAGAAAGGATTGGGATGATAAAGTGTCAGTTGTTCTTTGGGCATATAGAACAAATTATAAGAGATTGAATAAAGCCACACCATTTCAGTTGGTGTTTGGCACTAAAGCCATTCTCCCTATAGAATTTATGTTACCTTCTTTGTGCATTGCACGCGCTAGAGGTCTAGATGATGAGTAGGATTTAGAAGAGAATATTGAGAAGATGATTCAATTGGATGAGTGATGATCCATAGCACGATGGAGCTAGAAGTAGGAAAAGGCCAGGTAGAAAGCATGGCATGATAGAAACATAAGGGATAAGAAGTTTGAGATTGGACAAATGGTACTTCTCTATGACTCTAAGTTCTTGTGCCATCCAGGAAAACTTAAAGTACATTGGTTGGGGTCGTATGTCATCACTTACATACTTGAATCAGGTGCTTTATCAGTTAGAAGCACTTGATGGAACATGACTACCCGGTTACTTGAACAGGAGTAGGTTGAAGCCCTACTATAAATAAGTCTTCTTGGTGTTTGTAATAAGGAAACATTGCCATTTAGATTAGGTTTCCATTCTGTATTTCCTTAATGTATTTCATTCATAGTCACTATGCTTTGTCAATTTCGTTGTTGTTATTGTGTAATAAGTGCATTTGCATGCATGAAGCTGATTACTATGTGAAGAATGTTTATGCGCAGAGGAACTGCACATACTTTTAGTGTGGGGTGGTTGTAGTTATCCAAGAACAAGACTGTGGGAATTGAAAAGGTGAAAGGAATAAGCTGCTACGGGTGTGCTTTAAGTCAAAAGAAGATTTCTTCTCAAAAGTGACCAAGGATTGAGATGAATGAAAGGAAAATATAACGCAAGGTAAGTAGAGGCCATGATAACTACCAGGAGAAGGTACAGTGATGAGGTACTCAGCTACAAGGGTGCGCATTGAAGAGAAGTTTGTGACCAGAGGGTAGGAAGGTGCATTAGAAGGTTATAGCTGGGGTGCAAAAATGTACCACGTGAAATGAACAAATTTTTTCAATGAATGAGAGGATACTTGGTAGGTGAAGGAGAAATAAATGCATCAAAATTTGAAAATTATATAGGGATGGGATGTGAATTCATTTTTACCATTACGACTAAGAGTATTTGAGGAAAGAGCTAAGTGAGAAGAGCCGAGTGATTGGGTTAAAGTGCAAAATGGTGTGAAACCAAGCGTGACAAAAAAGATATGTGTGAAAAGAAGCTTGCATCCCCGGTGGTGAAGGGTTTGAGTGAAGCAAGGTGACAGAGAGGAGTTAGGGCACAAAGTTTCCACCTAGGGCATGATTGAATCAAGCTAGGGTTTGATTCGCAAATTACAGAGTTAAAGAGGAGATGATTGCAAGGTAAAAATGGCACCCAAGAAGGCAGCTATAGTAGGAGCAAAAGGAAAGAAGAAGGTGGTTGTTGAGGAGGAAGAGATGGCACCCAAAAGTTATTTTACAGAAATGTAATATCTAGAAGGAGTCATCATTGGTCAGGAATGGGATTCACACATCAGAAAGAGAAAAGTAAGTGAATATAATCATAGGACTTCAAAGAACAAGAAGGAGCTTGATTCCTTGCTCACTAGGAGGATGAAAAAATGTATGGGAGATGACATGCCGGTTTATGGTGATGTAGGTGAGAAGCTTCTGAAGAAAATTGGGGTCTACCAATTATATGAGCTTCCATATTTCAGGAAGTATGATCCCTTGTACTAGTGGCTCATGAGTAGAGTGCATGAGGACTTCTTCTACTTTGCAGGACGTAGAGTTAGAATCTCATCCACGCTTATCTCATCAGTGATAGGTTTGAAGGCCACAGGGGAGGATATAAAGAATGATCTCACAGATAAAGCCATGATCTTAAAGACCAAACAGGAGTTGGGGTACTTGAAGGGTCCACGTGGTATGGATATAGACAAATTGAAGAACTGTCTGGTTGTGCAAGCAGCAACACACCGTGTTACAAAGTTGAACGATCAAGAGTAGTGGTCACAGGTAAATACTATGTGGTTA
Source organism: Taxus chinensis (assembly GCA_019776745.2). Classification (NCBI taxonomy): domain Eukaryota; kingdom Viridiplantae; phylum Streptophyta; class Pinopsida; order Cupressales; family Taxaceae; genus Taxus; species Taxus chinensis. The sequence continues at coordinate 912,253,118 of CM034147.1, read as the reverse complement.
CATGTTGCATGTAAAATTTCAGAAGGATTAGTCTACAATATTGTAGGCTACATTTCAGAGCAGATAGTCGAGGAAGCACACACAGGAGGAAGATCAGCTTTGGGGTTGTTCTATTATCACTAGTATTCATGGAAATTGGAGTACTAGATGAGCCGAAGGAAAAGGTATGGGAATACCCCATGGAGAATAAGTCACTAGCTAAAAGGTTCAACAAGTACTATGTAAAGGGTATAATAGATGACGTCAAACATAGGGTGGAGAAATGGTACAACAGGATCCACGTGCGAAATTTGGAGAAGAGTGGCGCATCCCAAAGGACCTACCATTGGTAGTGGGGAAACAAGTCTAGTTTGTTATATATCAACATTTCAGCATTGTGCATGCTTCCCAATGAGAGATGGAGTCTAGAGCCCTTGGTGTAAATTGCCTTACGCATTCACTGCAAGGTATTTCCAAGCATCTGTTCACAGATTCATAGACACACGCCAATTGGTATTCAATGCAGATAAGGTAGACTATGACTACCACACGTTGAGGAAGAAGTATGTGTATCTAGGAGAAAGTGTCTATGACAAGAAGATCTTTTCGGAGGTGTTGAATATTAAGCCAATAAGTCTAGCTGTAGCAGATGTAGGGGACAACATTAGTATATCTTCAGCTAAACCCCAAGATGGAGAACAATAAGTATGTGGAGAATGAATTCTTGCTCCCAGGGCCACTAGAAGGGTAAGCACACAATGGAAAACATACCCATGCAAAGGCCAATAGAAACTGTTGAGGTAGAGGATGAAGAAGAGGAGCGTGAAGATAGTGGAGGCTTGGAGCACAAAAGAAAGAAACCATATGACAAAGAAGAGTCACAGTGGGTGACCACTCCACCTCAAGGACAGGATGAAAAGGAAGATACAGAGGTTGAGTAGGGGGAGCACAGATTTAAGAGAGTATTCAGATGCACAAGGACTCAAGGTGGAACCCCACATACGGTAAGGAAATCACCTCGTATCTCTCCACACAAGGAGACCGCTAAGCCAAAAAGGAGAATAAAGTTGAAGTTAGATGAAGAAGTGGAGGAATCAGGGGAGAGCAAGGTGCATCACCTACCCCATTCAAACAAGAAGATGAGCCACTAAACGAGGAAGAGCAGAAAGATGAAGAGATGAAGGACGGAGAAGAAAGAGAGAAGGAAACCTCCAGATCCACGCATGTGACTGCTCAAGGTGTAACGGGATAGAATCCTAACCTTGAAGCTAAAATTCCCAAGGGACCTCGATCGAAGAGAATGAGTGGGGAACATAGTGCACCAATCATGGGCTATGCAGAGGACACTAGAAAAATTATTCGTGCATGATTCCAAAGTACTATAGAACAAAAGGATTTATTTGGCTAGGAACTAATGGATGGGGATATGGTGACTATGCACACTCAAAAGCAACTCTCATACTCAATGCATACCCACATGGATGAGCCTGAATTTGATGTATGCGAAGATTCATGCGTTTTGAGATGGCTGAAGAAGGCACCCCAAACTAGACATATGATAGTAAAGCTTAATGTCATGTCAGATGAGCAGGTCAACAACGCATTGGTGAAGGTTTCTGCTAAAGTTGCAAGAAGAAATGTGGACAAGGCTACAACAATCAGAGCATTGCGTGAGGAGTTAAAGATGAAAGATGCAGTGATAGCATGCCTAACCCAAGAGAGGGACTTAGTGCAGAAGAAGAATGAAGTATTTATCAACATCGCAGAGGAGATTGGAGACAATGTCATAAGAGCTAGGCCACACTTGGAGCCCAAGGTACCACAAACGTTTCCCTCGGTGATACATTATGTAGGAAAGTTTGTGGACCTGGTGCGTAAAGATGAACCCCTGAGCATGCCAGCACCAAGGAATCCTAAAAAAGAGGCAGAAAGGGCTAAGGCTGCAGTAGCCAGAAAGATTGCATCATACGAAGGCTTACTATAAGCGCTCTAAGAAGAATTGAAGAAGATAGATAGTGCCTTAAATAGATGCATAGATATAGACACGTTGATCAAGGTAAAGACTCTAAAAGAAGATGATCCAGTCCAAAAGGCTATGAAGGATGATACCTTGGGCTGAGCAAAGTGGTTAACACTTGTAAATAAAAAGTGCGAGGCCCTAGCAGAAACACAAGAGCCACATAAGGAATGATTAGATGAGCTTGGTAAACTCATCACACAAAAGATGGATGCACTGGAAGGAAAACATACTACAATGTTTAGCATTATGTTGGTATTACAAAATGAAAAAGGTGAAGTTACCTAAGATGAACTGGAGTCTATTATTATGGATGTACCAGAGTAGGTAGAGAAACCATTCACCGAGTGGCAGGATTTGGAGGCTACAATAAAGGAAGAGTATCCAAAGTTGATCCTTCAAAATGATACAATGGAGGCTACCTCATAAAACATTATTTATCCATCTACATTCTTTCTTATTCTTTCCATTCAACATTCTTTACTTCAATTTTTGAAGATACCCATTGTTGGGGTGACAATGAGATTAGTGTGGGGTAATGTTGATCAGAGAACACTTGATAGAACTCACACAAGAAGTCTGCGCAGGAAAACAAGCCAGGTTTAATGGCACGAATGGACAGGAAGAACCCGTGCGTGGAGGGAAAGTTCAACATTCAGGACTTAGTCGATTTTGAGCATGAAGACTTATTTTTGGAGATGGTGTGAGGAACACACCAACAATGTAGATACATGTGTGCCACGCATTGTCTATCTTTGGAGGATTGGATCGAAGCTTTTTGCATGGAAACGAGCTAAGAATAGGGTTGTCACTTCAGTTAAACTGTAAGAGGTCTATAGATAGCACACTTGCATATGTGGCTATGCCTATAAACGATGTGTGGATATTAATAGCATGCGGCCTATATTGGAATAGATAAGCGGTGAAGGGCAAGTCCCCACCCTATATAAATGATTTTAAGCACTTAGTGAGAGATATATAGATATACAGAGATAGAGAAGAGAGATATGTGCATATGATTGGATTACTGTATCAGATCCATGCACACATTAGTATATAATGTTATTATTGTAAGGAGCTTTTGTGGTTATTAATAGATATAAGTTATTGGTTGAATCTAAGTGTCTTTTCTATGTGTAATTGAGTGATGCATGTTCTTGATTCAATCATGATTATCATTTAAGCGTGTTCTTTCATAGATCTGAATATTACATGCCTTGTAAAATGAGGGATTAGTTATGGATCTATATATTTCTACCTTCATCACGCTAACATCCTGCTACAACAACCCTAAAGAGGGACCTAGTACCTTTACATTCTTCGGGTAAGCACTCAGTCTAAGCTGAGTGATGTTCCAGCGCATTTGGGGTGTTATCTAGTAAATTCTAGGTTGTATCAATTCTTGTGATTCATCATAGTACTTTTCTTCTTTCCTCTGATTAACACAAGGTTAAAAACAACAACTTTTGACATTTAGAGTTCTCTTGAACCTTTGTTCCACTCTTGTAAAATATGTTTCTTTTTGAGAATGTTGTTATTTCCCCATTCTTTCTTAAAGCTCATTTTGTTGGATGGTTTACTTGAATTTTGAATTTTTTACCTTAATGGCATTTATGAACTGCATCATGTGCGATCGTCATTTTTTGACATCTTTATGAGAAGATGGAAATTTATTATTCTGCTTAGCTCTGAAATATGAATTAGATCTGTAAATTCTCTACTTTGGAATCATTCATAGAATCATAATTAAATGTTGTTGTTCTAATTTCTATTAGAAAATGACAGAGATAGCTAGTGAATGAATTTTTTATGCTTACAATCAATAATTGTAGAAAAGGAAAGAAAAGAATATAAACTCATGAACACCAACAATTTTTATCCTAGAAACCTCCAAAGGAGGAAAACTAGTCAGGAAGGGAAAATGCTCTTTCTTCCCACTTTTTATCATCCAATTCAAATAAGAAGTACAAAATTTACAATAAGTATGGAAGAGAAGTAGATAATATTGCACACTTCCTCCCAATTACTTGTTTTCTCTACTTCAACACTTTGTTCTTCTACAAACATAATTCTAGCACTAAGAATTCCTTGCTCACTTTCTTTCATGCTCCGATAATACAAAATTCTCCTTCGTACATGTATTTATAGCCTTTTTCATGTCTTCTCGTGCACTGGAGGATGGGAAAGGTCATGGAGAAGAAGAGACATGGGAAACCTTTCCAATTCTAGGATTGTTTATTTCAAATTTTATTTTTCTATCCGAGAGTGTTAGGACCACCACCCAATGCAAACTGATGGTCATAGGACCATTGCTCTGGATGGGAGGAAGTTACAGAACCGCCACCCAGGTTGGGCGGCAGTTTTGTAACCACCGCTCTGCACAAAGTGGAAGTTTTGTTAATATAAAGACATAACCTTTATTTCTTCATTTTCCTTCTTTGTTGTTGGCTGATATGATAAAGTAGAGTCATTTTAAATCCTATGGATCACACCTCCCCTTATTAGGAAGATTTTTTTCCCAAAAAAGCTTAGTGGGGGAGTAGATGAGGAAATAATTCCCTCACTTGCTCCTTCGAGTACCATCCGGTCTGCATTAATGTCTTTCCTTTTAGTCCAACCTACCAAGACTCCTACAAATCTCTCTTAGTCTCTCTGACATTCTACTACAACACTAAATCCTCCTCCAATTCACCTCATGATTATAAGATGCAATACTCAATGGAAGGTAACAAATTTAGTCCTTCATCTTCATCTATCATGGATGGCTCATATAGATGCAAGTTCTCACGATTTACTACTGAGTACATCCTCATAAATGGTGGCAAATCAAGTTGAAAGGAATTTTCTCCAACCTGATCCAATATGGTGAAGGGTCCATATCGTAGTGGTTTTAGCTCTCGTGCTTGACCTTGTCGTCTCTCCTTGCTCAAGTAAAGCCAAACTCTATCTCTAACATGAAGCTTATGCTCTCTCATGTGTTGATCATGCCTAGCCTTATACATGGCTTGAGATTTCTCTAACTGTGATTTGAATTTGAGATGAATTTTCCAGATCATCTCAATGAATTTGTTTTATCTAGTCACCTTTGTGTCTCATGTCTCCTCCTCATCCTGCTGCCCAACTGCTATATCCAGTGGATTTGTAGGTAGATATCCCAAGCATGCTTGAAATGGTGACTTCGTAGTGGATGCGTGTACTGATCGGTTATAGGAACATTGAATGTAGGCTAAGGATTCATCCCAAGTCCTTGGGTATTTGCTATTATACCCTCTTATCAACTATACCAAAGTCTTGTTCACTACCTCTATCTGTCCATCTATGTGTGGATGGAAAGTCATGCTCCTCTGTAAACTAGTATCTATCTTGTCCCAAAAAGTATTCCAAAACTTCCCCAAGAACATTAACAAACCAAAATACACCCATACATTAGCAAAGAAAATATCCATCTTCTCATGTGATTTTATTGTCTTTTTACATGCCATAAGAATACACATCTTACTGAATCTATCAACAACAACATAGAGATAGTCATGGCCATGTTTAGACATAGGTAATCCTCCCACAAATTCCATAGAAATGTTCTCCCATGGATGATTCGGTATTGGTAAAGGCATATACAAACCCTCCTTCTTAGTCTTAGGCTTACTAGTACAACAAATTTTACATCCTCGTATAAATTTTGATACTTCTTCTTGCATGTTGGGCCAATACGCGTACCTTTGCAAGTAGGATAGGGTCTTACCAACACTGAAATTTCCTACCACTTTCAATTTATGTGCTTCCCTCATCAATATAATTCTTTCTTATTTAGGCACACAAAAATTCCCCCATTGGTAAATAATCCCATCCTTAAGATAACAATATTCAATCCTCTTCCTTTCAGACCTTGGGACTATAACTGTTGAAATGTCACCCAAAAGTCTGTGTCCTAGGAATATGCCTCTTCGTAAGCTTCCTTTGTGAAGGGATCGATCTGAGAGACAGTGCCCAAGCAGGAGAAATTCTCCTGTGTGGGTGGCCTAGAAAATATGTTTGCCACCAAGTTTGTACTACCCTTCTTGTATTTGATCACCAGATGGAACCACTGAAGGAACCCCATCCATTTGTAGTGCCTTGCTGCAATTTAGATTGTGCTTTCAAATACTTGAGAGGTTTTTGGTCAGTGTGCACAATAGTTTCTTTACCCAAAAAATAATGCGTACATTTATTTATCATATAGTAAATATCCTTTAATTGCTGAAGTAAAAGTTTCAGAATGATAACATACAAGTTTACCTCCCTGAAGCAACACTGCGCCCATAGCATAATCACCAGCATCTATCTCTACTTCAAAGGGCTACTACAAATTAGGAAGAGCAAGTACTAGAGCATGAATAATTTTGTATTTCAATAACTCAAAGGATTTGTCTTGTTACTTACCCCAATCAAAACCCTTAGTCTTTACAGCCACTGTGTGTAGAGGTGTTGCAATCACAAAGAAGACTAGAATGAACTTCTTCATGTACTGTACTGCTCCCACAAAACTTCTAGTCTATGTGGATCTTGTTGGTGTTGGCCAAATGGTGATGGCTTCCACCTTCTTTGGATCCACTCGTAGTTCTCCTCCTCCAATCATGTGCCCAAGATAGACAAGTGAGTGTTTGGAAAATTCACATTTATTCATATTACAAGGCAGTTGTTTCTCCCTGAGAACTTGTAAGAATTTCTGCAAACGAGTTAGATGTTCCTCCCATGTAGCACTAAAAATCAAGATATCATCTAGATAAATAATGACATGTGAATCTATGAAATCCTACAATACATCATTCATCAATCTCATAAATGTGCGAAGTGCATTACATAAACTAAATGGAAGTACTAACCACTCATACAAACCATGTTTTGTCTTAAAGCCAATATTCCATATATCCTCCTCCTTCATTCTAACCTAGTGATAACTTGACTTGAGATCCAACGTCATGAAGAATTTGGCATGTTGAAGCTGGTCCCAGAGATCATCTATGCAGGGAAGTGGATATTTGTTCTTTATGGTGATCTTGTTCAAAGCACGGTAGTCAACACACATTCTCCAAGAACCATCCTTCTTTGGCACCATCACTATAGGTGAACCACATGATGATGTGCTCAAACGTATCACACCCTAGTCTAGTAGTTCTTGTGGTTGTTTCTTTACTTCAGTAATCTCCAAAAAGAATTTCCTATACAACCTGATGTTTGGTAGAGGGGACTCTGGCAATAGCTGAATCTCATGCTCTACTTCCAGTTTTGGTGGTAACCCATTGGGAGCCTAAAAAAATTCCTTAAAAGATAGAATAATACCATCTAAATCTTGTTTTCCCTAGTTATAAATCTCAGAAACTTCTACCCCATCTTGTTTATCCTTTAACAAAAGTAAACAAAATTGATTATGATTTTCCTGAATAAGTCATTTTGCTTAGTTAGCACTCACCATAGTAACATGGGTCTTACATTGGTGTGCTCAGATGTTGTAGTTGATCCCATCCTTGACCCATCTATATCGGTTTTTCCTTCTCATAAGTATAGCATCCCTAATATACAAGTAAGGACTCCAAAAAAAAACATTAAAAGCATCAAGTGGAATAACATCAACTTACAATACATCAATATACTGGGAATTTATCCCAAACTTGACCTTACATCTTTTTGTTACCTGAATTTCAACACCCTTCTTCACTCAACCCAAAGGATAAGGGTGTGGATGATCATAAGTCTCAAGACCAAGCTTCTTTACAACTGCTTCAGAAATCAAGTTAGATTGAGAACCGGTATCAACCAAAACATTTACCTTAGTTCTCTTGATGTGGATTTTGATATGGAATAGTCTACTCATCTCGTCTTCATGGTTGTCCATGTTGGTGGCCATGCATCCAAGCCTCTCGTCTACATAAGAGTCATCTTCAATTTCCACCTCTACTTTTGTCTTTACAGTTGTCATGGACTTCTTTGAGTCCTTTGTTCGGTTCAACAGATTGACTCCAGATGCAACTTCCAACATGTAGCATCAGTATGACCATTGATATCACAATTCTTGCAAAAATTCTTGGGATCTTTACAAGTATTTAAAGTAGTGGCCATTTATTTACCTTTCCCTTTCCACTTACCCTTGTTACTTGTTTTCCCATGTTGTTCCCTATGTTGATTTGTCGATTGCTTTTCCCTTGGCTCTGCTTCTCTTTGCTTATTTTCATGATCTATGTATTATGTTTGCACACATTCCTAGTTGAGCTCTTTGGGCTTTGTGGAGATGAATTTTCTTTGAAGGTATTGGTTGTAGGATTTGATCTTGAAAACAAGCACCAGTCAAGGGACAACATTCCCTCTTCTTTATGGGAGAAGTTCCCTTGTTGAACACAAAAGATAAAAACCAAAACACTTATTTGAAATATAAACATTTGTTCAATATTTTATTAAAGATTTTTATATTTTAGATGCCTTCATCTAAAGATTCTCAATACATAAGAAAGGAGAATAAAGGAACTAGTATTCAGAAACTGAAGAGAGGGGATCACTTTCAGACACATAGATTGTAGAATGATATCTTACTGATGCTTGATAAAATAACAAGATTTAAAACTACACATATAAAAACACAGGACGCACATGTATTAGACACAAAGTTCCAAATACAAGATCAATTGAAAGACACAAAGTTCTTGCTTGAATATAAATAGCTTCATATGAATCAGATAAGGAATAGAAAGAGATAAAGCATGAGAAAGGAAGAAAATTTTTCTATATTCATAAGCAGTTCAATGTTCTTTTACATCCCTAGATATCAAAATCCGATCCTTTATAATGACAAGAAAATTTCTTTAAATAACCCAAAAAATGGTTATAAAAGAGCCTTTTCAGTTTCCTATCTTTTAATCTCAAAAACTAATATCTAATTAAATATTATAATCCCAATTTATCTCACGTTTACATAACATATGACTAAAGAGATAATAGCCACCTTAATTAGATACTTAAAATAAGAAAGGAAGTTATGAACTAGGATGCCGAGATGCTGGAAGAAGTGCTCATAGTTCCTTTTGTCTTGAGCACTTGATTTCTGAATCTTTTCAATGCCTCAGCTATGTCCATGCCCAGAGGAATTGTTGTATTGGTAGTTGCATGAGTCCAACTGCCCAAACACTTTTCCATTTATTTTCCAAACTCTACATTTTCTAAGAACTCTTTATTGGCATCAGTGATAGTTGTCTGCAATGTGAAAAATTATTTCATCTTCTCCTTGGATATGGTGTCCTGCTTGAAAAAATCTTCTTTAACAAATTTCTTGAACTGAGACTTGATTTCTTTAATAGTGAATTTATAATTTGAATTCTCCTTGAAGATTTGGCAGTGAATATCCTGGAAGGAGGTCTTGATACAAGCTTTAAAATATTATCCTTTTTATAGCATGTTCTTGAGTTCTCCAATGGCCTCTTTAAGAACCTTTATCTTCCAGTTAATGCTGAAAACCCATTGCTTAGAAAAATTCAACTTTTCATCATCAAATACCTTGTTTGCCAAAAGATTTGTACATCTATATCACTCATTAGTCTAAGATCCTGAATACATTCACTCCATAATTTCAGTTCTCTATCCAAACCATGAGTGTTGTGGTGAATTTTAACTGAATCTTACTGATTCTGTCATATGCCTTAAATGCTTCCTCAATGAAATTTAAACCTGCGATTATGAGGTCATCAACCATGGCTTCCATTTCCTTCCCATAAGTGGCATGCTTATGAATGTCTTTGATGGCTTGAACTTCATCATTAGACAAAATGAAAAGTGATGGGATGGAAGCTAGGGGATTTGGGTCAAGTACCTTATCCTCTACCAATAAGGATTTGATGAAACTTGACAAAATTTGATTATGCTCCTCCAATTGCTCTTGTGTTTGCTTCTCTTTTTTAACTCTTTCAATCACTTTAGACACTATCTCCATCAGGTTATGTACCTCACTTTCAGGTGTTGATTCACCAAGAGAAATTCTTGTTAATTCCAAATCACTCATTGATAGGTCTTTTTCATCTTGTCTAGCTTAGGTCTTGCAATCTCCATGAATTATTAGCCCTGAGAATCTAAAACCAATCTAGATGTGACCTTAGCTTTTTTAGCTGGAGGGGGAGGAGTAGTACCTATAAGTGCTACCACTGCATCAAACTTAGGAGCAATAATACTTGAAGTGGCCTTCCTTTTCTTTCTTTCCAATAATGGTTACACCTAGGAAAAGGAAGAACTAGAAGTGGAGGGAGCAATGGGCCCAAGTGCAGATGCACTGATTTCACTTAGAGTTTATACAAAAGTCACTTCTAACATATAGGTATCAGTTTGAGTAGTGGGAGCTTCCTTAGCAGATATTTCTATAGATTCTAAAATTGGTTTCTTTAATTGATCCTCCCTCACATTGCTTTCCTCCAAATTTTCCTCTTCCTTTCCTTGCTCTTTTTCTTCACGATTGCTACCTCATTAAGTACTATTTCAATTTTCTTAGGAGAGGGTAGATTCTCATTCTCTTGAATAACCTCTTCTACCTTATCATCCTTCTTATCTTTTCCCTTCTTTGTGTACACCAAAGCTGAAGATTTTGGTGGAGAAGGAATAGATTGTTCATTTGTTTCAGGAGTTGATGAAGGTATTTCTTTCTGAGGTGTGGAGATATCTTGAGAAGTAGACCTGTATTTTCTTTCTCTAATCATCTTAATTTTCTTGTCAAATAAAATCCTAGTTCTCACCAAGACAGGGTTGTCGAGCTCCTTTAAATCATCTCTCTCCTTAACAAACCAATCAATGGTTTCAGAAGGAGTGTGCTTGATTGATTACTCATACTCAAGGGGCTGCAGTTCTTCATCATCATCCTCAAACCCTTCAAGAACATTATATACACTAAAATACTTGGTTTTTGTAGAGACAATCTTCCATAGTATCTTCTCTGAGCCTCATAATCATCAGTACAATCAGCCCAGTAGTCTTTAATATCAGCAAGGTGTTGAAAACCCATTCTGAAATTGGTGGAAATGAACTCCTTGATACCAAAGAAAGTCCTAGGTTTATAATAATGAAGGGTAAGATGATTAATTGTTTTGTCAATGTTATGAGCATCCAAAGTGGTCTTGCAAGTGTAATTACCCAAAGCGATTAGGAACTGGATACCTGCAATCTTCTTATCCCTACAAGTTTTATGCAACTTATTTAACTATCTGCATATATCAACCAAAGCCATTTTGTCACTGCAGTACATAGGGAGTTTTAGGGGTTATCCCTTAAATCCATCTAATTGTATATATGATAATTTCCTAAATTGAGTGAAGAATCTACCATAGACATTGATCTGTTGTTTTGCTTCATCAGAGAATCTTCTAGCAGTATCTCCTTTTCACAATCTGATGATGTACATAGTGAATGCATCATTCATCCTCTTGAAATGATGATTTCTGACCTTTAGAGTTAATTGTGGATGGTACACATAGATAGGAGCATCTTTCTTGTCTTCCACAGGGGAGAAACCCAACCATTCTATGTAAGAAGTGATGGTGTACATTAGATAAGAGGTCATGTAAAATGTTTGAATCCTTTGAACATTTGTAAGTTGTTCTGTCAGGATGTCACAGATTATTCCTGCCCAATTCAAACTTTGCTTTCCTTCACATATAATATTGATATAAGGACAATTCCAATAATGAAATTCATTTGTGGAGGGCATTCCCATTATCCTAGCATAGATAGTGATAACATCTGACAATTCTTTATTGAAACCAACCCTATACATTGTTTTTGGCATCCTTGAGGCTCCTTTCTTTGGGTTCTTAAACCAAGACTTGGCCACTCTGCTCTTATATCATTCACTATCTTGATCAAAAAGAAGTTATACCTAATATCTGGTAAGAATTTTCGAGCCTTCAATCGTGGGGATTTTGAAAGCAATGATAATACAATTTTCACCAAGTCAATCCACTACTTGCCCTTGAGAGTCAACAATTTCCTTTGTCTCTAGATTGAAGCATGACCTACAGGCTAACATTATATCAGCACATTAGACAGAAATTGGAAAACCCCTCACCTCTGCAATTCCACTCTCCTTAATTAGTTAATAAATGGGAGAAGGGTTTTGACAATTAAAGCATGCCCAAAAATTGTCCAAATTAAGATGTTGAGCCTCGTTATCACCTATCTCTAGTATAGCCGTATCCAAAGAGGATAGGTGTTTGTGTCCCTTAAAACTGATCTTCATTTTCTGGTAGGAGCAGAAGGCCTTTGTAAGAAAAACTCCCTTAGTTCGTTGGGCTATACTTTGGCGATTCACAATTTCCCTTGCACCTGTAAATTTGAAAATAATAAAATAGGACTCAACCACGGCTACAAATAGTGGAGAGGGAGAAGCTGAAAGGACTTAAGCGAATGCAAGTGATATGGTAACAACCGATTACCCCAACTATTTATGTACATATTGATTTAAGTAGATTGGCAAGGTGAAATGAATGAGGTAATAAATACTCTATGCCGACCTAAGACTATGAAAAGTGCAAAAGGTAGAAAAAATTTACACAAGCGGCCCATGGGACACTGGGACATGTGGGACGCAATAAGCTGAAACACCCGATTTGAATAGGAAGCGGAAAAGGCGGATAAAATGCGCACAAATGACCCAAGGGATGACAGGACATGTGGGACGCGCGGAGCCAAAATAGCTGTAGTGAATGAAAAGTATAAAAAGTGGTCTTATGGGGAAATGGAGGTCAAGGAGCACTCAGGACACGCATGACATGATTAGCCAAAATACCCACAGCACATTGAAATCGAGTAAGTCAGAAAAATTTGACACAGACAGCTGTTGGGACATCGGGACATGATTTTCCCAAAAATCTGAAATGGTCGAAAATTAAGGGAAAGCATGACTATGTGGGGAAAATGGAAAAGTGGGGAACAAACGGCCTAGAGGAACTTGGGACATGAGGGACACCAAAGCCCAAAATACCCGCATAACAAATAAAAATCCTCAAAACTTAAAATTTTGAAAAATGACTAACTGTTTGAAATTAGCTCTTTCTTAGGGGACCTTTACAAGGGCATTTTGATAGTCACCTTACCCAAAAATTTAAAAATTGAGGCGAAGAATTCACCATTATCGGGGAAGTGACAACAGAATGTGAGTGTGAAGTCCTCTTAAGTACTTAGTCAAAATATCCTCATCCTCCAAGTCCATGTTTAGCAATATGGCCTGCCTCCAAAACTTTGTAGTATAGTCATGCACACTTTTACCACTGCCTTGTCTAAAATACTGTATAGAAGTTAGCTCTAAATAATTCTTTAAATTATTGTCAAGATTTCATAATAGGACGTTTCTTATTTTCACAAGTGGCTAGATGGGTTTCCTGTTAGAATTTAGAGGATTCTAATTATTACGAATTTAATCAACCAATGCATTTAAATATTAACATAAACCATAAAGAATTAAATGTTAAACATTATGCAATGTAATAAATAAAATTCATAACATATTAATTAAGTAATACATACAAAAATTAAGAACACAATGACATAGTGTTTATAGTGGAAAACCCCAAATAGGGTAAAAACCACTGTGAAATAACCTTTTACTTTCCAAGAACCAAACTTACATCCGGTAACTTTCACCTCCTCCTTTCAACCCTAATCACAAGGGTAAAATAATATTCACCTTTGATATTTCATTCAAACATATCAAATGAGGACCTGTAGTCCTATTTATATTAGGTGATCGGGTATGTCTCCCGACCCACCTTTTCAACCTCATCGGTTGACACATATACCTAGGATTATAATATTTAATATTAGAAATATAATCATTTCATGATATTAAATATTTAATCAAAAATATATACTTGGGTTAACATATTTAATAATAGAAATCTAAATATTTCATATTATTAAATATTAACCTATATATTAGTGATGGACCCATATACATTAAGGGTTGGCCGGACCACTTAATCATTATGTTTCAACACTCCCACTTAATGTTAAGTGGGATAACATAACATATATCAATAGGTTACCTTCCTGTGGTGCACTACAGGATTTACAATCCTTAAACCATAAAGGTTTTAGGCTAGCATATCAGTTGAAGAAATTATAACACCTTCATCATACTCAAGTTAGTTTTTAGTACAAAATAATTTGGAATCCCAAAGATCATCCCATGATCAATGGCTAAGTATGATTTGTGAGTTTTACAAGTTCTCACAGGTTCTCATAAAAGCTTATTGAACCCAAACATATAAGAGCCTTTTTTAACCAGTGACCTCCTTAACAATATGCTTGTACTGGATGTTTACCAGTAAACTCAATAGTACTAAATAGTTTACTGAAGACCGCCTTTAAGATCTTTCTACACTTATTTCTAAAAAATAATTTGAGGAGGTATACATGCCCGAAGGTCTTTTTACACTTGCCTAAAGGTCTTTTTTACACTTGCCCGAAGGTTTTTTTACAAAAACCAAGTTTCATTAGGAGGTGAAATTGCCATGCACAGTCCCCCTCAATGGCAACTCCGACAATCCATGCTTTTCATGAAAGTGATAAAACTTTGCAACACTCAAGGGCTTTGTGAAGATATCAGAAACCTGCTCTTCAGTTGGTAAAAACTTGAGATATATCTAACCACTTAGCACCTTCTCACGGATGAAGTGTATATGTATCTCAATGTGCTTTGTCCTCTGATGTTGTATTGAATTATGTGCAAGAGCTATGGTATTTTGGTTATTGTAGAACAAAGGAATAATGCATTGATCCTTCATCTTTATCTCATCAAACAACCTCTTTAGCCATATAGCATCTTTTGTAGCTTCCATTGCACTTCTATACTTAGCTTCTGTTGAAGAGATAGAAAGAATTGGTTACTTTTTGCTGCACCAAGTAATGGCACCTGCACCTAATTTAAACACATAACAAGAAGTATATTTTCTATCCAATACATCGCCAGCGTGATTAGAATCACAAAATCCATATAAGTTAGCATTTTCATTCTTAGTATAATACAACCCATAATTGATTGTTCCTTTAATATATCTAAGAATCCTTTTTTCAAGATTCTAGTAATATCTATGAGGTTCCTACATAAATTTGGAAGCAATTCCTACCACAAAGGAAATATTTGGTCTCGTGATAGTTAGATAAATCAAACTACCGACTAACTGTCTATATAAAGTAAGATCAAATTTCTCACATGCAAGTTTAGGATCAATTTTCAATCCAACTTCCATAGGAGTAGAAATTGGTTTACAATCAATCATGTTAAAAAAATTTAGTAAATTGGTTACATATTGTGCTTGAGAAACAAATAAGAGAATGTTTATCTTGAAATACAACCATGCTAAGCAAATGATGTAAGATACCTAAATCAATCATTTCAAAGTATCATCTCAATTTTTTTAAATTCTACAAATTAAAGGAGGATTATCACTAGTCATAAGAAAATCATCAACATATATACAAACAATGATAATATGTTTTCTTTCTTTCTTAATAAATAGATCATTGTCAGAAGGACAATTAACAAATCCTAACTGTTTAAAGAAATAATTATTTTTCACATACCAAGCTCTAGGAGCTTGCTTTAAACCATACAAGGATTTTTTCAATTTACAAACATAGTTTTCTTTACCGGTTTCTTCAAACACTTTAGGTTGAGACATGTAAAGTTCTTCTTTTAAATCACCATTCAAAAAATCATTTTTCACATCCATCTGGTGGATTTACTACCCAAATTGAGTGGCAATTACAAATAAGGTCATAAAAATACTCATTTTAGCTATAGGGGAAAATGTCTCAACATAATCACTACCATGTTTCTAAGTGAAACCTCTAGCAACAAGTCTAGCTTTATGTTTTTCAATACTACCATCAACATTATATTTTACTTTGTATAACCACCTATACCCTATAATACTTCTTTTTTCTGGAGGTGGAACCAACTCCCAAGTTTGATTTTTAATTAGGGCATTGTATTCAACCTGCATTGCATTGATCCACTTCTCATCTCAAGAAGCTTCTTCAAAATTGTGTTTCTCAGGTTCATACCAGGTCATTAATGCATGGTAGGTATGATGGATTAAGGTCATTTTCCTAATTTATAGGATTTGAACTTTCTAACCTAGATTGAGTCCAATTTAATTTCTTAGCTAGGAAGATAGGAGTTTCAGAAACATATATAGCATCAAAACATCATCATGACCATTTACTGAATCAGAATCAAAACCATCATTTAGAAGAATTTAATGAAGTAACTTCAAGAGAAGAAGACAACACATGTAAACATTTCACTAGATTATATCTAGACATTTCATATAAGCTTCAATAATTAACATGTCCTAACCTTTCATGTCATAGTTTTGAATTATTCAAACTTTGAGATATAAAACAAGATGCAAAAGACAAATCATAAAAAATATACAGACCATTTCTTTGAATTCCTTCAGCTATTATACTCTCATTACTATCCTTAATATACCAAGTATCATTCATGTATGGATTCTAGTTAAGTCCATACCTCTTTCACATATTCGATATTACCAATGTGTAGAAGGTACTCATCGTTCACATTGCGCAAAATCATATAAATAACCTCCTGCATTCTTTGTAAGAATGCATTCATGTTATCTACAGTTTCTTGAAGACAGGTGGGAGAAACCTCAGATCCATAAATAATCAATCGTCCAGAGTTTCCTCGCCATAAATTCTATTTTGACTCAAATGTTGTAGTTAGTTCCATTCAGGATCTGAGTTTTGTCAAGACAGAAATAGCTAGATGTCATTTTTTTTTCTGAACTTGTAAAACACACCCCATTATAATATACAATGTACCACAGAGTTAGATACACATTTATAAAAAAAACAACACTTTTAATAGATCATATCTAAATTTTATAGATCTAAAGAAAGTATTTGATCATAACTAATTTTGTTATTACAATACATACTAATTTAGTTTGCACAATAAATGGAAAGAAAAGGGCTCGATCAATTTAAATACCCTTTCAATTTGGTTAAAAAAAACCCATAAAAATTAAATAGATTAAATACAATAACTTAGACCTAACCTATTTAATTTAAACCATGTTCTGATACCATGTTAGAATTTAGAGGATTCTAATTTATTATCGAATTTAATCAACCAATGCATTTAAATATTAACATAAACCATAAAGCATTAAATGTTAAGGGTTGGCCAGACTACTTAATAACTATGTTCCAAGATTTCCCACCAAACCAGAGCGTGTCCCTCCATTTTGAGATGTGCAAAGGTGATCCTATGTCCCTCAGTGACATTATGGATGTTAAAGTAGACTTCTAATTTTTTAACCATTTATCAAGCAACTCTGCATCTACTTGTCCTTTAAATATTTTAATTTCAACTTTCATCTCAACTTTAAAAGGAACATGATCATATTTTACCTTTTCTTTGCATTTGAAGTCTCTTCCTCACATTCTTCCCCATAAGCTTCCTCATGGTGGCTCCTCCCTATGTCAAATTTTCAGCTAAGCCGCGAACCACTGAGTCCATGGAGTCTTGCTTAGCAGAAGTTATATTCTACAAACCTACAAGTTCTTCTTGTCTTCTAAACATCCTATCCATCATGGTCTCTAGTATCTCAATTCTATGGACCAAGTTTTCTTCCTCCATTTGTCCCCGAATTCTTTGTTTCCACTTCCTTGTAGAAATACCTGGATCGCAAGGTAAAGCCTCTTCACCTTTATATCTCGTCATTGTCGTACAAATCCAAGAACGAATACCAAAATCCTGGATACTTGTTAGCTCTGATACCAAAATGATCTGTAAATTCTCTACTTTCGAATTGTTCATAGAATCACAATCAAACATTGTTATTCTACTTTCTATTAGAAAATGACAGAGATAGTTAGTGAATGGATTTGTTTATGCTTAGAATCAACAATTGTAGGTTAGGAAAGAAAAAAATATAAACTCATGAACACCAATAATTATTATTCTGGAAACCTTCGAAGGAGGAAAACCAATCGGGAAGGGAAAAATGCTCTTTCTTCCCACTTTTTATTGGCCAATTCAAATAAAAAGTACATAATTTACAATAAGTATGGAAGAGAAGTAGATAATATCTCACACTTCCTCCCAATTACTTGTTTGCTCTGCTTCAACACTCATTTCTTCTACAAATATAATTCCAGCACTAATAATTATTTGCTCACTTGCTTTCATGCTCTGATAATAAAAAAACTCTCCTTCCTACATGTATTTATAGCCTTTCTCACGTCCTCATGTGAATTGGAGGATGGGAAAGGTCATGGAGGAGAAGACACATGGACGGCCTTTCTAATTCTGGAACTGGTCATTTTGAATTTTATTTTTCTATCCGAGAGTGTCAGGACCGCCACCCAATGTAGACCAGGGATCATAGGACTGCTACCTTGGCTGAGCGGCCGGTTACAAGACCGCTACCCGGGTTGGGTGATGGTTCTGTAACCGCCACTTTGTACAGAGTAGTGGTTCGGTTAATATAAAGAAAGAACCTTTGTTTCTTCATTTTCCTTCTTTGTTGTTGGTTGATCTGATGAAGTAGAGTCATTTTGGATCCCTATGGATCAGAATCAAGATGTTATCATTTCTATAATTTGCTTCTAGGATGTATATGCATTAGAAGTTGTAAATAAAATGGATTGAAGATGATCCTGAACTCTAGTAAACCTTATTTTTTCGTCTTTTTTAGGTATAGGAACACAATGGATTGAGAGGAGCAGTTGTAGTTCGGAGGGGGATCCATTCATCAGGAAGTGATAGGTCCCTTCTCTACTTTTCATTTTTAGTTTCTCATTTATATGCATCCTTTTCTTTCAGTTACTTCTCATGGCTTATGTGAGAAAAATGTACAATTCTTCCTTCTGAATATAAAAAGTGTTCATGAAATAAATTGTCTTTTACTTCCTTTATTTTGTTGCAGTTGCATAATTAAATGAACATCTAGAAACTTAATTGCTTGAAACATCTATGTATAATCATAAGGAATAAATGGAAAATTATTTGTACATTTTCCAATAATGTGAAACTGATAAATGCATAAGTGATCACCCCTTGCAATTATACTTTCCTTAATAATTTCAAATATGCTACTTAATCCTTGTTATCCCAACCTATAATTTCTAATGTTTGATGTCTTTCCCACATTTTTTAGGGCCCTACAACAGTATCTCATGGATGATGCATGATCTTTGCGAAGGTGGCGACTGGAATGGATTCAAATGTGAGGAATAAGCATTTAGGAACAACATTCAAAGCTACTTTCTACCTGTATGTTTATCCAATTTTCCACTCAACCTGAGAAACATAAAAAAAATTATACCCCTATCTGATGATGACCACAAATGGTCAACAAGTTCTTAAGGAGAAATTTTTGTATATTGTTATTTTCATCCATTTAGAGGCATTTTCAAGCTTATAGCAAAACTACATAATTGTTCGGAATTCTCATACGCTCTACTTGGACTTAGAATTTTTCTAGGGTGTTCATTTGACATCATTATGAAGGTTTTTTACCACTTTTAACGTAGAATGTGGGAAAATGAATGTAAAAATGCTAAAGGAAGGTGGAAGACATTGTTGATTGAGATCTGAGTCTTTCGAAAGTCTGGTAAGCATATTTTTATAGGTTTAAGATCCATAATTATTTGTAAGTTTTATTCATTATACTTGCAAATTGCTTTATTAATGGATTGGCTAGCATTATACGCTATCCCAAAGTCAGCCAAATTGGTGAACTTTGTTATCAATCTCTTTATCAATATTTCTTTCATTTTTGCTATTATTATAAGTTTTGGATGGATTAATGATAAGCTAAGGCAAATTACAAAAAATCGTAAAGTGAAAAAATGGAAGAGTTTAAATGTGGAATTGATTTTTTGATTTTTTAAACAATCCAAATCAATTCTAAATTTATTTTAAATTGGCTCTCAAATCATTTAAATTGTGAAATTGAGAATTTTAATAAGTATTCAATTTTTAAGACTATTTGATAGTAGGGGGTCTACTATAGTTTATGGATCACTATATGGGATATGGGATATGAGAACTCTACTACCCCTCTATTTTATTATCTATCACATTGACATAATATAGATATAGTGTATGGGGGACCCCTAGGAAAACTATATACATTTCATTTATGCACTTAGAAAATACTTAGAAATATGACTGATTGTTTCATGGATCAGATGATGGGGTAGATAGGTAAGGAACTATTACACTAAAACCTCTAGGAATTAGTGAATCTGCACACCGAGATCATAACATCTCACCACACTTTTGAAAATCCCAACCTTGGGTTGGGTTTTCACCCACACTCCCATACATGCGAGGCCCATTTCACCAATGTTTAGGCACCCCACGAGCTCCATCTACATGGCATAACCAACCAAAGAGGATTTAATCATGGGTGATTGCTCTAATACCTAATGTAATGAACTATTACACCAAAACCTCGAGGTGTAAGTGAATCCACACACCAGGATCATAACAACCACCTAACTGAGTTCTATTCTATTTGGTCCAATGGTTTCGAAGAAATTCTGAGGGATAAGGAGAAATAATGAGATTTGTCCAAATGATGGGAACATTGTGGAAGTCAGGGTGCCCATACCCATATAAATAAAGGGTATTTTCTCTAGGAGGGACTATCCTAGCCCCCTAAATTGTATCTATAAGTAGATAAATGAATGGGTTGGGCCCCTTTATCTATAGATTATTATATGGCATATATATCAATGAGATCCCCTCTCTTTAAAGGAGCTACCACCCATCCTCATTTTCATAATTTATAGATAGGTCAGTCAAGAAAGGAACATATAGAAAAAGGGATCATTTTTTCCCATTCACTCCCTTTCACTCTATATGTCCCCATTGACTTCTGCCAATGTTACAAATTATACCAGTTCTGGATCAAGGTCGGGACCATAAGTAATAGAGATGGTTATGATCATTTAAGCATAAGTCATATGAAGGGATTAAAAAACCAATGTGGAGCATCCATTCCCCCACATGCAAGGTGCTTATGGAAAAACTGGACCTACACATTGCACCAAAATCCAGTTTTCATCATGGTACTTATCCATGGTACCACAATTTTGTGGTTTTCACCCTTGAAATTATTTCTCTTTTCATTTTTTGATTTTATGTTTTTTATTTGTTTTATTTTATGAATTTTGTAATTTTTTTGGAATATCTAAAGTTGCACTCACGTCTATAAGCATTTGAGATACATGATGTTCATGGGCTCAAAGATTTTTCCGCCATATGGATAAGCAAGTTTATAGGCTCCAAAACCATACTTATCAGCTAAAATGAAGGGGTCTAACCCTTTATGCTCAAAATTACCTTTGTTAACCTTTTCCTTAATAGTGTTTTTCTATTTTTCCTTAAGAACACTAATATCAATCTTGCATGAGACAATGTGATTATTGTAGTTGCAACATATTCATTCTAACACACGTTAAGGTGTTATAAGTCATGAAGCCCCCTCTCATCTAGTATTTGTAACTCAACAATTCAAGCCAATTTGTATTCTCTATCATCATATAGATAATTCTTCAAGGAGATGCGTAAATGATGTCAAAAGTTCAGAATTTCTATCCACCATTTGATTATTTTGTTTAATTACCAGTCCTTGTGCTTCTTAAATTGGTTTCTCTGTACGTATACCTTTTTTTTAAATGAATATATTAAGCATTCAATTAACAATTCAAGCTGAAATATCTTGAAACATATCCAACCTCTAATCTTAAAATTTTACAAATCACAGATGTCAATGATTACTCAAGTTGTAATTGTATAAAGTCAGAAAATGCAAATTTCTCTTTATGAAAAATGGACAGTTATAGAACAATCACTATACCTT
Source organism: Taxus chinensis (assembly GCA_019776745.2). Taxonomy (NCBI): domain Eukaryota; kingdom Viridiplantae; phylum Streptophyta; class Pinopsida; order Cupressales; family Taxaceae; genus Taxus; species Taxus chinensis. Next base: position 912,231,215 of record CM034147.1, on the reverse strand, counting down.
GCCTCTACTAACAATTCAAGTTGTGAACCTTCAATTACATCATAAGAATCGATCACACACCTTCCAGCACTCTTTAAATCTAAATTTGAATTATTTTATTAACTTCTCAGTCGTTGATTATCATCCCTACACCACGAATTTTCTGGTAAAAATTTCTCTTTTGATATGCAACTGTTCGCTCTAAATTTTTTTGAGCCTTTATTTCTGGGAAAAAGAAATGGTTAGAATTTGGGAAAATTCTGTTGGGAAAATTCAGATAAATTTCATGCCCTAGTCTTCTTGGGCATCCCAAAAATGGTGAATAACTGTTAATTTAAACACTTTCATGACCCACAATAAATTATAATGAAATCTCAATCATGTTGCCCTTCTTTTTAGAATTGTAGTCACGAGTTTTAGCAAAAATTTTAGAATTCAAATGTTTTATTCGCTGCCCTGGTTTTCAACTCACACACAGTCAGTCCAAAACTTGTGGAAATTGTCCCGAAGACTGAATTCATTTATTATTTTTAAAACTTAAACATATATTTTTCAAGTCTCTATGTAATTATCCTTACAATAAGTTTTCATTCATAACCCACATCCAAAATTGGATCTTGTTACACAACAAACTCCCAAACTGATTCCTAATTTGACTTATTCTAGTCTTAGAAAATGTTAGAGTAGGTATTTACCTTAGCTCATGTTCACCTAGGTACTTTATTTACCTTTATTATATTTATCCTCGTCAACTTATGTGTGTGGATATTTATTATTTATTTATTTATATATTAGGGGGATATTATCTAGTTGCTAGGTATAGTTCTTTCCTTGATCTATGGTATTGACTAGATCCTTAATGTCTAGTTCTCTCCTAAATCTATGGTCTTGACTAGTTCTTTGATGACTAGTTATTTCCTTGATTTATGGCTTGATCTATGACATTGATTGGTTCTTAGATTGTTATTCCTTGCCTATATAAACAAGGCCCATTCTCATTGTATTTCATTGAGTTCCATAATAATATATGATATTACTACTCATTTGTTTGCAAAGGTTTATGTAAAGTTATTTTGGTGAATTACTTTAATCTTATTGATCATGGTGTTTGATTAACATCTGAGTTCTTGGCTTGGTATGATTTGGTTATCGTTCCTTTTATGGTATCAGAGCAGGAGATTGCTATTGAAATTCATCTGTAAGTTTTATTTTACAAATACATTCTTTGTATATACATATATTCGGGATTTGTTCGCATTTTGTTTTTGTGTGTGTTTTTATGCAAAGCAAAGCCTTCCATTGGATTTGGAAGGTGGAAAAACACTAAGAATGACTATAAACTTGAAGTTTTTTGTTATTGTAGAGGTACGAACTGTGTTGCTTTAAAATCCATGCCAGCGAGGAACGAAACCCAGAAAAAAAAAATTCTGGGTTTTGTTTGGTTTCTCGAGATCTACACTAGTTTTTTTCTATTGCAGTGTAGCATTTTTAGGTTACGTGTAGAAATCCTTTTTCAAAAGGACCTCACACCCATTCAAATCCTTATCCCCGGTCATATGAGGGCTTAAAGCTTGTGATTGCTACTAGTAGGTGCTTAATTCCAACCCCCTTTCATTTTATTTGTGTGGTGAAGGCAAAAGAATTTTATTCTATTTTAGTGGCAACTAAAATAAATAGTAGAGCATAATATTGAAAAGCTTATATCTTTTGAAACTTGGTTTTGAGTGTCATCTTTTGTAAAAGTGCTTGTTTTTTCATGCTCTTTCCATTGGAAATATTTCTTTTGAGAATTACGCTATAATTATAAAGTGCCAAAATCTGGGGGGCTCTTGTTGTATTTCTTGGGGGTCTTGTTGTATTGCTTAGTTCTTTTATTTCTTCTAGTGATTTTTTTGGGATGGCATCTTTATATATTTCTACATTAGATCATGTTGAGCCATTAACAACGTATAATTACCACACATGGAAATCAAGAATGGAAACGGTAATTAAGCGGAAAAGATTATGAGCTTTAACTTCTTCAAAACAATCAGTGTTCACTAGAGAATATAATAAATTTCAGTACTAGTGCAAATTTGATGAGTGTATGGGTTTAATAGGAACTTATGTAAGTGAGAGTCTTTTGTTTCATTTGGAAAAATGTGACTCTCCTTTCAAAATATGGGAGAAATTGAAGGATTTATTTGGTAAGGTGGATCAAACACCATGATCAATAAGATGAAAGTAATTATAAACCCAAGGAGTCTTCTAAATCCAAGAATAAGTCTACCCTTTTATGCTCTTTTTGTTGGGGTAGTGATCATGAAGAACATAGGTGTTATGAGTGAATGCAAGCCTTAAAGGATGCAGTCAAGAAACACAATTTCTATCTCCACTCCACCTCCTTCTAATCAACATGGAAAAGACTCAATGTTGTTGGGAGATCTCATTCACCCCTTACAGATAGTTGGGTTATAGATTTTGGTGCTTCTCATCACATGACTTCTTCCAAGGAGTCTTTTGTTTATCTAGGTTTGAATTCTACTTTCAAAATTGAGGTTAGAGATTCTTCCTTTCTTTCTGTTTAGGGAAAAGGTGATATACACCTTGATGGTAGTAGTATCCAAGATGTAATCTATGTTCCTAACAATACTACAAATTTGCTTTCTGTATATCAAATTTTTCATTCTAGCCAAGGAAAAACAGTGAATTTTACACCACATGGGGTAGACGTATAAATTTTGTTGGAGCCTCATTCAATTTTACCTCAAGGTATTGTTGATCATAATTCTAGACTATATCACTTTGAGGGTTTTGATGACACTCCCTCTTTAGGGACAGGATTGGTTTCTCATGCAGATTCAAAGAGTAATCTTTCTCATGAAATATTTAGACATCTTAATTACATATATTTAAAGGAGTTGAGCACTCATGATATAGTAGATGGTATTCCTAGATTTTCTTGTCTTGAGGGAGTTTTCTCTAGGTGTGCATTAGGGAAACAACACCAAGATCCATTTCCTAAGAATTTTTCCAAGAGAGTTTCTTCGTCACTTGAGCTTGTGCATAAGGACCTAATGGTTTTTCTTACCCCCTCTTTCAATGGAGCTACGTATGCACTTACCTTTATTGATAATTTCTTAGGGCGTACTTGGGTTTATTTTCTCAAGTACAAAAGTGATGTTTTTTCATACTTTAAATTATTCAAGGCTTTGGTCGAGAAACAAACTTCTAGTTGCATAAAGAACCTTTACACTGATAATGGGGGGAGTACTTCAGCAATGATTTTTCTAATTTTTTGGAAACTCAAGTCATTATTCACCAGCATTATGTTCCTCATACTCCACAACATAATGGTTTAGCAGAATGGAAGAAAATAAATTTGAAGGAAATGGCTAACTATATGATGCATTCTAGATATTTACCCCCTATCTACTGGACAGAAGCACTTAATTGTGCTAACTACATTCAGAATCACACACCACATAGAGCATTTGAGTATTTGACTCCAGAGGAAGCTTGGTCCAACACTAAGCTAGATGTCTCATTTTTTTGAGTCTTTGGGAGCCATTCCTGGTCCTTTGTGCCAAATAAGAAAAGTAAATATTTGGATAAGAAGAGAAAACCCTTGATCTTTGTAGGGTATTGTGAGGACATGAGAGCTTATCGAATTCTAGATTCTGATACTCATTACATTCTTTTTCGAACACATGTTTAGTTTTATGAGAACTTCACTCCTCATGATTCTTCATCTTCTTCCATGTCTCCTTCTTCTTCATCATCTCATCTTGCAGATCCTTTCTTTGAGGAGGTTGATGAGGAGGTTATAGATGTCATTGAAAATCCTATTCCTACTGATGTTTTCACTATGCCTAAATGGGCTCATACTAGAATTTTCTGAGGCAACACCTTTCATACAAGATCTTCCACCCACTAGACATCATCACGCACATTCTACAAGTTTTGGACTTTTGTGTCAGGTAGTTTCTGAGGATCCATAGTCTTTTTCAAAGGCTCATGGGATACATGAGTGGGATGATGCGATGGCCGCTGAGTATTCTTCTTTGATGAAGAATCATACTTGGGATTATGTATCTCTTCCTAAAGGAAGAAATACGGTTAGGTGTAAGTGGGTATACCAAACCAAATATGTAGATAATGGGTCCATTAACAAGTATAAGGCTTGTCTTGTTGTAAAGGGTTTTTCACAAGTTGAAGGTATTGATTACTCTTAGACTTTTGTACCCATTGCCAAGATGGATTTTGTATGCCTTATACTTTTTATTTTTGCATCACATGGGTGGCTCGTATACCAGATGGACATGAAGAGTGTCTTCTTACATGGAGATTTATAAGAGGAAATATAGGTGGAGCAACCTGCTGGATTTGTTCAAGATTCTTCTCTTGTTTGTAGGCTTCGAAGGTCTTTTTACGGTCTCAAACAAGCTCCTCGGGCTTGGTATGAGAAGATGGATTATTTTATTCTATCTATTGGTTTTGTTCATTGTCACTATGATCATACATTGTATCTCCAACATGTTGGTGAGGATATTATGATACTTGTCTTGTATGTTGATGATCTTTTACTTACCGGTAGCTCTTCTTCCCACATTCAGACTATTCAGAGGGCTCTTTCTACAAAATTTGACATGACAGATCTTGGGTTATTGCATTATTTCCTTGGTTTGTGAATTTCTCAGACACATTCAAGGATTCATTTGAGTTAGCAAAAGCACACCCATGATCTTCTTCAGCGCTTTGATATGGTTGATTGCAAGCCAAGTCCATCTCCTTTTTAGTCTAGGGTTACTCTTACTTCCACATGTACCACTCCACTTTGTGATCCTACTTTGTATAGGCAGTTCGTTGGAATTATCATGTACTTGACCCATACTCGCTCTGATATTTCATTTGCAGTAGGGCTTATATATCAATTTTCACATTCTCCTCATTGTAGTCACTGGCAGGTTGCTAAAAGGATTTTGTGCTATTTGCACATCACTTCCCACTTTTTCCTTCACTACACTAGAGGTTTTACTCAGTTGGTTGAAGATATAGATTTGTATTGGTCAGGTTCTATTGATGACAAGAATTCCACTTCTGGATATCTTTTTTGTTTGGGTTCTTCTCCTGTTGCTTGGGCATGCAAAAAGCAACAGACTATTGCACTTTCATCTTCAGAGGTAGAGTGCAAGGTAGTAGTTATAGCGATTCAATAGATTCTTTGGCTTCAACAAGTTATTGAAAGAGTTTGAATTCCTATAGGATTCACCGACTGTACTTTGGTGTGACAACCAATGTGCAATTCACATTTCTCGCAACCCAGTTGAGCACCATTGGACCAAGCATATTGAGATACACATCCACTTCATTCGTCAGCACACTCAGGATGGAGTTATTTTCTTGGAGTACATTCTGACTCAGCACAATGGATTGCGAACATCTTTACGAATCCTTTTGCATCACCTCGCTACCTTGAGTTGTGTGGTGTGCTTGGGGTTTCAGAAGTTGTTCTTGGGGGGGTGTTCATGAAAAAATATTCCTTCTTCTTTTTCTTCTTTCTCTTTCCTTCTAGTAGGATTCTTTCCTTCTTTTGGTTTGAAATTTCTTCATGGATATATTGTACATGAGTACCTCATCAGGCCTAGTTGTCAGGGACTCATACTGTTGACATACCACTTCTATTTTTTCCCCTAGCTTCACTTGAGGGGGGGGTGTTAGAGTACATATTTACCTAATCTCATGTTCACCTAGGTACTTTATTTACCTTTATTGTATTTATCCTCACCCACTTATGTGTGTGGATATTTTTATTTATTTATTTAGATATTAGGGGGATATTATCTAGTTGTTAGGTATAGTTATTTCCTTGATATATGGTATTGACTAGTTCTTTCCTTGATCTATGGTATTGACTAGATCCTTGATGTCTAGTGTGTGGATATTTCTTTTTATTTATTTAGATATTAGGGGGATATTATATAGTTGGTAGGTATAGTTCTTTCCTTGAAATATGGTATTGACTAGTTCTTTCCTTGATTTATGTCTTTGATCTATGACCTTGAATGGTTGTTAGATTATTATTCCTTGCCTATATAAGTAAGGCCCATTCTCGTTATATTTCATTGAGTTCCATAATAATATATGATATTGGTTGCTCATTTTTTTTGCAAAGGTTTATCTAAAGTTATTTTAGAAATTTTCTTTCATCTTATTGACCATGGTGTTTTGATTAGCATATGAGTTCTTGGCTTGGTACGATCTGGTTATCGTTCCTTTTTTAAACCTGTAACAGCTCCCTAAAGAAGCTAAATTATAATATAAACTTAGAAATAGGATAAATCATATCCAAATTACATCAACTAATTTGTTCACAGTTTGATCTCATGAATTTATTACCCAAAACTACTTACTTATCCATCTTATTTACCTTATCAAGAATATTTACCATACTTTTACTTTTACTACTTTATCCTATACATAAATTAAATTTGAAACAAGGGAAGTGGAGGAAAAATGAAATGTAACTAAACTCAAAAAACCAAAAAGTAACTTGCCATTATTTTCTCATGATGCTTTTGCATCATACTACCAAGTAACAAAAAGAATTGCTCATTATTTTTAATTTGTGTACCAATTTGTCCATACTTATACCATGTTTGAGAATTTCACTTTCAGTAATCCATGTTGAATTTTCAATTATTTTTCCCTTCCATTTCATAAGATACTGAAAGTACTTTGTGGTCCCTAGTCTTCTTGATTACCTTCTTGTCAAAAATTGTTTCCAGTTACTTTGGTGTTTCCTTTGGCAACTTCTTCTCCCATGCAATGACCTAGTATTCATCTAATTTAGGATATTGTACAACTAGTTTTTCACCTTTTTAGGGATATAAATATGCAACATTGAATATAGGAGAGATTCCAACTCCTTTTGGAAGCTCAATTTCATAAGAATTTCTTGAAAACCTTCTCAAAATCTTATAAGGGACCAATTTTATTTGGTTTGAGATTATTGTACTCATATTTAGGAAATATTTTCCTCCTAACATGAGAAAGAACAAGATATCTAACATTAAAATTTACATCTCTTCTTTTTTGATCTTCTCTTCTTTGATATTTAATAGTTTTTCCTCAAAAAATTTCTTCACATGTTCATGCAAATCCAACATTACACTTGCAAAATTTTCCTCATCAACACTTCGTGTTTCCTTCTTTCCAAAATATATTAGTTCATAAAAAACCTCTAGGATTCATGCCATAAATTTTTTTAAATGGACTCGAACTTTTATGTCTATTAAGAGAGAATCATTATATACAAATTCAGCTTGAGCTAAAACCAAACTCCATTGTTTTGGATGCATCCTTACCAAACTTCTTAATATGTTACCAAGGATTCTATTCACAACTATATGTCTTGACCATCTATTTTTGGATGTTGAGGCTCAACTGAAACTTAAATTTGTGCCCAACTTCTTCCATAAAGAACTCCAAAAATGACCAAAAAAATTGGTGTCCCTGTCAAAAACAATGCTTCTAGGAAGCCCATGGAATCTAACAATTTACTTAAAGAAAATATTTGCAAATGTTAGTAGAATCACTTTTCTTTGTGCATGGAATAAAATGAGACATCTTGGAAAATATATCAATAACCACAAAAAATTAATCATGCCCTTTCTAGGTTCTAGGCAAACCAAGTACAAAAATCCATACTTACATAATCCCATGGCCTGTTAGGAATTGGAAATGGCTGATATAAACCAACATTTTGACTGCTTCCCTTGGACATGTTGACATACTTTACACCTCTCAACAAAATTCTTAAAATCATTACTCATACTTGGCCAATAGTAATGAGCACTTAGTTGAGCTAGTGTCTTGTTTTGTCCAAAATGCCCCGCCAAACTACCATTGTGTTTCTTCTACACCAAATTTTCTCTCACGAAACATCTGTTTATGCATAGTTGGCTTCCCCTAAATAGCAGTCCTTATTGAATTATGAAATCCATCCAAGTACTTCTATCATTACCAATAGGATTCATAAAATCCTCATAAGCATCTTTAAAATCAACATCTTCTTTGTACATTTCCTTTAAATCATCAAATCTGAGTATGTTGATTTAAGACTTCTGCATAATCAAACTTCTTCTACTCAAAGAATCTGCAACTTTGTTAAATTTTCCACTCTTGTGTTTGATAACAAAAGTAAAATTTTGTAAAAATTCTATCCATTTTACATGCCTTCGACTCAATTTGTGTTGACTATTTATAAACTGCAAAGCATGGTTATCAGTAAACAAAACAAATTCTTTAGACATGAGATAGTGTCTCCATTTCTTCAATGTTTGTATAATGGCATATAATTATTGATCATAGGTTGATTATTTCTTCTTTGCATCATTTAAATTTTCACTAAAATAAGCAACATGTTTACCTTCTTGACTTAGCACTACACCAATTGCATTCCCACTAGCATCACACTCAACTTTAAAAAGTCTAGAAAAAATCAGGTAATGCCAAAATTGGTTCCTCTGTTATCTTTTTCGTAAGAAAATGGAAACTCTTATCAGCTTCCTCAGTCCATTGGAATTTTTTTTATCACCTCTAATGGTGTCTAATATAGAAGCACCAATCCCACTGAAATTTATTATGAATTTCCTATAGAAGCTATCCAAACCGTGAATGCTTCTTACCTCAAAAGCACTTTTAGGAGTAGGCCACTCAATGATTGCCTTAAATTTTCTCCTTATCCATCTTTAACCCTTCCTATGAGATCACAAATCCCAAGTAGACCAGTTTTGTCTTTAAGAAAATACACTTTTTGAGATTGATTAGTAGCTTCTCTTCATGCAATTTCTCAAGAACCATTCTTAAATGTTTAAGATGCTCTTCCTTTGATTGAATATATACCAAAATATCATCCAAATAAAGTATAAAAAAATATTTTTGAAGGCCTTAAGCACCTCATGCATAAGCATCATAAACGTATTAGGAGCATTTGTCAAACTAAATGGCATAACCAGTCATTCATAAAGTCCATCATCAGTCTTAAAAGTGGTTTTCCTTTCATCACCCTCTCTAATTTGGATTTGATGATAACCAATTTTTAAATCTATCTTGGAAAAATATGTAGCTCCACTTAAACAAATCCAACAAATCATCAATTCTAGGCAATAGGAATCTATACATGATAGTGATCTTATTGATGGCTCTTGAATTTTTGCACATTCTTCATCCTCCATCCTTCTTTAGACTCAATAATGTAGGCACAACACAAGGAATCAAGCTTTCTCTAATCATCCCCTTCTCCAAAATTTCTTGTATTTTCATTTTGATCTCTTCATTTTCCCTTGGAGACATCATGTAAGCAGCCTTGTTTGGAAGATGAGCACCTGGAATCAGATCTAAATGATGGCTAATACTTCTAACTGGAGGTAACTCATTAGGGAGATCATTTACCACAATATCCAAATATTCACTTAACATATCTTGGATCTCTTAAGGAAAATCAACAAGCTTTGTATTGGTAACAACACTTTTAGGCTTACCTACTAAAGAAAAATTTATCTCTTCTTGCTTCATTTTATGTAGAAACTCCTTGCCACTTAACATTAGCACTTTATAACTTGATGCAAATGTTGCTTTTTCTTCTTGCAAAGGTTTGAGAACATGCTTATTTCCATCCTTCTCAAAGGTGTAGGTGTTATGCCTTCCATCATGCACTGCCCTCTTATCATATTGCCATGACCTTCTAAGTAAAATTTGACAAGCATCCATAGGCATAATATCACAAATTATTTGATCCTTATATCTCCCTATTTATAATTCCTACTTTGCATTATTCATTAACTAAAATTTGATGTCCTTTTTGTAACCATGACACTTTGTAAGGTGTAGGATGCATTACCTTTTTCAATCCAAGTTTCTCCACCATTTTTGTTGAGATAATATTGTCTGTGTGTCCCACTGTCTATGATTATTTTATAGCATTTTCCTTTTCTTTTGCATGTAGTTTTGAATAAATTATTTCTTTGATGTGGTTCAATGACTTACTTTTTTTGCTTGAGAAAAATCCTCTTCATCAAGGGTGATTCACCAACTTCTGGAAAGTCTTCATGAACCTCTCACTCTTCCATTTCTTCCTCCTCTTCACCTTGAGCCACATGAGTACCTCTTTCTTGGATGGTTGAAGGATGTTAAGGAAACTCGTAAGACCTATGACCTACATATTTGTTATATTCAAAACAATTACCCAATAATCTTCCTCTACCTCTTTGATAAGGTCTTCTTACTCTTGGTGCATAGCCTCCTCTTGAACTCTATGAGTTGTTAGTTTCCTCTTGATATGATTGCAACTATCTTATATTTCCTTGATGACCTCTACTTCTGAAGGTTCAGCATCTTCCTCTTGTATATGAATTATGCTTTATTGAAAGATTATCTTCATATTTGAGTGCTAATTGATAGGCTTCATCTACTGACTTAGGTGAGAGAATTTTGATTTCATTTAGAATTTACAAACTTTAGACCATTGAGGTATCTGACTATCTTCTCCAAGTCATCTTCTACTTTTCCTGCTCTTATATTCAATTTGCATAATTCTTTTGTATAGTCTTTCACAGACATGTCTCTCCACCTCAATTTTTAGAGTGATCTAAACAATCTGGTTTGATAATATTTTGGTATGAATTCGGCTTTTGATTTAGCAATCATTTTATCCCAATCCTTAGTTTTTTCCTTATTTTTTCTGACTCTCTCCTTCTGCACTCCATCCCACAAAAGGGAAGCATGGCTCTTCAATCTGGTAACAACAAATTTGATCTTCTTGTCATCATCTACCTCTTCATATTCAAAATACTTATCCATGGCATCTATCCAATCAATGATCTCCTCAGGCTTCAGACTTCCCTCATATGTGGGAATCTCCATTTTTCATCTAGATCTAGCTCCCACAATGGCTTTGAATAGTCTATCTTCTGCCCCTTGTGGTGGAGGGAATTCTAAATTTACTTCCCATGCTATTGTCTCTTCATCACTGACATCTTCCAAATCAAGACCTCTTCTCTAAGACAATTCAATATCTTGCAACCTTGTTCTAAGGTTTCTAACCTACTCTATCAGCTGATTTTTCTTTCTAATTTCTTCCAACAACTTGGCATGATTTATTCTTCCTCCACCTCCTCTTCCTATGGTTTTCATTGTCTATACTCTTCTCAAACAACTTATTTATTATTTTACTATCACTTCTTGTAGCCAATTCTCTTTCTTTCTCTGAATTTTTGACTTTCTTGACTTGATCAATTCTTTATCTCCACTATGATACCAATCAATTGATGTCAAAATTTTAAAATTTCTATCCACTATTTGATTACTTTGTTTAATTACCAGTCCCTATGCTTCTTAAATGGGTTTCTCTGTATGTATACCTTCTTTTTAAATTAATATATTAAGCAATCAATTAACAATTCAAGATGATATAAATGTCTTAAAACTTATCCAACCTCTGGTCTTAAATTTTACAAATCACATATGCTAATGATTACTCGAGTTGTAACTGTATAAAGTTAGAAATTGCAGATTTCTCTTTATGAAAAATGGATAGTTATAGAACTATCACTATACCTCACCTCTACCAACAATTCAAGTTTTAAACCTTCAATTACATCATAATAATCGATCACACACCTTCCTACACTCTTTAAATCCAAATTTGAATTATTTTATTAACTTATCAGTCGTTGGTTATTGTCTCTGCACCACAAAATTTCTAGTAAAAATTCATCCTTTGATATACAACTGTTCACTCTGAAATTTTTTGAGCCTTTTTTATCTTGATGGGACAAAGAAATGGTTAAATTTTGGGTGAATTCCGTTGGGAAATTTCAAATTAATTTGATTCCCTAGTTTTCCTAGGCATCCCAAAAATGGTGAATAACTGTTAATTTACACACTTTCACTACCCATAATAAATTATAATGAAATATCAACCATGTCACCCTTCTTTTTAGAATTTCAGTCACGAGTTTTAGAAAAATTTAAAGAATTCAAAAAAATTTATTCGTTGCCCTGGTTTTAAACTTACACACAGTCAGTCCAAAAATTTTGGAAATTGTCCCAAAGAGTGTATTCCTTTATTAATTTTAAAACTTAAACATATATTTTTCAAGTATCTGTGTAATTATCCTTACAATAAGTTTTCATTCCTAGCCCAGATCCAAAATTGGATCTTATTACACAAAAATCTCCCAAATTGATTCCTAATTTGACTTATTCTAGTCCTATAAACCTATAACATCTCCCTAAAGAAGCTCAAATATTATACAAACTTAGAAATATGATAAATCAAATCCAAATTACATTAACTAATTAGTTCGCAACTTGATCTCATGACTTTATTATCCAAAATTGCTTACTTATCCATCCTATTTACCCTATCAAGACTATTTACCATATATTTACTTTTACTACTTTACCCTACACACAAATTGAATTTGAAACAAGGGAAGTGGAGGAAAACTTAAATGTAACTAAACTCAAATAACTTGCCATTATTTTCTCATGATGCTCATGCATCAATAAAGAGGGTAGCTCAATCTCAAGGGGGGTTATTTCCTCTACTAAAAAGAAAAGGGAGTAGGGGTGGCTCTTATAGGGGTACAAATGGAAGCATTAAAAGATCATAAGGAAAGATGGATTTGGAGGTGTCATTTTATGTCGTTTTTCATGATAATTTTCTCCATAATATTAACTAGGGTTTTATTTATAGCCCCATCCTATCCATTACCTCAAGGGTAATAGGGTCTGGAACACTTTATTTGATCTTAATGTGTTGTCACAAGGCTTTGACTTGTTTGTTTTTTATTGATTTACCATTGTTGGAAATAATGGAAAATGGGATGCTATAACAAGAGATGATGTAATTTAGGACACATTTGGATATCTATTTACTAGTTAGATATGTGAGGGGAATGTCTTCCACCCACTTTGTAAAGTATTTAGTTGTGGTTATGATATGGTTATGGCCATTGGATGAGGTGCAAGTGAGAGTCCCTATGAGATCATGCCCCCAATTTAAGAAAGGCCATGGAGTGGTAATTGATTTGGTATTTTCTTATTGGTTATCAAGTTAATGAGCTAGATACTAACGAAATTAGCAACTTACAAATGATGGAGGGTTTATGTTACCTCATATGTGATGTGATACGGACGTTAAACGATGATGGAAACCACTTCTACAAATCAGATCAAACTTGTAAGATTGGAATGAAGATGTATTAGAAATTGATCTAAAAGCTAATTAGATGGAAATAGTTGTAAATTGACTATTACCTGGTCTAGGTCGAAGGTGACCCAGACTATGTAGAGGCAGGTCAAAGGTGACCTAGGAGAGTAGATCTGGATTATAGGATGAATATGCAGACATAAAGGGTCTGAATGCCAACTAGAGGATGAAAGGAGCCTATGTATGTTGTGAGTAGTCTACAAGAAAGAACTCAAGACAAAAAACCCCAAAAAATGATCAGAAATTATGAGGAAGCTCAATTGAAAAAATGGGCCTGGGTTGATGGTGACCCAGTATGAATGATGACAACTGTAACAGAGTCATACATGGCTGAAGAAAGGTAAGGTAGAAGAGTAACCTATGAACAAAAAATTGAGATAGGTGGCTGCTGAAGAAACTCTAAGTGTTGATATTGATGGTCTGAACCTATAAGAGATTAGATACGAGAAATACCCAGATAATATGATAAAATTTGAATAAAGCAACATGATGATAATGATAAACCTCACGACGGATGATCATGAGAGATGTAAGCATGTTGAAAAGATGTCTAGTATATCTGTAAATGTTTCAAGGATGTTCAGGCACAAGGAAGGATGCTCAGTTTGCAAAGAAGCCCAAAGTTTCATGCATCTGATGAGGAATAGAAATAAAAAACTTAGATTTATAGGGTTAACGACGACTGGGCTAAGTCGTCACCAATTGCGGGGAAATTTTCTGCAATAGGAAGATTTTCTTGCTTTTGGCGTGGTTTTTATTTTTAAGAGTTGGCAAAATGCTTTAAAGAATTAGGTGGGAAGGGGTTTTTTAGGGATGAGGTGAAGGTGAGTTGGCAGTAGAGATAGGTTATAAAAATCATATGGAAAAGCATAGGTATAGATTTAGAATGAAAGCATTCCAAAATGGAAAGTTAGTTAGGGCATGATTAATTAATTGATGTTGATTAAATAGGACTTAAAGGTGATGGGAATTTAATTAATTAATGAGGATGGATTAATTAAATTTAAATAGGGACTTTAATTAAATAAGGGGGATGAATAGAATAAAATATGTGCACGCCGGCGATAAAGGTATAGATACTGAATTTAGGTGTCTACATTTTGCCCCTTTTTGTTGAGTGGTTTGAGCTAGAAAGCCGTGAGACAAAAATGATGAGAGTTGGATTTTGATAAAAAGGATTGATGATAAGATACCCCTAAAATGGGGGATCGATGACATCAAGGGAAATAGATGATGCGTTTGAAAAAAGAAAATATGGGTGAAAGTATAACTAAGGCAATATACCCTAGGCAAAAAGGAGTCACAATAATGGACGAAAATTATTGTGGTGACTCCAATATCACATCGGTATAGGACAATTGTAATCTCAATGGAGACGGGACTACAATATTATACAGACCGGTGGGTGGGTGAAGACCACTGTAGTCTAGATGTAGGTTGGGTATGACCAACGGGTCATAGGGAAGTCATCAAAACTATGCGCAACTATATGCAAAAAGGTATGTGAAATCCTTCGTACACAAGGAATCGAGCGAAAAGGTATGCATCCACAAAGGAACAAGGATGAATGATATGGTGCCCAATGGGACATGAAAAATGGTCGAGAAGGGAAAAATAAAAAAAAGTGAGTGATGGAATAATATGCCCTAAGAAGGAAAAAAATATGGCTCAAAGGCGGAAATGAAATATGCCCCAAGTGGGGAAAGGTATGGCCTCAAAGGAGAAATTTGAATAGAGTCAGAAATGAGCAGAGTGAATGTTGAAATAGGAATGCCCCAAGGGGAGAATAAATATGGCCTCAAAGGAGGAAATTCGTGCACAAAATGGATTGGATACAATTGTGAAATAAAAATTCCCAAGGGGGAAATAAATATGGCCTCAAAGGAAAAACAGGGAAATGAATGATTAAGTAAAATTCCCAAGGGGAAATAAGTATGGTCACAAATGTGGAATTTGAGATGAATTGTTGAATTAAATGCTTAGAGGAAAGAATAAATAGAATAGCCACAAATGTGGACTTAGAATGGAAATAAAGGACACAAAATGATTAGAAGAAAATTCCCTAAAGGAGGAATATAGATGGCCACAAAGGTGGACTTACGATGAGAGAGATTGGATAAGATCAGATAGATGACAAACTTAATGATGGTGACCTATAGGTATGAATGAAACTATGTCATATCAAGGAAACATGCAGGAAAATATGCCTCCAACTACATTAGAGGTAAACAAGGAGGAGATCCAGGTAACACAAGGCACATGTGACCAAAGCAGATGTTAGCAAATAACCAATGATAGTTAGTCATTTCAAATATCATAAGGAAATTAATGGATGAAATGATCTCATAAACCTAATGTTGACATGAAAAAAGGGGGTTTGAGATGTACTTGTACAAGGAAAGAGGGTTCTCCAAAAGTGGTGTTCCCTAAACTATGCCCCAGCTCTAGGAAGGGGAAAGAGAAAAACTGATCAATGTGGGAAGTCTGCTAGAAGAAAGTTGATCAATGCGGGAAGATTTCTTAGGATGCTAATAAAATGGAAGGTTGATCAATGTGGGAAGCCTTCAAATTCCATAAGGAGTAGCCATCCTTTGAGGGTATGGTCTACTTTATACAATATATAGATGGTAAGAATAAATGATAGCCATCCTTCGAGGGATCGGTCTATTTATTTGATTTTGATTTTGATTTCATGATTTTGATTTTTTGCAAAATTTTTATTCTTTTTTTTTTTCAGCATGAACAACTTGTCCTTCAAGGGATCAGTCTATTTTTTTATAACTTTTATTTTTGATTTAAGCATCCATGAATTTTTATTTTACATGGGGGAGAGTTGGGACTAGCTAAGTAGACCACTTAGGAGGGGATAAAGATGTACAAGAGACACCCCTAGACCCTTTGCATGGTTCCAATAGGTGAATAAGAGGGTGATGGATGTGATGATTGTGAGTTTCCACCAAAGGGGAGAACCTATCCATAAGGAATATGCTATGGGAAGAGCCATGGTGCCCATATTTAAGGTCACATCTAGGAAGTGACGGAAGACCACATAATTCCAAATCATCACAATGAGATATGGAAGGGGCTAAGATGGAGGAATGATCCAAGGATATGACTAAGGGCACATTGGTAAATGTGCTAATAATAGAATGGTCATAAGTGCAATGTGTTAAGTGGTTCCACTTCTGGTTTACCATCAAGGGAGGCCAAACGATAGGCTCCCAACCCATACTTGTGTGTAATAATGTATGGTCCAATCCAATTAGGGGAAAAATTTCCACATTGGCTCCTTTCTAGAGTAGTGACATTCTGATTTTCTTTGAGGATAAGGTCATCGACATTAAATTTGCATGTTCCTTAAGGTGCTTATTGTAAGCACGTTTAATGTGCTCCTGATAAACATGATGGTGTTCAAGAGCAAGAAGGCGATGCTCATCTAGTATCTCGAGTTGTTAGATGAGCTTGGTGGTAGTCTTCATCAGAGATGAAGTCACAAAGGGACACACAAATATGATGGATTTGAAATTCAAGAGGAAGGATGGCTTTGGAACCATAAACAAGAGAAAAAGGTGTAGCCCCCGTGGAGGTACGAATGCTAGTACGATAGGCCCAAAGGGTAAAAGGAAGCTTGGAGATGCCAATTATGACCTACTTGATCAATGGTTTTGGTAAGAATGTTCTAAAGGGTTTTATTGGTAGCTTCAGCTTGGCCGTTAGCTTGGGGATAATATGGGGAAGAGAAGCTGAGTTGGATGTTAATGTGTTACAAATTTTCTTGAGATCTTTGTTTTTAAAGGACTTTCCATTGTCCATAACAAGTTTTTGGGGAACACGAAAGTGGTAGATAATGTGTTGATAAATAAAATTAATGATTGGGCCAGATTTAGTTGAGGTGAGTGGGATTGCTTCCACCCATTTAGTGAAATATTCAGTTGCAGTGATGATAGAGTGATGTTTTTGTGAAGAACGAGGATTAATAAGACCAATAAGATCAAGGCCCCATTGTGAAAAGGGCCAAAGGTCCTGAGCCAGACTGTAGAGATTGACTAGGAATACGAATAAGATTGGAATGTTGTTGAAATTTTTCACATTTCTTAACATATTCACAACAATCATGATTGAGGGAAGGCCAATAATAGCCAAGATGAAGAACATGCACTTAGCAATGGCTAAGCCACTAAAGTTTCCACCACAAATATCATTGTGGACTTCTTGGATGGCCCGAGAGGCTTCATGGGATTTAAGACATTGGAGAAGAACACCTGTCAAATCCACTATTTATAAAGAATGTTGCCAAGGATCACATAGCTGGTGAGTGCACTGAAGAAAGGACCTCTTAGCATTTTTGGACAGATCAGGAGGAAGGATGGATTGGGATAGATAATCAAATATTTGAGAATACCAAAGATCTGATGAATTAGATTCAATAAGATTAACCTGAGGTAATTCATGGAAAGGTCGATCACAATGATGAATGATGACAAGAAGCTTGGACTCCTCTATTGTCCATGGGATGAGAGCAGTGAGGGATGCCATCGTATCAGTGAAACGATTGGTCGATCAGGGAACAACTTGGATGGTGTAGGAATCAAAAGCTTCAAGAAGAAGATGAAAAATGTCATGATATTTTTGAAGAGTATCATTTTTACATTGATACTCACCTGTGACTTGTTTGATTATAAGCTCAGAATCTCTGTAGATGTCAAGAATTTGAACACCTAAAAAGATGGTGGTTTCAAGACCCAAGATGAGGGCCTCATATTCTACCATGTTGTTTGTACACTCAAAATTGAGTTTATATGTGAGGGGAATAGGATTTTCCCAAGGAGGAATGAGAATGACAGATAGTCAATGCCCCTCCCCCTTGCTGACATTTTGAGCCATCAAAGAAGAGAGTGAATTTAAGAGTGTCATATTCATGATGAAATTGATTAATGGATTCATCCAGAAATTTCTCATGAGGTAAATGTGTACTAGGAAGAGGGGCTTCTGCTAATTGGTCAGCAATAGCTTGTCCCTTAATGGATTTTTGAGAAATAAACTCAAGGTCAAAATCAGTCATGAGCATGAGCCACCGAGTGATACGATCATTATGGTAAGGTTTAGAATGCAATGTTTTAAGAAGATGGAAGCTAGTAATGACATACATCTTATGATTAAGAATGTAATGTCGAAGTTTAAAGTAGAAAAGAAGAGAGCGCAACACAACTTTTCAGCTTCAGTGTAGCAGGTCTCACAGTCATGAAGGGTACGAATGATATAATAAATAACCTGCTCATGACCTTGGTCATCACGATGTGCTAACATGGCTCCTAAGGCATGATTGGTGGCAGAGATGTATAAATAAAATGGCTCCCCCTCGCATGGAGGTGTGAGCACTAGTGGAGACAGGAGATATTGTTTAAGATCATCAAAATGTTTTTGACAATCATGATCCCAATTGAATTCAATGTCCTTGTAAAGGAGGTGATGAAAAGGTTGACAATGATCTGAGAGTTGTGAGATGAATTGACAAACAGATTAAAGGTGGCCTTGAAGGCTGTGAAGTTTCTTAAGATTGGAAGGGGAGGCATTTTGATAATTTCCTTAATTTTTGTGGGGTCAACTTCAATACCCCTAATAGAGATGATAAATCCAAGGAGTTTTTCCCATTAAGACTCCAAATACACACTTGGATGGATTAAGATGAAGACAAAAGTGAATGAGGCACTTGAAAAGGACTTCAAGAATGGAAAGGTGGTCACATCGATGCTTAGATTTCCTAAAATATCATCAACGTAGTCTTCTATGGTTTTATGGATGAGGTCATGAAAGATATAAGTCATGGCCCACTGATAAGTAGTGCCGACATTCTTTAAACCAAAGGGCATGACGTGATAGCAAAAGGTCCCCCAAGGGGTGATGAAAGATGTCTTGTGTTGATCTTCTTGTGCGATGAGGATTTGATTATAACTAGAGAAACCATCCATGAGAGAAAACATCTCATGACCTATGGTAAGATCCACAAGCTGATTGATGTTCAGGAGAGGGAAGTCATCCTTAGGGCAAGCGAGATTAAGATCTCAAAAATCGAGTGCATATGCGTAGTTTTCCCGATGCTTTAGAAGGGGACAATGTTAGAAACCCATTGGGGATAATCAATGGGGATGATGAAATTAGTTGAAAAAGGCATTGCAACTCCTCTTTAACAAGGAGGTAAACGTGAGGATGCATGCGGAAAAGCTTCTGCTTTATCAGTTTAGCATTGGGATAGGTGACGATATTATGGATGACAATAGAGGGGTCAAGACCTGACATGTCTTAATATGACCATGAAAATGCTTGGCTATGATGGGAGAGGAATGCAGGTGAAATATTCTAGCTCATGTGGATCAAGAGATTGGCCCACTTTGAGAATGTGAGGCTCCTACGAAGTCCCTAATATTGACATCAATGGTGGCTTTGTTAAGAAGAGTAGGTGAATCAGATGGTAAGGTCTTCTGAAGATAAGAATCTTCTACCCCCATGTGGGAAAGGATGGCATTTTCGTCATTAGCACACTTGAAGGACATCAATGGTAGAAGAATCTTCTTCTATCATCTCCATATGGCAAAGAGGAAGGGACCTAGTCTGATTGTCACACTGATAGGTGACCGGTCCCAAAGTTATGGTGGAGACTAAAAAAAAATCAGAAGTAATGGAAATGGTGTCATCCAATTCCATGTCCTCAAGAGTCAAGAAAATATGGGAAGGTATGTTCATGTCTTCAGGAGTCAGAGGGGATGGAGAAAGTAAAGAAGGTATGTCCATGTCTTCAGCATGTCCAGATCTTCGAGGGTTGGAAAATATGGAGAAGGTAGAGAAGGTATGTCCACATCTTCAAAAGTCAAAAAGGTGGAGGAGGCATGTCCATGAGTATCTCAGATGGTGGAATGGGATCATAGGGGACTGCTCCCAGTATCCTAACCCAAACTTTTCTCAAGGTTTGTGAAATTGATTAGGAATAAGGCCATGTGGGCCATGTTCATAACGGCCTAGGCCAAATCCTTTCTAGGTGCAACGATGGAGATAGTTATAGGAAAAATATGGGTTGTTGAGAAATCTAAAGCCACCAGTATAAACCTTGACATGTGGAATATCATTAATGTGGGAAGAGGGGATATCAAAACCACCATAAATAAGATTGGTGCAAAGATGTGGTGGACCAAAAGGAACAACATCCCCAACATTTGGTTGGTACATAGGCGCCTTATCGGGTCTACCGATATGGTGAGGAGTGGAAGGGTGTTGAGCATGAGAAGGTGATACTCCCCCATCATAAGTTTTCCATTACATGTTATCCATGGAGTCCTTGTTAGGGAGTTTGGATGAGGGAATGGCTAAGCTGGTGGATGGTGTAGATGGATTTTCCTTAGGGATGAGTACGTCATTTGGTCTATAAGTCATGTTACATCCTTGGAAGGGAGGAGCATCCCTAAGAAGCATTAGGATCTTTCCCTCATGTTCATATTTAAGGGAACGATGAAGTGTAGAGGGGATGCAACACATGGTGATGCAGATCCATGGTCATTCGAAGGAGAACATTGTATTGAAATTCTCCCTCAATGATGTAGAATATCTCATGGATGAGATTCTCACCGACACGGATAGGGAG
The DNA here is from genome assembly GCA_019776745.2 of Taxus chinensis. NCBI lineage: Eukaryota > Viridiplantae > Streptophyta > Pinopsida > Cupressales > Taxaceae > Taxus > Taxus chinensis. The sequence continues at coordinate 912,210,345 of CM034147.1, read as the reverse complement.
GATGAATTGTTCCCAAGGTGGGAGTGATGGCATCATTAAAAGCATGAAGAACCGTGGGTGTCTGAGGGACAGATTCCTTTGGGATCTTAAGTTGGTCGAAAGTATGTGAAGGAATGATATTAATGTTTTCCCCACTATCGATCATGGACCATCGAATGAATGTATCATTGATCCTAACCATAATAAAGAGGGGAAGGTCATGTTCTTCCAGTGGGATGTCTAAAATTTCAGTTTCATTGAATGATATAGCAGTAGAAGCAGTAAGTGCTCCTACGAAAGATGTGAAGGGTAGAGCTTCATCATCAGATGTCAGAATGTGTTTAAGGCTTCAATAAGATCTTTTCTATGATCTGGTGAGCTTTGGATGAGCTCATAGAGTGACATTTTAATTGGGGCTTGATGAATTTATCTAACGATGCTTTTTTCAATAGGCTTAGGAGCCGCTAAAACATAAACCTTTGGTTTCAATGATGTGGCCAACTCTTAGGAGGAGGGATGGTGATGAAGGTCTTGGATTTTGGCTCAGAGGTTGATTTGGGCTCATGTGGGCCAGATCAAGTGGTTACCCAAACTGCATTGATGAACAAAGGAGGACCATCTACTAGATGAGTCATCTCCCGAAGGTGAAATAGTATCAGATGTTCCAGACTAGATGTGGAAGGAAGGGACTTGACTCGGTCCAAGGGAAAGTCTTCCCTCTTTAATGAGTCTATGAATAATGGCCTAGAGTGCTCTACAATGCTCAGTATCATGCCCATGGGTATGATGAAAGGCACACATAAGGTTGGAATTGAACCATAAAGGCTTCTTTCCTTTTGGGTCAAAGGCCTTGATAGGAGGAAGCGTGATTGTAGAGTTTGCAGTAAGTGTTGGAATATTTCGGTATATGATCTAACTAGAGTGCTAGAAGATGTGTTATGAGATACTTTGGATGTTTGGGGTAAAACCCGAGTGTATTGATGTTTTGATGATTTGAATTCAGTTTTGATGTTGATTGGTGTTTTAGTGTTGAATGGTCTTGGATTGGTGGGTTGAAATGTTCGTGGTTCTGAAACAGACAATTTTGGATTGGATGGTTTAACTCTAGGAGGGGATTATAGATTTTTTATGTGGGGACACATCCTTGAGAGGAGTAGTGACAACCTTAACTGGGGGTCAGATGGTAATGATATGGTTGGTTCGGGTACAGGAAACAACATTTATCTGAGGTGATCCATGGAAGGTGGGGATTGAGGGGATTGTGTTGATGACATAGAAGGAACATTTGAGGTCATTGCAAGGTAAAGTGATTTTAAAATTCCTCAAATGATGAAGTTGGGGTGAAGGAAGAAGGTGGTGTGGATGTAACCACAACAGTTGATATGGGTAAGAGAGTGGGAGGAAGAACCGGTATAGGTTCCACATATGGTATGACGGGAAAGGGTGGAATAGATATAGGTGAGGTGGTCAAGCCTACTGGAATGGATGAAGTAGATGATGAGGTGGATAAGGAAGTTGATGAAGGACCAACACCAAATGTGGAAATAGGCTGAAATGGTTGCTTCATGAATGTCTCTAAGGGTATAAATGATATATTTGCTAATGGGGTTCTGGTAGTTGTAGATGTGGGAGTAGACACCAAGACATATGTAGGTATAACAGATGTAGGGAGGATATCAAAGGGAATGGATGTGTTCAATGATGAAGTTGTGGATGGATAGGTTCCTGATCAGCAGTGTTCAGGGTGTTTATAGTATGAGCATTAGGTGATTGGGTTGTAGTAGAAGTGGTAGCTTGGCTTGTCGATGTATGATTTGGAAAAGGTTGTTTAAAAATGTCAAGTGGTTGATTGGGTGAAGAATTTAGATTTTCAACTTGAAGATCACCCTGATCAATGAGTCTTTGGACCAGATCCTTTAAAAGTATGACATATTTCTATGTCATGGCCTCAGACTTGGTGATACTTGCAGTAATGGTCTTCACGATACCATACAGGTTTCAGTCTTGACTCATCAACTTGTTAGATAGGAGGAAGTGTGATAAGGTTTACTACCATTAATTTTTCAAATATTGTATTGTATGACTCCCTAAGGGGAGTGTAGTTAGGCGTTGGTCGAGTGACTCGTTGTTGAGTCCATGTGCTAGATGTAGATGCAGGAGATGATTTAACAACTACAACATTGGTCGTTGCCTTTGATTTTTTGTTTGGTGTGGATGGTTTAGTAAATTCATGTTTGGTTTATTTGATTTGAGTTTTAAATGGCCCTGCTTGAGGGCACATGTTTCAAGTTTGTGGGCCATGGTGAAGGCCTCGTCAAAGGTTCAGAATGATTGGATTTGTAAAGTCAAAGATATATGCTTCACACATGAACGTGAGAAGAGGTCGATGAGATCAGCTTGTGGAAGAGAAAGGATAATTGGCTTATAATGAGGCCATCGTGCAATGAAATATGTAATGGATTCATCTTCAAATTTTTAGATGGCGTATAGATCATTGATGGTTATTTTTCATGCAATGTTAATCAAAAAAATGTTCTAGAAATAACTACGTGAGTTGGGAGAAAGAGAATATTGAATATTGAGGGATAGAATTATACCAGTCCAATGCAGGACTAGCCAAGGACATGGGGAAAGTACAAAGCATCAAGTCCTGATCATGTGCAATAAGATAACATGCATGTTTAAATGCATGAAGGTGTTGTTGTGGATCCTCTTTGTTGTTAAACTTAGCAAATTTTGGCAATTCCCAGTGTAGAGGATATGGTTTAATTGGTATGGATGGGTGAATAGGCTCATTACAAATTTTCTCATATGATAATGAGACCTTGGTTCCTAAAGTAGTAGCTTCAAGGTTGGCTAACCTATTTGAGGGATCATGCATGGGATCATTTGAAAGAGTCTGTTGGGGGATGAGAGGTGGTGGTTGCATGTAAGAAGTGGTTCAGATAAATTTTTTGATGAACTTGTGGATGTGTTGTGTTTGAGGAATTTGTTGGGGGTAAACCATGGGATATGATTGAAGGGTGGTTGTTGAAAGAATTGTTGTTGGGTGATGGGAAACATGATAGGATTGTTAGGGATTGGGTAGGTTGTTGCCAAAGTGTTGAGCAGGAATGTGGGTATGAGTAGGTTGAAACTATTTTTGAAAGGGGTTAGATACTACATAATGTAAAGGACCCATGAAAGGGGGTTGGGAAGTATTGACATATATGCTTGATGTGAGAAGATCATATTGTCCAGATAGGGATATGATGTTTGGGCGTATTGACTAGGGACACTAGTGGGAATAATGACTAAAGAGTGAGGGGAAGAGTAGTGTTGATTGTTGTGTTGATTAGCGGGAGGTTGTGAGGAATAGGCGTGACTATCTGGGTAGTCTGATGAGTCGAAGGGATTGGTGGAAGAGGAAGTAAGGTGGGCTACAGAAAGATCATTAGCTGTAAGCTAGGTAGTTTGGGGATTGGTTTGATAAGGATAAAGTTGTTGGAGTGGTGGTCCATCTGGGGAATCTGGGTTGATCTCCTAAGGAGATAATCTTGGAGTGTCACTGGATTGACATCCAGAAGCTCTTGAACATGGTATCACTGAGAGGGACCTTAGGAGGTCCAAAGGATTCTGATCAGATGGATGGTGGAGTAGCTGGTCTAGATGGATAGATTGATGGTATAAGAATGGGTTGGTCTCACCTAAAATTTGTAGTGTGAACAAGGGGTTTATGGGTGAGAGACATCGATAAGAGGTTGAGTGCTCATAAAAGAGGTAATCAAGGGTGCAGATGAGGTGGCTATTGTAGAGAACATTTTTTGAGATAAGGAATCGTTTGAAGAAAATTTTTGCTCCATTCTCTTGGTTGCTAAACGAGTGACTACAGGGCATGAAAATAGTTTTTACCCAAGAAAGTAAAGCGAACAGTTCTTTTTATGTTCTTACTTTAATTTTAGAAAGTAAAGAAAAAAGGGGATGGATAACCAAGTACCTATTAGAAGGAAAACTACATGTCTGGTTTCAAGTTTTTTATGGCTAGGGAATGTCTGAGGTGGCTTCCTGTTGGGTGATGAAATCCCAATCAAAAAAACAGGTAGGGGGATGTTTTGATGTGTTAATTTGATTTGTGAGGTTTAAGGTTGTGTGTGATGAAGTGTGGGATGCAGAAGATTAAACCCCTATTTAAGCTATGTGGGCCAAGAAAGATGCAAAAAGAATGTTCTTTTTAAGCCCAAAATGAAGTATGATATTTGATGAGGACACAAGAAGGAATGGGAAATTACAATGCAAAAGGAGAAAAAATAGGGAAAAAGTGAGGAATACCTAGGATAACGTTTTTCCTATTTATTTGCACTTCTCGGGTGATGAGTGATCCAAGCCACAAACCCAAGATCAACAAGCAATAAAGCGGAGCCTCATGCTGCAGTGTTAGTTGAAGACAGAAAAAGCAAAGACAAAAAGCAATAAATGCAAGAGATCACCTAAAGGGTGGTCCCACCGGGTGTGCTAGGAATGTTGTGGTGTTTTCTCATTCGTTATCAAGTTAATGAGCTAGCTACTAAAGAAATTGGCAACTCATAAATTCTTGAGGGTTTATGTTACCTTAGATGTGATGTGATGCGGGTGGTAAATGATTACGGATACCACTGATGTAAATTAAATCAAACCTATAAGACTGGAATGAAGATGGATTAGATAGATATATGCGGGGGTCGCCTAACAATATGGTTCCAAGAATTGATAAGATTCCTTTCGCAGATGTCAACCCCCATTTTAATAAGAGCGATGTAAAATATGAAATTACAAAATCATGCAGAAACATAAATATTACTAAATCTGGGAAGATGACATAAATTGATCTAAAAGCTAATTAGATGGCAATAACTGTAAATTGATTGTTACATGTTCTAGGTCGAAGGTGACCCAGATTGTGTAGAGGAAGGTCGATGGCCACCTAGGAGGGAAGATCTAGACTGTAGGATGAGTATGCATACTTGAAGGGTTTGAATGTCAATTAAAGGATGACAGGAGCCTGTGTATGTTGTGAGTAGTCTGCAAGAAAGAACCAGCGACAAAAAAAACCCTAGAAAATGACCAAAAATGATAAAGGAGGAAGTTTGATTGATAAACTAGGTCTGGGTCGACAACAAACTTAGTATGAACAATGGTGACTATATCATAATAAGATATGGTCGAAGAAAGGCAAGGAAGAAGAGAAACCTATGAACAAATAACTGAGAGAGGTGGTTGCTAGAGAATCTCTAAGTGTTGTTGTTGATGTTCTGAACCTACAAGATATTAGATATGAGAAATACCCAGATAATATGATAAAATCTGAATAAAGTAACACAATATAATGATAAACCTCACAATGAATGATCGTGAGCGATGTTAGCACACTGAAAAGATGTCTAGAAGATCTGTAAACATTTCAAGGATTTTAAAGCATGGGGAAGGATGTTTAGTTCTCAAAGAAGCTCGAAGTTGCATGCATCTGATGGGGAATATAAATAATGAACTTAGCTTTATAGGGTCAATGGCGACTGGGCTGAGTCACTGCTTATCGTAGGGAAAGTTTCCCCAATGGGAATATTTTCCTACTTTTGGCGTGATTTCTAGTTTTTTTGGGAGTTCGCTGAATGCTTTAAAGCATTAGGAGGGAAGGGGTTGTTTAGGTATTAAGTGTAGGTGAGTTGGCAGTGGAGATAGGTTAGAAAAAGCGTAGGGAAAGGAATAGGTGTATATTTAGAATGAATCCTTCCAAAATGGAAAGTTAGTTAGGACATGCTTAATTAATTAATGTTGATTAAATAAGACTTAAAGGTGATGGGCATTTAATTAATTAATGAGGATGGATTTATTAAATTTAAAGAGGGCGTTTGATTAAATAAGGGGGATGACACGCCAATGATAAGGGCATAGATACCGAATTTAGGTGTCTACAGTAATAGGATGCAGTGCTTGAGATGGGGCATAGATAATGTTTTCATGCTTCTGATGGAGAATAAATGTGTAAATATACTGGCAAAAATATAGTGATGAATTTCAATTGTCACTAACTTTGTGTCATACATATCCCATCAATACAACCTATAAGGTCTCCATGTGATCATCTAGAGCTATAAATCATCAATCACACGTCTGTAAAACTCCATATCTCCTCGGTGACCCTTGTGTCTGACACCCACTATCTCCCATCCAAAATAAAGTGCATCCTCCAATAGTCTATCTCTTAATATATCTAATGGTCAGTCAATCGCGATATGATCTGAAACCCAAATCTTTAATAGAGTATAGTCAGACTGAGGTTCCTCAGACCTCTATATACTAGCAAGTGCATGTCTCTATCCAAGTGTGCAAGAATACAAGCCCCCCATGTAAAAATTGTGGTTGAATCCAATAGATCTACTATAAAACTAATAAATCCCAACTGAAACTGACTACCCATCTTATTAGGCAGCATGTAGTCATTGATAAGAGCAATCAAATATATAGGTAATTGTGCCAATGTATAATCCTCCATGTACTCTGACAAATTTATTGTCATACCCTCCCTATGGATATCATCTACTTTGAACAACCACTGAATATGGGTCCGGATCCGAGCAACACAACTCTCCCAATGTACCAATTTTCCCTACATCAGCACTTACAATATTTGATATACATCCTCCAAAGTCACTGCCATCTCACTGGTGGGAAATTTGAACGTCTCTGACTCACTATGCCAACGCTCAAAAAGTGTATTAAATAAATAATGATCCAATCTGATATCAGGCATCTGGGAAATATATAATATACATGTCACCTCTAGCAATACACATAATCCTATCCTCTCTCTCCGAGTCACCCATCTTTTGAACGACTGTAGTCGTCCATGACGCTCCCACACGTCTAAGGCATATAATATTTGTTGTAAAACACAAAACAACATTGTTAACACTCTTACAAATTTTCTTTTCTTCTAATTCATCTTATGAATCTATTTTATCTCTTCTACTTCACACTACCACACCTATGTAACGCTACCATGTATACCTTAATGCTAACGCGTCTATTGATACTCTAGTATGTGCACTAAACACACTAGCATGCCTATCTATTCACACTAACACACACATTGTTGTGCTAATGCGCACAATGCTACGCTAACATAAATTGCGAGACACGCTAGTGCGGCCAATTACGTGCACTAGAGTTACTTTTCCAACTTCTTCTAATCCTAACACGATGTAAGAACCCCTTCGTAGAAAAACACCCTGATTTTTTTTAATATACATTCCTTTATGTGAATTACCATATAATTCCACCAAGGACGAGAATCAAATCCCTAGTTCTTAACTTAAACTATCCGCGATGTAGAAACCAAAGGGAATAACTAATGCTTGTATATTGAAGGGAAAGTACAATAATCTATTGGGAATTCAGGAGTGCAGAATAGTGCTATGATTCAATAACAAACCCAATCATGCACACAAGATCTAAACAATTCCCCAAAATCTATAGCAGTGGAAGTATAAACTAGAATAGTCCAAATCAAAACAAAGTACACACACATAACACATCATGTACTGTGGTTCACCCAATATTGGCTACGTCCACCAAAGATAGATATCTCATATATATATAATGAACAAGAGTACAATTCATCTCTCCAAGAGTATCTCCTCTCCTCCAGATCTCTAAATGGATCTACATGAGTGTACTGCAACCATGCCTCCAAACCACCAACAGATCTCACATAACATGAACTAATGCATCTCTGACTACAACCAAGCTCTCATGTGAATATGCAAATAAGACCTCTCACATGGGTCTACCAATGTGCAACCATATATGTGCACCAAGAAGTAAGTCTCTCCTCCATCTCTCTGTGTCTTCCACTGAAAACACGAAGAAAACCTCCTCTACAATATTTGGATACAATATGTATCCATAAGCTCTCTAACGAGCTACAATACTATATTCCTATGGATCAACAATACAATATGACCTCGTGGATCTAATACAAGATCTCACAACAACCTGTGGATCTACAAGATGAAATACTATGTTCTTTGCATACTATGCAAGCCATTACATTTAGACAAGAAAATACAAAGGAAATACAGAAGAAGACATAACCACCTTCCCACTATTCAGATGTACCTGTTATTTCCTTTTGTCTAGCCTCTCTTCATTGAATCTTTGTCTTCATGTAACCTTTTTCTTCTTTTTCTTCTTCTTCATCTTCAACCAAGGAGAATTAACATTCTTCCTCTATCCTTATGTTCTAACCCTATTTTTCTAGCTTATATAAGCTTAGACAAACTTAGGGCACCTTAGCTATGCATTTACAACCTTTAGATCAACTTTATAATAAATTTAGATCTAATTCTCATGAGTTAAATATAAACTTTCACACACAGGTAACCGGTGTCAGTTACCCTGATGCTGACAGGTGTCAGTTACCTTAACCGGTGTCGGTTACCCTGATGTTGACCAGTGCTGGTTACCCTGACCGGCGTTAGTTACTCTATAAATCATGCTAACTATGAAGTAATTCAACTCCACAATCCTAACATAATCAAAGGGCATCATCCATTTACAATTTAATCAATTGATTAATATTATTGTAATCAAATAAGATAATTACATATGAGAACGAATTCATTCCACCTTGTTCAATTCACTAAGCATAGAGAGCATACTAGCATATAAATGTAATGACATATGAGCCAATTCACTACCCCATTTCCTTTTGCAATAAATATACTAATGGTATGAAAGATTCTATGTTTTCAAAATTGTACATATTATTTTTCAAGTACACTACATAATAATTATGTTCAACGTGATTTTATTTTTTTATAATACAAATTACAAATAATAATACAATATTTTACTAAGAGACATTGATATAAAAGAACATAAGGATAATTCTCAATGTGAGCACCATCGATATAACACCAGAGATTATGTCGAGGATGCAGTAATGAAGAAGGAGAGGGAGAGCATCATCATAGAGCTCTTCCTCCAACCCAGAGCCACTTTGGTTCCCCTGCACAACTCTCGTATCCCAAGAGTGGCCCTACCCTTCACGAGGATGGTAAATATGAAAACTAATACCAAAATAGAGAGTGTTCCATGTATACAAATCCTTATATCATATGACCTAAACAGTCATGATGTAATACATGATAATGAATTTGAAAAGAATAATTACATGTTTATTACAAGGGCTACTTATGGCCATAAGACTTAGATTACAAGGGGTTTCCCCTGATGTATCTTAAATCATGTATGAGGCATGTCTGGTAACCCCAAACATTGGGTCAATCTTTGGTAACCCCATAAAACAACCCATACCCATTCCTACTGAGTTATGGTGAAGACTAAACTAATTCCCTTATCCTTTTAGTCCCACTTTCCAGTGTTCACTGTACATTAACTCTCAACTATTGATTCTTCACATCTTTCCTAACCCCATACTAGATGGCAATTGATCTCCACATAACAATACTTATGACGTGAACAATATTTAATAAGATTTTTGTGATAATACATCACCTTCATGCCCCATACAAATGTACAAAGCATTATTACCACACACTTTTCCATGGATTGTTAAATTCAAAAGAAACAAATATTCTAGGGATCCATCTAGAATTTTGCATAACGATAACGGATGTAAGTTTTTACTACACACTCAAAGGTATGAAATAACAAAAAGGAAAGGACATGCAACCCTATATAACACTACATAATGTAATATAGGGATGCTCGTTAAATTTCATTTTATAATAGTACGCATGCCAAGGTTTGATACTAACCATATGGGATTTTGAACATAGATCCCTTTATGAATTAAAAACCCAAGGTGTTTGATAGGTTACTTATAATTGTTGGTTTAAGGCCATCTCTCTTAAACATATATTATATACTTTGAGCTTTGTTATACATATTGAATTATAAACTTAAATATATCAAACCCTCGTTAATCACTAAACCAATATGTATAACGAAAAAATTCAAATCTATTAACACCGAATGTGGGTGTTTAGCAAGGCAATTATAAATACTGATTTTGAATAATTCATTTTTAGAAGATCTTTTGAAAAAAAAAAAGGAAAAAGAAACATTCCCAATGGGATTGGAATTTGGAATTTATGAACAAATTTATGCCCCTAGATATATTATTGAGAATCTAGACCAATAATCCTGTACATTTTATTTGATCATTCTATATTTCAATACACTCGTACTTATATTACTTATTTCAGATTACATGTTATGTTTATTGTTTTATACTTCATATTATACCCCAATAGAAAAAATCATTATTATTTATCTTATAATACCCCTTTTTCATATATACATCTCAATGAATTATAACTTTATTTCAAATCCACTTACCTTAATGAATTTATTTCAAATTTCTAAAACCCATGATTAGTTTCCATTTACTTGAACTTTGACTTATATTGAGTTTTCCTTTTTTTAATTTTATTTATTTATCTCTTTCTATCTTTCTCCCTTATTTTTTAATTTCATTTTTTATATACACAATCATTATTTTCCAAAGCTTATGGAATTATCTACAGACCTTTGAGTTATTATCCTAGAATCTAGTTTAACAAGAGCAACGATGTTGCTAAGTATTGCCGCAGAAAAAAATGTAATGTACAAGTTGGTAGTATGTTAGAAAAGGTGAATTGATTGGGATGGACACTTCTTACTCATGTTTCGTGAAACAATGTCAATGTGTTGAGAAAATTCATATCTTTGGAAAGTTACAGTGATCATTCCATAAAATGAAATCTTATTCAATCATTTAATTGTTTAATATCTAGTTAGGTTCGGGAAGGAGAACTGAGTTTTTAAGGGTTTTAAAGTGGAGACTTATTTTATGGTATAGAGGATCAATTTTCAAAACAATCCATTCACTTGTGAATTTTTCTCTTAACGAAATTGTTTAGCTCACAAAGAATCCATGAAAGTATAAATATTTCTCATATTAAAAAAGATGAAGTTGAAATGTTGTGCAGAATTTAATTAAATGGATACTCTGGATCTTTAACACTAAACTTGTTTTATCGGTCCTTAACACTAAACCTAAAAATAAACATGTTATTCTGAAAGTTGCACAATTGTTGTAAGCAAAATTCAGAAATTACAGGTTGAAAATACCCAATAAATAGTTTATACTCTTAAAAAAACCATGGCATTGAATTTTTCAACCAATTACTTTTGGATGAATCTTGAATTTTAAATGTGTCTGTGTAAGTCTCATTGTTCAAGAATTCCTGCTCATAAAAACTCACCAATTTTCAATATTTGTAGGAGGTACTGTAATAAGAGCAGTAAATAGAAAATGCCAGATATTTTTCATACCTTTTAGCAATGGCGGCCATGCAGTAGAGTGAATATATGGAATTAAGAATAATGAGGTGGAGAGAAGAAAGAACAAAGAATCAAATTATTTTTTATCCCTTGGAAACTTCAAAACTGTTAAGCCGACAGAAGGATTTTGCTTCTAGCAATAAATTTCTATAATATAACTTCCGAAAGATTCTGAAGCCTTTAAAAATCTCATATTTACATTGAATCGAGGATGATTGTGCTGTGATGATACATGTGATTACAAAGATTTGTTGGATGTTTGTTACTCTGTAGTCTATACCTTTAGGATTTTAAGTTTTTCAAGGCGATACTAGAAATTTTAAGATCCTAGTTGTGTGTTTGAAATATAATAGAAATATTTCAATTCATATAAAATTGAAACCAGTCCTCGACTTAAATTCTATAACGTGTTTGTGATAAATTAATAATGTTTATTTTATTTTATTTTGAGCTTATAGATAATTTGTGTTAAAGAACGAAAGCAAAATAACAAAAGCTAAAAATTCTAAATAAGGTTTATTCCAGCCCAAATATTTTCTTATTTATTTCACAATATTTTCTTCCAAAATCAGAGTATCATATAGGAAAGGATTTCTAGCTTCAATTGAGCAAGTTCACCATTCTATTGTGGCTCTGAAACAAAATTTGGAGAAAAAGAATGGTTCATGCCTTGGCCAAATACCCTACAATTTGGCCAATTTTAACAGTCAAATGAGGCATAACATTCACTAATTTGAATTAAAATCAAAATGTCCTTGGCACTTCAACCATCCTTTTTGAGTGACATAAGGAAAAAGTTTTGATTTGATAGAGAAAGCGAGGAAAACCAAAGTGCTAAAAAGAAGTGGTAAATAAAATATTGTTAAAGTTACATGCAGGTACAAGATATGATGAATTATAATAAATGTTCTGACATCCTCTTTCCTCAATTTTGCTAAAGCAATAACATATAAATTTACAGACCAATGAAATTAAAGATAAATGCATTTTTATAATTATTTGGTTAAAAATTGTGCAGTTTTATTAGTTTGAGAAGTATATATTTGCTTATGAAAAAAAAAACATGTCTTATTGGTTAAAAAGTAGAAATATTGATAACTATTTAAAGAAACTTGAAACCTATAGAGTATGTCTTTGGCAGTACTAATAACAACGTGGCCATATTAGAAGGATATGTAAGCTCTAATCAATTATATATATATATATATATATATATATATATATATATATATATATATATATATATTTTCGTATTTGATAGAAACTAGGGATTTAAATATATTTATCTAAACTGAAATTATATCAACATATAATGGCAAATCGATGGAAGTTTGATTTTTCAAATCTGACTGCTTGACATAAATTTCTCAACAAAAACCACACAAATTAAGATCCTAATTTTATTTCAAGGAGAAGTAAAATAAAATAATGCCCAGATTATGTTAGAATTTACTTATGAATTCTAATAACAACTAGATGGAAATAATGAAGGGGAATAATATATTTCAACTCATGCATAACTCGTATTTAATATAATACAATTGTTATCATTTATTCTTTTTTCTTTTGGATTGACTCTACCCTCCTCCTCAATTATATTCTTCCCTATTAACATATGTCAGGCTATCAGATGTATCAAATTAAGAACCTTGGAGCAAGTATGGGCATTTGATAAAATAAAACAAAATGAAAATGAAAATAAATAGTTTTATTTGTACCAGTAGTTGCATGGACATATATGCAAAGGAAAATACATAATTAACTTACCTTAAGAACTTGGAGCAAAGGGGTAAACCACCAAGAGGATTGTATCTCCCTCCTTTACACAGACTTGCCTCTTCACTTATGCTCATGCCTGCTCTTTTACTTGCAGATTTCCTCCAACATAATAAGTTGCTCCAAACTCTCTGCTCTCATATTTGTTCCTCCCAAATTTCCAAAAAGAAAAATGTTTTTTTTTTAAATAATCTCCCTCACTTCCTATTTCCTTACTCTTCTTATAAATCCAAGAATGTAGTATCTTATTTATTACCTTATGACAGACCATCCTTCCATAATAAATGTGGTAGGATGTATTCAACTTTGTCAGTGAATTAATTGAGTGGCACTCCCCTCAATATTATCCTCCACAATAATTCACTATCCATTGTCATTTTATTTTATCTTTAATTTATTTTGTTTTTTTTCTTTTACTTTACCATTTAGAGAACACTAATATTTAATTTAAAGGCCACTTGTGTTCTTCTTTAAAATAATTTTTAGGTGACATTTAATTTTCAATATTGCTCTTCAAAATATGGAAAACACCATTTTAAATTAACAATTCAAGTTAATAACTATGTGAACATGTGTTAATTTTTTAAATGTATATTAAGAGTAATATAAATACATATTTATATTAGTAATGTCAGTTGTATTTTAAATGTGCAAGTCAAAGGAGATGGTTAGTGCAACAATTTATAAGTCTTTTACGGTTAAAATATAAAATGAACTATAAATACTTTTAAACTATATATGAGAGTGGACCTATAATCAAACTTGAGTCAAAATGGAGACTCGAATTCTAAATAGGCTATCTAACACTCAATGGTATTTTCACATCCTAGAAATACTAAAGTGTCTTGTCACATACTAAAAAGTATATGTAAAATGACAAAAGCATCTTACCCATTTACTAGTGGTATAACTATGTCATTGTTAAGGTTTAGGGGTACACATTTCCCTCTCTTTCTTTTGGTACCATAATTTTGTATCTATTCTCCTCTCTTTGATGATGTTCTCCCTCCAGTCCAAGGGAAATATATATCCTGCAACCAACTCATAATAATAACACACAAGTAGTTAACCAGATCATGATATAAAATTGACATGATATAATATAGGAAGTGTTAATCATATTATTTTCAGTGATAATATTTATCACAAATTACATTTAAATAAACAAAATTAAACACTATGGCATAATAATTCACAGGCATAATCATTCACATATGTCAATTATTACATCAAAAGTTTGATACTAAAAAGAGGGATGTGACATGAGCAATAAATGCATTCAAAAGCTAAGTTTTTTAAATACATACCATGTCGTCATCGTCGTCAGGAGCCCGACAAAACTCTCAGATGCAATCATCATGATGAATGCGATGGGGATCACAAGCCATCTCTCTCACAATCCAGAGCACAAAAATCACTAAGGGGCACTGTACGTTGGAAAATCAACAGGTGAGCGTGAGAATCAACAAGTGACTCTTCCACGTACCCGACCTCCCGAGGTCGTGCCGAGACAGTCGGTGGGGGTAGAATATGCAGACAAACTAGTTGGGGAGTCTAATGTCTTCGACATGCACTAATGGTATTTGCGAATCTAAGGCAAAGAAGGCCCTTCTAACTTGGACTGGTGTGATAGATCGATCAGCGAGGATGGCTGCTCGAAGGCTCCAATCAATATCGAGCTCTGGCGTGATTCGATCTATGGGTTGTGGGATGCGTGGAAAATGACCAGGGATGATTTCGTGTATTTCTCCTGATAGGGTCATATGGTGAATATAGTCAACTCTATGGACGATTCTCTGGCCTAGTCCAAAATTCTCTAGCTTTGTTAGCTGTTGTGTCTAGTAGGGACAACTGTTGAATGATGATAGGTGGAATCGGAGTAGACTAAAATACTAATGTGCGTAGGCCAGTGTCTATATCTAACTAACTTGTGGATTCGTTAGGCTGTGGGATTTGTGGATCACAACCGTAGACTCTTGGTTGTTGCGGTCCTGTTATGGTCATACGTGAGATCAAGTTCTAATCCCTAGTATCCAGTAGTCGTAAGCTTTCTCAGCCTCTACGTTTAGAATCAGTAATTGTGCGATTTTCTCAGAATACCTCACAGGTGTTCTAGCAACTTGAATTCTTAAGCTGGTATCTATATCTACGAGGGTGTCTCCAGCGTCTGGCTGTGGAACTAAAGGATCGCACCCGAATATTTGTTCTCTTTCAAATCCTTCTACAGTCATGCGGATGTTTTCTAGGATAACTTGTAGTTTGGTTGATTTGACCAAAATGTGTGTGCTTGGTCGTCTTCTACGTTTAACCCTCTCAACTATGACCTGATCTTTTGGAAGTTTGTTGTTGTTTGGAAGACTTGTATCCTAAGGTTTTGGTCAATGTTAGTTACTGCCACTACGATATTGGGCTGGGGCACAATTGGCTCGAAAATGTATTCCCTGGGCTCCCTAGGTCCCGTAATTGTCATGCAAAAGCAGTAATGAAACAAACTATAATAAAGTAAAATCTAAGTACACTTCTAGCATATATAATTCCTTTTTTTGTATTTTCTGGCAATTTATAAGAAAGCAGCTATCTAAAAATATTTAGAATTGACAACTAAACTAATAACGTAAAACAAACAAAATAGCCGAGTGTAGCTATTTGTCTGTGCAATTTTGTATATCTATTCTAAACAACGAAATAACTAATCTATTTGCGAGATTCTCGATCCTACCTTAGAAGTGAGGAATGAATCATAGTTTCTCAGAAACTATCAATCCCCATAACTTCCCTGGCAATATCGAGAATGGAAATAATGGTAATAAAGCGATTAACTACTTTATTTGATAAGTTCTAACTAAAACTTTGAAAGATGGAACCTGGATTTCGTAGAACAGTGGCGAATGCGACGGTGTGTGTGTTCTTGTCCCCTCAGTATGATCTCCTCGTTCTTTGTGCTCACGTGAATCCAGAAAAGTGTGTAATGCTTGCATCAATAGGAATAGATATTTGGATCAATGGACAGCCTTCAGAATGTAGACAGAATAGAATGCGGATAGGAGAGGGATAGCGCAAGAGTACAGAGCTTGGCCTATGCAATTCCTAGCGGGGTCTACTGCGAATCATGCAACAAAATGCGTCCAGAACCTGAAACTCGTCTGTATGAAGAGAAAAACCTGCAACTTTAATGGCTGCCTAAACTATTCTACTCCAAAAGCAATAATACTGTTTGCACAAGTTGGATCTGTGGCTTACCAACAGCTGAGTAAATGCAACTAAGCATGTAAAATATTTAAACTATCAAACTTAAGCAAACTAGAAGACTGAACTACTGAAAGTGATGAGTTTTTAAACAAGAATGAGGGGCCATTTGCATGTGCACAAACCATGCATTTATAGGAATTCAAACACCCAAAGATCAAAACCAAACTGAACTCCTAAACAATAAACAAAGGAAAAACACTATTCCAGGGGACCAAAAACATTAATGCATGCTCAAGTCGGCAAGAAAAGCTGGTGAAGCGTTGAACTTTGCGTGCGTTCCGTCAAAAGAACGTTGTGGAAAACGCGTAAAGGACCGCCGCCTTGCTCAGGGCAGCGGTTACAGGACCGCCGCCCTGTTCAGGGCGGCGGTTTCGTCACTGAAGACCAAAAAGCCAAGAAAAGAGGAAAAAAGGGAAAACAAAGCACGCGGGGGCTAAGCGGGGCATGTGGGATGTTAACGCATATCCGTAAAGCTTCTCTGGATCCCGAACACCTTGCAAAGAGACCTGTATCATCATTGGGGCATTTATTACACCGTTCCACAGTACAGTACCTTACAATTTTGGGTACGTACATATTGCCCCCTCGGAGAAGTGTTTTAGCCATGAAGAGGCATAAAACGGTGGGTCCGAGTATGGCCGTCCCGAAATGGGAAGTTAGAAGTTATACCTTATACGTTCGTGTGTCGAAATGACGCCATCCGAAATTCCCACTACCTGCAAAATGAAAGGGGAACACAAGTGCAGATAGATACAATAACTTGGAAAATAAACGCTAAAATAATAGGGGAAGAGGACGTACCATTAGTGCGAGGATAGAAACTTACCTCCGTTGGCGCTCCAAACCTGTGAAAAGGGGTTTTAAAACAAATTAGAGCGCTATATATATAAAAGTGGGCCCATTTTACTATTCATTTGCGCAAGTTGATTTGATAGATTTTGAGCTCTAGGGCCCACGGTAAACGGTTTCTCACGCGAGTAGAGTCAAAACGTCCACAGCGAGATAGTGATCATGCCTCCACGTGTGGAACGCCACCCCGCGAGATCACAGGTTGGTTTTTCTTCAATTTTGTGCTTTTCCCTCTTCAATTTTGAAATGCTAAATTTGTTGTAATGGGGGGGTCATTTTTGAAAATGTTAGGTTTAAAAGGTCCGTCTAGGGGGGGCGCCTACTGGGTAGG
Organism: Taxus chinensis; assembly: GCA_019776745.2. Classification (NCBI taxonomy): domain Eukaryota; kingdom Viridiplantae; phylum Streptophyta; class Pinopsida; order Cupressales; family Taxaceae; genus Taxus; species Taxus chinensis. The sequence continues at coordinate 912,192,794 of CM034147.1, read as the reverse complement.
CTTTGTTTTTAGCCAAAATGGTCATTTTTTGCTAGTTTTTGGCTTTTTGGGGTTAAAAACCCGCGCGGGTTTTCAGACCACGACCGCCACCCTGGCCAGGGCGGCGGTCACGAGACCGCCGCCTTCAAGGCGGCGATTACAAAACCGCCCCCCTGCCCAGGGCGGCGGTTTTGCACAGAATGCAAAAGGACCTCTTTTGAAAACTTACACTTGTATTTTTAGCATTTGTGTATGTTTTTATAACTCTCTTGATATCGTTTAGATACTAACTTACTCTGTTTTGTGTGTTTTTGGGTGTATGCAAGTGAAGGAGGAGTATATTAGATGGAGCCGGGAGAGAGAGTGTGACTGGTTGCCCGGGGTATTGGATGCCCTCTCAGCAGATGAGGAGGACACATTGCAGAGGGCCGGTATATTGCGGATATCATGTGTGCCTCACGTTGCTCCGTCTAGTCACATACTCTGTGACTTATTCTCCTACTGGGATGCAGATCGAAACACTTTCCGATTGCCAGGGGTCCGTGGTGAGTGGACCATTACATTAGAGGACGTCTACCGCATTCTGGGGGTCCCGATCATCGGGAGGCGACTTACATTAGAAACAGCAGGCTCACGGGCACAGATTGCACAGTGGGCGACATATATGGGAGATGCAGCTATTTCCACGGGGCCGAAGAAGGGAGTGAGAGTTAGATCCATTCCTTCTTTGCCCATCCCCGTATTTCGACAGGCCATCATGGGGATCCTTGCCTCGAGACTGATCAGGGACAAGGGAGGTGACACTTTGTTATACTGTTGGGCCCCCATCATTGCACAGATAGAGGGGCATGGCCGGATATACGCCTGGGGGGCAGACATTTTGGGGACCACCTATCACGACTTATATAGGGCGGTCCGTTTACAGGGACAGTCGTTGAGCACCCAACTCTAGTCATGAGTTGGGTGTATGAGCATTTTATTCCTTATGGAAGAGGCGTGGAGGGTGGCAGATCCTGGGTTGTGAGGGCGGCCAGATGGTCAGATATGTCGGTGCTTAGAGCACCTCACCAGCCAGTAGCCTCCCTCACTATAGCAGACATGGAGGCCACACCGTACTAGCTTATGGCCGGCATATGGGGAGAGGAGGCCATGACATTGGTTTCTTGCTCCATTACAGGGCAGCTTATTGACCGTGTGGGATGGGTAGAGGTACATCCTTTCAGCAGGGTTCCTCAGCAGTTCGGCCTCCCATATGTGGGCATGCTTCCTCCGGTAGCACCAGTTTACAGATCAGTTCGGGAGGCTAGAGGGGGGCCTAGAGGCCGTGGTTGGACAGTGGTTACCCCTAGCATTCCTATTACAACCAGGGGGATAGTTTGGGCCAGAGGGAGAGCTGGTGCGCCTCGGGCACCTTTACTTCAGATTACCGCGGGTCCTGCTCATAGTAGCGATGACCCTATAGATATTGACTCTGATTCTGAGGAGTCCACAGAGGGAGGGTCAGAGGAGCAGATGGACGAGAGTGATCCTGAGTGGCATGATACTCATGATATCATGCAGGCGGAGAGGGCGGAGCAGAGCGCAGAGAGAGAGACTCTGGTTTCCGAGGAGCCACTCTCCCGGGGCTATGGTGGAGATGATGAGTCCGTTGCGGGGCGTCATGTTGCCTCAACTACAAGAGCAGCTCCTCAGTTGGCGGCGGCATCTGCAGCGGGTGCTGGCCCTAGTGACCCATCTTGGAGGCCCGGTGACCCGAGTAAGTTATCCTTTCTCCCTTTCAGTGTTAGTTTGATTTTTTTTTTACTTGTTTTAACTGCATACCCTCCTTATATTTGTATCTTGTATATTTTAGCCTCTTGCCTAGTTTCTAATTCGTCTTTCTTCTTTGTTTTGCAGAGACTGTTGACGAGTGGCGGGATCTAATCCGTAGGGTATGTACTGATTCTCTGATGATCCCTATGGATAAGACCCGTGCGGAGCTATCCGTAGATGCCGGGGAGCCCTCAGCAGCCGGCAGACATACCGACGTCTTTGCTCCCGTTTGGCATGTGGCCAAGATGGTGTCTACTCTCCGTACAGAGTTGGCAGGCTATAGGACAGTCGAGCGCCTTATGAGGAGCCATTCTCATGGTAAGACCACGACCGCCCCTCGAGACCCTGAGCCTTCCGTCCATTCAGAGCGCCAGCGTAGTCGTAGTCCTAGGCGAGGGCGCGCACCTTCAGCGGGATTACGTAGGGGTTGAGAGGCCATTTGGCTCCTATACACTTTTTGTATTATGGATTCTTTTGTGTATTACGGGCTCTTTGAGCGTTTTGACCATGCCTAGTGCATGATGGCATTGTATACAAATATTGACTATTTATATATATGCGCCGATTTTGGATCAAACTTTGTCACTTGTGTCTTCCCTTCTGGTTCCATTCCAGCCACTTTTTCGTGTATACTACGATGTATGTTTTATATGCTTTCTAGAATGTATGTAATGGAAAACAGATGATGCAAATGTTTTCTTTCTTTTTGTATTTCATGATGCTGATACATGATATTGTAGATATATATTGTGATCTTGAATCTTAACTTTTTGTTTAGTAATTTGGATACCTCATGATTTTGTTTCGGCAAAGTGATGAAACCACCAGTATGATGAACAGATTGACTTGCCCCACCCTTAACTCCACGCAAATAGTAAGATGCGAGAGCTCATCACCAAGAGCCAAGAAGGGCGCAAGTTATGAAATATGGTGAAGTGATAGTGATGAAAGACAGACGAAGCTTGGTGGAACCAAATTGAAAACTACAATCTTACTCTACCTGAATGACTTCATAGTTTTGGATGTAACTTACCTTGCAGTTTATCCAGACTTAGACCCGTAGATGGCCACATAGTAGACAAAATCTGGGTTTTTAGGATTTTTAACTCTTTTTTGGAATTTTGAATATCTGATTCATTCGTTTTTGACTCAAAGTTTGAATTGTTTGTTTATGACCTTTTAACATTTACTTTGTCTAGAGGACCCCCTACACTTGCCTCATGCTACCTGTAAGAAGCATGGGTTTATCACCGTGGGAAAGGCATAGGCGAGTAAGGGCATTTCCATCCTTTCCCAACCCTACGTCACTAGTAAGAGACGCAAGCTCATCACTGAAGGTTGGTGGGGCAAGGAAATGTGTAAAATAAAATTTTCTGTTTAATCACTTCTTGACTTGTTTGTTTGAGTAAGATGTCAGTATATTCTTATTTCCAAAGAGATGTGCATATGGGATAGATGTGACACCATGAAGCTTCTAGAACAGACCATAGGCAAGACACCTATCCTAGAAGAAACCAAAGTGAGAACAAACTTGCAGAGCTTGGTATGGTTACTGTTAGGACTTCGTCATGTCTAATTTTATTAGATAAAAGATTCTGAATTGATTGATGATATCGAAGATGGAGAGGTATGATTAAAGAACTTCATGCTAGAACATCACGAGTTTGGTAATAAATTGCTTTGAGAATAGATTCCTTGATCACAATTTGTGTAAGAACAAGTGGACCAAATGATCCTAATTTATATGAAAATGCGATGTAGATAGTTATATAGGCAGCGCTTGCTGCTTATGCGTAGAAACGTTTGAGGTGGAGGGAATTGACTGTTTCGCCAAACTCCTCACCTTCTAGCGTGCATAAGAGATAAGCACCATTCCCGTAGTCTTTCATGACTCGGTATGGGCCCAACCATTTGGGCCGGAATTTCCTTCCTTCGCCGGTCTTCTTGTCGATCCGGCTGTCTAACCTCAGAACTAGGTCACCTTCGTATATGTCACGTCATAGACTTTCTTGTTATACTGCCGGCACATTCGGTCGGCATAGAATCTATGTCATTGTTCAGCATCTAACCTAGTTTATCCAGGTCTTTCTATTGAGAAAGACGTGCTTCTCTGTAAGCGTCTCATTCAGAATCCCTTGTAGCGAAATGCAGAGACTGGGGATTTCAATTCGAGTGGGAGAACTGCTTTGACCCAAATACCAGCGAGAAAGGAGTTGGCTCTGTCGGAGTTCTTATTGAGGTTCGATGGGCCCACAAGGCGGGATATAACTTCAAATGCCAATCCCGTTGTTTTCTTTCACTGTTTTTGGAGAATGGCTTTTCAGTGTTTTGTTCGTTGCTGTCACAGCTTGCCGCATTGGCTTGGGGATAGTAACAAGGAGCCGTATGATGGCTATTTAAATTTGGGTTGGCATAGCTCACGCACTTCTTCATTCTTGAAATAAGTTCCATTATCTGAGATAGGATAATTTGCAGATACCGTACCTTTACAAATAATTTGTTCAAAATGAACTTAGACGATTACAGACTCGGTTACAGTTGTAAGAAGTCATGGCCTCTACCCCTTTATTGAACTATTCAGTGGCCGTGATGATAATAAAAATTGTGGCCTCGTCTGTGGACGAGGGAGAGAATTTCCCTTCAGTCCCAGGCCCCAAGTAGAAAAGGGCCACGGATAGCGATTGGTTGCAAAGCTTGTGCCGCATGTGGATCTCATGAGAGAACTCCTGACATTAATGACCACCCTTGCGTGCAACTCTATTGCGGTCATGTTCTAGAGTGGCAGAAATAGCCCATTCGATTATTTTTGTGAGTGGTGTCGTGCCGCCGAAGTGTGCCTCCCATATACCACTGTGAGATTCATGGAGAATCATTCTTGGACTCTTCTTCTTCTTTCTGTGTCAACACACCTTAAGATCATTCCATCGAATGCTTTCCGATAGAGCACTTGCTCTATAATGACTATTTAGCCTAACGATAATGCGTACCCGCCTCTTTGTTGGATGTGTCAGCTCCTCTGGGTACCTATGGGGGGTCCATGATATAACTCATGATATCATCGTACCAGGCACTCAATATAGCATGTCGGTTTCCGCGACGTAGGTACACGCCTTCGTCTGGAAATTCTAAGTCTACTAAGAAGGTCGCCTCAACGTCTAGCGGGTTTCAGCTAACAATCGCCAATGATTTTCTTCCCTTTAACTGACTTTGGTTTACAAAAGTTAATTTGAACGCTCCCCCTTAGGTTATAAAGCGTCCTGCCTTTTTAACAGGACCCTTGTTTGAAGAGGTTCGTAAGTGGTCATTTTTTACCGTGACCCTTGTCTCTTGATTTTTAGCATGTATGTCTAGGCATGTGGTTGCGGAACAAATTAATGGCAAGGCATTCTCGTTCGCTCTGTGTATAGCGCGTTTTGTATCAGCTATGTTTGGCTAATGAAATAAATTGCAATGCTCTTTTTTGTCATCGTCTTCTTTTTGTGCTAGCATCAAGCTAACGAAAAGCGGTACCCTGATTATAGAATTAACGTGTAGATCTGCTTAGGTGCATTAGATAGGTGGTGACAGTAGAAGCGTTTAACAAACGCGTTGAAAGCTTCGTTGCAGTCTTCATTCCATCAATCTATAGGTCTTTCTTGAGGTAATTATTGATTGGATGAATAGCGAGCTTAAGAGTCTGGGAATGAATCTCCGGATTGCACCCATCTTCCCGAGAAATGATCTAATTCCAGATTCACTCAAGGTGGGACGCATTTCGAGGACAACCCAATTTTGGTTGGATCAACGTCGATCCCTCGTACGATATGAGGTAACCTGGAGCCTTTCCTTCCTCTTGTTACACCAAAGAGCGCATTTTTCTGGATTTAGCGTAACTCCGTATCTATTAAACGTGAAGAATGACACGGAGTACTTCGGGATGGTCACAACGCTTCTTGCTTTAGCAACAATCCATCTATGTAGGATTCCACATATTTTCTGAATTAATCGTGAAATTTAAGTCTAGCGCTGGTAACGTGGCAAACCGGCGTTCTTTTCTGAGAACCGAATGGCATAAATCGGTAGCAAAGGTTCCCCAGGAGTTATAAAGGTGGTTTTAGCTTGATCTTGTGCCTCGGATAGTCTGATTTTGATTGTTCCAGAATCCATTCCATGAAGACAGAGCTCAAACCCCCAGCTTTTTGCAATCAACAATGCCATCGATATATGGCAATGCGGAAGTCTCCTTGGGGACATGCGTTTGTTAATGTCCCTAAATCTATTCAGATGCGTACTTTTCCATTCTTCTGAGAATGGGAACGATGTTTGATACCCATGGGAGTAGTCAACTGGCTTGATGATCCCTACCTGAAGGAGTTTTATTACTCTCCTCTTTTTACCAATAAGGGCTACTTGGCTTCAATAGGGTCTTCGATTTTTGCTTAATTGGCTTCGCATCTGTCTAGTGACGAGTTGTGCACCGCAATTGGGGTGCACCTGTCATCTTTTGTAAATTAATGCAAATGCCTTCTGATGTTCTTTAGAACCTGAGTATGGTATTTCTTACTTCTTCTGGGGGTTAATGAGAACCTAGTTTCAATATCCTTGGTCTCATTTTCCGTCCCATGTTGACATCGATTGTTTCTTTCTTCTATTTTAAAAGAGGCGTTACCCCTCTTCGAACTCAGGTGGTGCTGGAGGTATATCTAATATCATCCGCCATTTTCTATTGCGTAATGCTAGATTGCGCCCTTGGCGAGGGACGATCCATTACGGGATTTCCGATAGAAGATAAATGCGGGATCAAGATAATCTAGTGTGTGACAGGAGCGATGTAATGCTGCATAGGCCTTTAAGTAATCCAAAGTAGCCACATCCTTTCCAACATGGTCAGAAGTTAGATTCATTTCCGTTTGAAAGAGGATTTGTCATTTGTTTTTGTTTATCAAGGTTTTCGTACAAGATACTGTGGAAGTGAGTATCTTCGTAGCTCATTGCTTGGATGAAGCGTGAGCCGAAGTTGCTATTGGAATTGGCGAGAGATTTGTCTCTCCTCTCGTGGGATTCTTCCATGTACTATGAAATTAAACACTTTGCTTAAATCTAACACAGGCGTCTTGTAGAGTTGTAAATGTGCGGCTTTAGTTTTTCCTATATTTTCAGAAACTTGGTTTTTTGTTACTAATTGCAGTCTCCTAAGACTTTGATGTTATCAATCCAATTCTTTTTGTCTAAGGTAAGGCCAAGGGAGGAAGCTTTGTACACGCGCCATTGTTGGTGCATTCAAAGTTCAACTTGAAAGATAAATGGGAGGACCTTTCCTTCGGGTGAGGTAGATTATCCTGCCCCGCTCCATACGCATTTAGCTCCATCGAATGGAGAGTCCAATATTAGCCGGAGCATAGATGTAGGGGTACTACTGTATTTGCCAACATTCTACTTTACCATGCAAAGATCTTCTTCTGCTGGAAGAGAGCCAACCTCTAAGGAATATCCTATCCTAACCAGCATCAAATGGAAGAACATTAGGTAACACCTTGTTCTAATTAATTCAACGATTTTGCAGTTAGTCCATACTGAATCACAGTTTCTTTAGCTTTAACCCGCCAGGAAATTTGGGGGTGTTTGGGCTACGCGATGGTTTCAAGATCCGTCCGTAGGTACCGAACTTTCTTTTGACTTTGAGTCATGGGTTTATTAAGTTGGTTTTTGTTGGAAGTTTGAAGTCTGAGTGTACACCTGGTCTCTTCTTTAAATCATCAGGTGTACGTCAAACGTCTTTGGAATCAACCTTTGGCTACAAAACCGTGTCCCAGATGCAGGAATCTTACTTCTTGAAATAGCGTGGAAGGGATTGACTTCACTTCGAGTATCCAACGGCAGGCCGAGGATCATATTATAGTATTCCCCGATTTATAATATAAAACTCAGTCAGGATTGTTTTAGGCCCAAAGTGACCGGTGTATTATAGTTCCTATCGTGTGGCGTTTAGGCTAAGCGAGCCTCTCACGTTATTTCGATTTAGTGGACACTTTGTTTCAACTCACACTTCCCATGTTTTGAGAAAGAGGGGACTATGTTAAACCGCAGCCTCCATCGGCAAACCATTGCCCTTTGACCTAATTAAATTATAAACCTGTACTTTCAAGTGTAGGCTGGTCGCACTCGATGCGATCCGTCTCGCATCCGTAGGCTTTTAACTTATTTCGAATAGAATTCGACATCCCTATCCGCCTGTCCTATATCACCATCACAGTCTATATGATTTACTTGTGCTTTCTGGTGTGGGTGTACTAATTATGACCCAAACCTAACGCCTCAAAGAGCAGCCCTGTGATCAGGGAATTCTTTAGTACATCAAGGAATGAAATATGCGAGAATGTTTTTGTTAGACCATTAATTAGATCGTAAGCACCCATAGGTTTGCTACGGTGTGCTGGATGTTATCTGCTTCCGGCAGATGGCTTTGACTTGGTTGAGAGAAATACTCTTTTGTCCTACGTATTGCCTCTCAACGGGTATCGGAGTCTAACTCCACTAATCCAACTACCTTATGTCACGCTTAACTTCCTATTTGTGCGCGACTACGGATAGCGGAAGTTGAGCCTCGTGATCGTGTTTTCCGTTATTGTCCCCTTTGGTTTTTTCCAGTTGGTTTCAACCCATCGTTATCATGATTTGGGAGTGGATCATTAAATCTTGAGAGGGCATCTAGGGGAAACTGCCCCTTCGAAGGTTACGTGCCGTTGGTGAGTAGGATCTGGTAAGAACAATATCCATAAAACTTGTTTTTGTTCATTTGGAAGTCGTTGCATGAATTTGGTGTAGTCACGACATGTTCTGTGTCATTGACTCTGAATTTTATGGAAACCACAATAAGAATTGGGTTTAATTCCCTGTTTTGGTTGGTTTGTTGTGTATTGTTGCCTAAATTTTGATCAAACTGTTGGCCTATTACGACCAAAGTTTTGGAATTGGTTGTTTTTGGTGTTGACTTTGGTTTTGGTAACCCATGAGTTTTGCGTGGCCCTTGGTCGATGGGATTTCGCCGTTGTTGTTGTTGTGGATTATTAAATCCAACCGTATGGACCGTCGGGGTAAATGGTTGTTTTCTTTGGTTGTTTTTGGTGACGAGTATTAACACATTTACCCTCTTGGGCTGGTCATTACCCATTTGTTGTTACCCCACGATTTTTTTTAAGGCTTTTGGGTCCTTGATTGACATTTGGTCGTTGTAGTATTTTTGAGTGGAGGTGATTAACTCCCATTTGCTCCATACGTCTTACGGCCACTATCTACTGCTACCTGGTCTATTCGTTAGAGCGCTCTCAAGTACTTTCTCTTAAGTCCTTAGTGGGAACTTCTGGACTTCTTCTTCACTTCTTTGCTAAGAGAATGAAGATAAATCGCATAGCTCCATCTGATCCATGTTGTGACGCTTTCCAGTAATAAAGGACTGTCGCCACCTTTGGATAAATGGCGACAGACTCGTTATGTCTTGCTTGATGTGCAAGAACTCCCTGATTCCTGCCTTAATAGTTGGTTTCATGTCAAAGGCTTTGATGAACTCAACACAGTTGTTTTAATGAATGTATGGAAGCCTCGGGTATTCTGTAAATACCAATCGAGGGCAATGCCTTCCAACCCCCCCCGTTTTGGGGAATATTTTAGTCAACGACCCCATCCCATGGGAGTATTCTCAATGGCTGAGCTTAAGCTTTTGATATGTTTCATTCGGATATCCTTCTCCTTTGTTTTAAAGTGGAATCGGAAGAGGCCTTGGAAGGCATAACCTTCTTATGGTGAAATCTAGGGCTCCTTTAAATATTCTGAATAAGGTCCCTATGCAGACGTCTCAACCATTGATGGTGCCTGTTGAGTGAGGCGGGGGCGGAACTGGTTTTTGATATGGCGTAACGTACGCATTGGGCAGGGGCATAAGGCAATCCCTGCATTTGAGTAACATGCCGGGGGATGATACATATCCCCTTGGTGGCTATTTGTAAATACATGTTTAAGTACAAGGGGTACTATCCAGGAATGGATTGATCTGTACCAGACCAGGGGAACTTGTTTGCTAGCGATAGGGGTCTAGTTGGTACTTGTTGTGAATACTAGGGAGTCATACCAACGTGCCTACTCATGTGAGGAGAGACTACTTGGCTTAGGATGTGCAGAGGATTGAACGCCCTGTTGTTGAATTTCAAATTTAGATCACTTTGGGCAAGTTCTAATCCTCTAACCTTTTCTATTAGTTGAAATGACTTCGTTTGGTGAAGTACGATACGTGCCTTGGTGGCATGTTGTATATCCTGTGTTGTATAGGCATTTATAGCCTGTCATGAACTGATTGCTATCTGCCAAAGTTTCATGAGATTTTTATTTTCTATGTGATGGCATAGCGATTTTCTTGAGGAGAGAACTTGGGCTGTATTTGCAAAAAAGTCCCTACAGGTGGTACATGCTTTGAGAGCGTTGTTCATTCCTGGGATAACGTATGAGACTCGTCATCTAGAACTGAGTATGGATCTGATTGTCTGCTAATATGTGGTTAAGTAGAACCTGAGGAGTGAAGCAGATCTCCAGTCAATGTATTTGTTTGAGCCTGAAGCGTCTGTTTGTGTTATTGGCGAGTTGTTGCTACCAACCCTTGATTGGAAGGACGAACTATATCTAATCCTTGGCTGGTGCGGTTAACAATGATTAGTGAATAGTTGTCACCCAACATTGGACCGTGAGGGTGATGATTCCCTATTCTGTTGGGCATAGTATGCCCTCAAGACCAGGATGGGGTGGGGTCTTGCCATATGCATCGAATCCCGACATATTCGGAGGCGGTTAGAATACCGCAGAATAAAGGGATAGGAGGCGAAGTATTTGTGAAGGAAAACGTGCTTATTTTGACTCCGAACGAGAAGGTAGGAAGTTGTACGTCAGCTCACGAATTTCGTGTGATTCACGTCGGGTTCACCAATTTTGTACATCGGAAAAGCAATAGGCAGCGTGAGGAATAACAGCTGACTTCCACGTACCCGACCTCCCGGAAAGGTCGTGCCGAGCAAACCGTGAGGGGTAGAATATGCAGAAAAACTAGTGGGGAGTCTATGTCTTCGAACGCACTAATGTATTTGCGAATATAAGGCAAATAGGGCCTTCTAACAGGGGACTGGTGTGATTGATAGATCTTCAGCGAGGATGACTGATCGAAGGCTCACAATCCAATAGCGAGCTCTGGAGTGATTCGATTAATGGGTTTGTGGGATGCGTCGAAAAATGACCGGGATGTTCGTGTATTTCTCCTAATAGGTCATATGGTGAATATAGTCAATCTATGGACGATTCTCTGGCATAGTCCAAAATTCTCTAGCTGTGTCGCTGTTGTGTCTAGTCGGGACCACGTTGCATAAAAAAAAAAAAAAAACAAAAAAAAAAGACAAAAAGGGAATTCACTCGCCTATATTTTTTCCTTTGGTGATGAGCCCTTGCTTCTCACTAGTAGCATGGGGCAAGGCATAGGGAGTCATTTCAAAAATACAAAATCTTACAGTGCTTACAAATTATAGAATCCCCAAACACGTAATTTAGATGCCTAAGTGAAGAGAGAACTATCCCTTAACCTCATATCTATCAATCAGCAGGCCACATAACTGTCTAAGTCTAGCATGTGACTCATAAAGTGAAAGCCATTTTTGAAACCGGTTCAGTACCATTATGAAGAATGGAGTCACAATTTCCCAAAGGATTGTTGTTAGCATTTGTCTCTATATTCATTATCTACCTCCTACGTCCTTCTTGATTCTCGGTGATGAGCCCACACATCTTACTAGTTGTGTGGAGTCAAGAATGGAGTTGGAATTCTTTTCATCATATCATCACCACCATATCCTGCCAATGGAAAGAGAATTTATGTTATTTTGAGCATAAGTTACAATGCGGAACACGGTACATATGGATAAAATCCTGTTTATCGCCTCTCAAAAATAAGTCTGCACTCTGTTGCCAATAAAAAATCTAAAAACATTTGAAAATCGTAAAAAAATTGAAAATCCAAAAATCCAAAACAATGTAAAAATCCAAAAATCCAAAAAACATTTGAAAATCATCAAAAATCCAAAAAAACAGTGTAAAAATCAAAAATCCAAAAAACAGTGTAAAAATCAAAAAATCCAAAAAAAACAATTTTGAAAATCGTCAAAAATCCAAAAAACATTTGAAAATCATCAAAAATCCAAAAATTTGTGTAAAAATCAAAAATCCAAAAACATTTGAAAATCGTCAAAAATCCAAAAAAACATCATCAAAAATCAAAAACATTAAAAATCAAAAAATTCATAAAATCAAAAAAAAACATTAGAAAATCAAAATCATCCAAAAACAAAAAACATTAGAAAATATCCAAAATACAAAAACATTTGTAAAATTTCAAAAGACCAAAAAACATCCACAAAATCTAAAAACTCAAAAGTAACAATTCAATCCTTTGAACTATTATCCCAAACGAATGGTCCAACCACCTTATGACTACCAATTCAAACCACTTCTCCTCGCGTGAATCCTCGCTTGGGGAAAATCCGGCTCTCATTGTTTCCTTGTTTGAGGACAATGACCCAATCCTTTGTACCTGTCCTCGTACCCCTGCTTGGGGGCACATCTAATCAATCATCACTGTGGAACACGTTAGGGACATGTTTACTGGTTCTTGTGTTGCATTATTAGTGGCAAATTATTAATTGCTTTCTTGTATCTTGATATATTACAGGGGGCATCTTGATTTTATATATCCTGGTGTTCTCTGTAATATTCTTATGTTATCTGATTGCATGTCGTACTGGGGCATCATACTTTCTTGATGGCCTCTTTCTTGTCTATGCTCTCTTCCATTTGCATATCGTACTGGGGCATCAAACCTTTTTGATGGCCCCTGTCTATGCTATCACGCATATTACAGTCTAGTCATCCTGATCTTTTATATCACGATGCATCCTGTTATGTGCTATATTAAAATTAAGATGCTTTTCGTCACGTGAGTATCTTCCTGCATGATCAACATCTTACTTTGCACCCCATCCATTCACCCATACTAATACATTCCCCAGTTTGGGAATCCTACTTGATCACCGTTGCAGTTTGCGAATCCTACTTGACGATCTTTCTCAAGTAGCATTCACTATCCAGCAGCTCCTTCTCCCCCACCATGATCACCATATATTTGATCCATTCATTCTCACTTCTCATTTTTACTCCTCCGCCGCTTATACCCATATTACCCTTCTCACCATTCCTGTCCCCTCTCACCCATTGGTATTCTTTCCTTCACCCTTTTTTCCCGCTTGACAATCTTACTTAATAACCCCTTCTATATGGAATCCTCAGTGGAGGTTTACCCTCTCCCTAAGATCTTCCCGCTGTAGAAGCTTCTTCACCACCTGCCCTCATCATCAAAAACAATCACCACCACCAAACACATCTTCCCACTTCACCTCTTCTACTTCCCATTCCCGCATCATTACTCTCACCACGTGGGCATCCCAATTAAGGATTCCCCTCACACTCTCCACCCTCCACTACATATATTCCTTCATCCATTCATGTTACACTCCTTTGTGTCCTTTCTTTCTTATTATCACCTCATCTCATATCATATACCACTTAGGCATACCTCACTCACTCTTTTTCTCATCCTTCCCCAAATCCACCTTATGCCTGGTCATCCTACTTACACACTCTCTCGTAGTATGGAAAATTCACTTGAGGGTTCCCCTTCAGTCCATTTTGTCATACCCTATTCCCACCAACTCTAACATCATCCTTCTTCCTCAGCTTGGCGATCTTACTTAACCATCCAGCCGCATGGCAATCTTACTTAAGACTTCCACTTAAGGTTGATCTGCCCTGTGGCCTTCCCCCATCCCATCATATTTCCCCCATCTTATTTCTCCCACCTCTCATCGCGATCATCTTCTTCACCTACCATTCCACCCCTATCCCCAATATCATTTTGTCTTTCTCTTTGCATATCATCCCTGTCGGTTGGTGACCCTACGAAACCTCTCCAGCAGTATGACGATCTTACTTAAGAGATTCTCTTAAGCATGACATGTCATCTTACACTCGCCATCACTCTACAATCTCACCATCCATCCATTTTCCTCTTCATTCCCCATCATCATCACACATCTTTTTACCACCACTATCACCCTCCTCTGCTTGGCAATCTTACTTAACCACTCACCCGGCATGGCGATCTCACTTAAGAGTCCCTCTTAAGGATGATCTGTCTCCTTGCCTTTCCCCATCACTACACACCCCTCACCCTTCATTTTTTTCTCGGCATTCCCCATTATCACATCCTTTCACCTCCTTTTCGATTCTCGCAAAACACCACTTCTCGCTTGACCATTTGTCATCTCCAGTTTTGCTCACATGGCAATCTTACTTAACCACTTCCGTCACATGACAATCTTATGTCAGGGTCCTCCTACACTTAACTTGTCATCGTGAACTTCTCCCCCGCCTCATTCTTCGTTCACTTTATTGATCGTTGATCGCTTCTTCCACCTGGTATCTCCTACTACCCACTTTTTCCTCCTACTATTATCCTTTCTCCACATATCCTCTTACAACATACACACTAATCTCTCTTCCACCTACAATCACATTCTTTTCCCCCATTTTCCCCTCCTTGATCCATCATCCTTCATACCATTTCTTCCCATTCTTTTCATGTCTTGGTTCTTCATCCTCACCTCGTTCATCCTCATCACATCACCCCCATCCTCTCCTCGCTTTCACTTCGTCCCAACTCATCCCCCCCATCTTCTTCACTCTCTTTCCCTTTCATCTTCTCAAATTCCCCCCACATTTCTACCCACACACACATATTCGCCATTATTGTTAACACTCCTATATCATTCTTTCATCATCATCATCTCTTCTCTTCCCGCTAATAATAATTGTCAACGGGTTTTCCCTAAAAAATTCATCAATCCTCATTCCGCACGACCTCATTCACTCCCTTGGACCTTCTAGAGTTTCCCTTCATTCCTTCCCTCCTCTAAGCCCACCACTCATTGGCAAAGGGTTTCCCTAACGTCCCTTTGTTGGCGTTACCCTTTCCAGTCCTCATTAGCTTTCTCTTTTTCTTCATTTTTTTTTTTCACCCTTCCCCACCACTCATTGTCAAGGGGATTTCCCTAACATCCCCTCATTGGCATTGCCTCTTCTATCCCCCATTCTCTTTTCTCTCCTATTCTTTTCCCTCACTCCCCCTTTTTGTCGCTTCTTACCCATCTCTCCATCTCCTCTTTGCCCTCTTCAATATATCTTTATTGTCTTCATCATACATCCTTTTTCTATTTTCTCCATCATCCTAGTATCCTCATTTCATGCATCTCCATATCTTTTCCAATCGATGTCATTCCTCCCCCCTCTTTCTTCTTTTGAACATTCCTTCTACCATTTCCCTTTCCACTTATTACCCCCTTTCTGTATTCCCTTCCTTCTACATCATTTTCTTTGTTATCCTCTCTCTCTCTCCCCCACCCCTCGTCTTATTTCCTTCCCCTATATCATCTTCTTCCCCTTTTTCCATCACGTTTTCCTCCTTACTCCCCATCGATAACCTGGTTTCAGCGTTGTCCTATCTTTTTTATCATCCCACCTCCACATGCATCTCCATACGGTCTGTTCCATATTCTTTGCCTTGGTCTTCCTCGCAATGACACGATTCCTTCAATCTTCTCCTTGTATTCGTTCTCTATCTTCCTTTCCTCTCCCCTAATTTCACGTTTCTTCTGACCACTTCTCCTTTTCTCTACCACCCCCTACCTTTTTGTTCATTCTGTATATGTTTCTCTTCTTTCTCTCTCTTTTTCACACTTTCCTCGCCCCTCATAGTTTCTTTTTTTTCTCCATTCTACTTCTTCTTTTGTCCTCTTTCCATTTTCCCTCCATTTCACCCCCTACTCCCACCTCGTTTTCTCCTTCTTATTTATCCTTTCCCATTTCCTACTTTTTCTCAGCTCTATCATTTATTTCACTTCCACGTATCCCCTCTTTACTATCTCTGTTGCTTCCTTCATTTTGCACACATCTCTCTATTTCATCCCCTCACCCTCTACTGTCATTTTCCTATTTTTGCCTTGTTTGTCCTTCATCATTCCCTTCTTCCCCTATCATCCCTCTCTCTTATTTCTACCTCTTTCATTCCTTTTTTTTTCCCCTCCCCTATCTCCCTTACTCTTCTCATAATCAACCCCCAATCCCTATCCATTCCCTTTTCTCTTTCCCACACACCCTCACACCTAGCATTCAAGGTCGATTGAATCCTTTCTCCATTTGCGTCGTGCGGTCATTCCAGTCTCTTCCACTCCATTATCGTCCTCTTCTCCACCAAATCCATTTCCCTTCTTTTCGAGAGTTCTGTCGTATATTTCATTCTCGTCAGTCCTCTCGAGGGGGCATCACCACATCTATCCATAATCACATCTTCTCATGACATTTTTGTCTTGGAGGATACTATGACATCCGTCACTCACCACTTTCTATTCTCCCCAACAAACATTCACTCTACCTTTTAAAAAGTAGATTGAATTCTTCCCCCATACCGTCTACTTTCTTTGAAAGGACACTACTTCATAGTACCCTTCCAAAGAGGGGCAAATGTAGACACCCCAAATTTCACATCTATCCTAAATCAATTAATTCCCCTTCCTCATTTCCCACAAAAATACACTTCGAATTAATCAAATATAATTTGATTAATTATCCATTTCAAAATCTAAAAATAATCTAATCCTCACCACATGTCATTATTCTCCATGTTTTTCCACTATTGAATTAAAAATTCAAATTCAAATCCTCACCCCCTTCGTGGTCCCCACTCACCTAAAATCCTCCACTTATGAATTAAAAATATAATTCAAATCCTCACCCATTCTTCGTGTGGCCCCACTCACCTAATATTGCCCACATTTTCAAACCACCACCTAATCTTGCCCACATTTTCAAACCATCCACCTAATCTTGCCCACATTTTCAAACCATGGTTTACAAAGTTAATTCGAACTTCACCATTAAGTTATAAAGAGTTCCCGCCTTTTTTAGGCAGTGACCCTTGTGTGAGGAAGGTTCGTAAGTGGTCAGTTTTTACCATGACCCTGCCTCTTGATTTAGCATGTAGTGCTTAGGCGTTTGGTTGCGAAAACTATGGCAAGGCATTCTCGTTCTGCCTGTGTATAGCGCGTTTCATAGTCGAGCAATGTTCGGCTAATGAAATAAATTGCACGCTCTCTCTTGTCATCGTCTTCTTGGGCTAGCATGCAAGCTAACGAAACATCGGTAGCCGTGAGTATAGAATTAACGGGAGATCTAGCTTAGGTGGAATTAGCGTAGGTGGTGACAGTAAGAAGCGTTTAACTGCGTTGAAAGCTTCGTTGCAGTCTTCAGTCCAATCAATGCTATAGTCTTTCTTGAGTAAATTATTGATTGGATGAATAGCGAAGCTTAAGTCCGGGATGAATCTCCGGATTGCACCCAGCTTCCCGAGAAATGATCTGATTCCAGATTCACTCGAAGGTGGGACCATTTCGAGGACAGCCCAAATTTTGGTTGGATCAACGTCGATCCCTCGTGACGATATGATGTAACCTAGGAGCTTTCCTCCTGTTACACCAAAGACGCATTTTTTCGGATTTAGCGTAACTCCATATTCTATTAAACGTGAAAGAATGACACGGAGTACTTCGGGATGGTCACAACGCTTCTTGGCTTTAGCCAACAAGTCATCTACGTAGGATTCCACGATTTTATGAATTAAATCGTGAAATATATAAGTCATAGCCCGTTGGTACGTGGCACCGGCGTTCTTGAGACCGAATGGCATAACAGCGTAGCAATAGGTTCCCTAAGGAGTTATAAAGGTGGTTTTAGCTTGATCTTTCTCGGATATTCTGATTTGATTGTATCCCGAGAATCCATCCATGAGAGACAAGAGCTCAAACCCAGCTATTGCATCAACAATGACATCGATAGATGGCAATGGGAAGTCATCCTTAGGACATGCTTTGTTAATGTCCCGAAAATCTATGCAGATGCGTATCTTTCCATTCTTCTTGAGAACGGGAACAATGTTTGATACCCATTGGGAGTAGTCAACTGGCTTGATGAATCCTACCTGAAGGAGTTTTATTACCTCCTCTTTTACCATAAGGGCTACCTTGGGCTTCATAGGTCTTGATTTTTGCTTAATTGGCTTCGCATCTGATCTAGTGACGAGGTTGTGCACCGCAATGTGGGGTGCGACTCCTGTCATCTCTTTGTAATTAAATGCAAATGCCTTCTGATGTTCTTTGAGAACCTGAGTATGTATTTCTACTTCTTCTGGGGTTAATGAAGAACCTGGTTTCAATATCCTTGGTTCATTTTCTGTCCCAATGTTGACATCGATTGTTTCTTCGATTAAAGAGGCGTTACCCTCTTCGAACTCAGGTGGTGCTGGAGGTAGATCTATATCATCCCCATTTTCTATTGCGTATATGCTAGATTCCCTTTGCGAGGGAATATCCGTTACGGGATTTCCGAAGTAGGAAGATGAATGTGGGATCAGAGATAAATCTAGTGTGTGACATGAGCGATGTAATGCTGCATAGGCATTTAAGTAATCCAAAGTAGCCGCATCATTTCCAACATGGTCTAGAACGGTAGATTCATTTCCGCTTGAAAGAGGATTTGTCATTGTTTTTATCAATGGTTCGTTACGAATGGATACTGTGAAGTGAGTATCTTCTAGCTCATTGCTTGGAGTGAAGCGTGATGCCGAAGTTGCTATTGAATCGGCGAGAAGATTTTTCTCTCGTGGGATTGCTTCAATGGATATGAAATTAAACGCTTTGCTTAAATCTAACACAGCGTCTTTGTAGAGTTGTAAATGTTCGGCTTTAGTTTCATATATTTCAGAAACTTGGTTTGTTACTAATTGCGAGTCTCCTAAGACTTTGATGTTATCAATACCAATTCTTTTGGCTAAGGTAAGGCCAAGGAGGAGAGCTTCGTACTCAGCGCCGTTGTTTGTGCATTCAAAGTTCAACTTGAAAGAGAATGGGAGGACCTTTTCCTCGGGCGAGGTAAGAATTATACCTGCCCCCGCTCCATAGCGGCATTTAGCTCCATCAAAATGGAGAGTCCAATATTTAGCCGGGAGCATAGATGTAGGTGTATCTACTGTATTTGCACATTCTACTTCGACCATGCAAAGATCTTCTGCTGGAAGAGAGCCAACCCCTAAGGAATATCCTATACCTACCGAATCAAATGGTAACATTGGTAAATCTTGTTCTATTAATTCAACGATTTTTGCAGTAGTCCCTAATGATATAGTTTCTTTAGCTTTACCGCCAGGAATTGGGGTTGTTTTGGCTACGCTGATGGTTTCAAGATCCGTCGTAGGTACCAACTTTTCTTTTGACTTTGAGTCAGTGGGTTTATTAAGTTGGTTTGTTGGAAGTTTGAATTCTGAGTGTACACCTGGTCTCTTCTTTAAATCAGCTAGGTGTACGTCAAACGGCTTTGGATCACCTTTGGCTACAAATACCTTTCCCAGATGCAGGAATCTTACTTCTTGAAATAGCGTGGAAGGGATTGCCTTCATTCGATGTATCCACGGCCGGCCGAGGATCATATTATAGTTAGTTTCCTGATCTATAATATAAAACTCAGTCAGGATTGTTTTAGGTCCCAAAGTGACCGGTAGTATTATAGTTCCTATCGATGTGGCTTTAAGGCTATCGTAGCCTCTCAAGGTATTTCGAGTAGTGGAATAGTTTGTTTCACCATATCCCAATTTTTGGAGAAAAGAGAAAGGGACTATGTTAACCACAGCTCCATCGTCAATCATTGCCCATTTTACATAATTATTATAAACCTGTACTTGCAAGTGTAGGGCTGGATCGCTTCGGCGTGCGATCTCGGCATCCGTAGGCATTTTACTTATTTTGAATATGAATTCGACATCCCTATCCGCCTGTCCCGGAGGATAAACATCAAAGTCTATATGATTTACTTGTGCTTCTGGTGGTGGAGTGATACTAATTAAATGACCCAAACCTAACGCCTCTAAAAGAGCAGCCCTGTGAGCAGGGGAATTCTTTAGTAAATCAAGGAATGAAATATGCGAGAAGGTTTTTGTTAGATCATTAATTAGATCGTAAGCACCCATAGGTTTTGCTACGGTTTGCTGGATGTTATCTGCTTCCGGCAGATGGCTTGGACTTGGTTAAGAGAAATACTCTCGTGTCCTCGTAATTGCTTCAACGGGTAATTTGGAGTCTAACTCCACTAATCCAACTCCCTTAGGTCGCGGCTGACTTCCTAGTTGTGGCGCGACTAACGGATTTAGCGAAGTTGAGGCCTCGTGATCGTTGTTTCCTGTTATTGTGCCTTTGTTTGTTCCAGTTGGTTTCAACCCATCGTTATCATGATTTGGGAGTGGATCATTAAAGATCTTGAGAGGGGCATTCTGAGGGGAAACTGCCCCTGCAAAGGTACTTGCCGTTGGTGATGTAGGATCTGCTAAGAACATATCCATAAAAAATTATTTTTGTTCATTTGGCAAGCATTGCATGAATTTGTTGTAGTCACGACACTTTCTAGTGTCATGACCCCGAATTTTATGGAAACCACAATAAGAATTGGGATTATAATTCCCGTTTTGTTGGTTTGGTGTGTATTGTGGCCTAAAATTCCGATCAAACTGTTGCCTATTAGGACCAAAGTTTTGGAATTGTTGTTTTTGGTTTTGACTTTGGTTTTGGTAACCAAATGAGTTTTGGCTTGGCCCTTGCATGGGATTTCGCCGTTGTTGTTGTTGTGGATTATTAAAATCCACCGTATTGACCGTCGGGGTAAAATTGTTGTTTCTTTGGTTGTTTGTTTGTGACGGAGTATTAACGACATTTACCCTCTTGGGCTGGTCAGTTACCCCATCTGTTGTTACCCCACGATTTTTGTTAAGGATTTTGGGTCCTTGATTGAGATTTGTGGTAGTTGTAGTATTTTGAGTGGAGGTGATTAACCTCCCATTTGCTCCATACGTCTTACGGCCACTATCTATTGCTGCCTGGTCTATTCATAGAGCGCTCTCAAGTACTTCGTCATAAGTCCTTAGTGGGAACTTCTGGACTTCTTCCTTCACTTCTTTGCTAAGAGAATGAAGGAATAAATCGCATAGCTCCATCTGATCCATGTTTGGAGCGCTTGTCGAGGAATAAAGGACTGTGCGCCACCTTTGGATGAAATGGGCGACAGACTCATTATGTTCTTGCTTGATGTGCAAGAACTCCCTGATTCCTGTCCTTAATAGTTTGTTCATGTCAAAGGCTTTGATGAACTCAAACACGAGTTGTTTAAATGAATGTATGGAAGCCTCGGGTATTCTTTAATGCCAATCGAGGGCAATGCCTTCCAGCGTTTTGGGGAATATTTTAGCAACGACCCCATCCCATGGGAGTAATTCTCGAATGGATGTAGCGTAAGCTTTGATATGCGCATTCGGATCTCCTTCTCCTTTGTATTTGGGCAAATCGGGAAGAGGCCTTGGAAGCATAACGCTTCTTATTGCGAAATCTAAGGGCTCCTTTAAATATTCTGAATAAGTCCCTATTGCATACGTCTCAACCATTGATGGTGCCTGTTGAGGAGGTGGTGGCGGAACGGGCTGTTGATATGGCGTAACGTACGCGTTGGCAGGGGCATAAGGCAATCCCTGCATTTGAGTAAACATGCCGAGGGATGAGTACATATCCCCTTGTGGCAATTTGGAATACATGTTTAAGTACGAAGGGGGTACTATCCAGGAATGGATTACTCTGTGCCGGACCAGGAGGAACTGTACTAGCGATAGTGGGTCTAGTTGGTACTTGTTGTGAATACTGAGGAGTCATACCTAATGTGCCTACTCCTGTGAGGAGATCTACTTGGTTAGGATGGTGCGGAGGATTGGAACTCCCTGTTTGTATGAATTTCAAATTTTGATTCGCTTGGGCGAGTTCTAATTCTCTAACCTTTTCTATTAGAGTTGAAATGACTTTGTTTGGTGAAGTCACGATATCGTGCCTTGGTGGCGTTTGTTGTATATCCTGGTGTTGTATAGGAATGTGATAGCCTATCATGAACTGATTGCTATCTTGCCAAGTTTCTCTGAGAGTATTTTCTATACATGATGGCATAGAGGTATTTTCTTGAGGAGAGAACTCGGGCTGTATTTACAAAATTCCTACAGGTGGATACATGCCTTGAGAGCGTTGTTCACTCCTAGGATAACGTATTGAGTACTCGTCATCTAGAACTGAGTATGGATCTGATTGCCTGCTAATATGTGGTCTAAGTAACACCTGAGGAGATGAAGCAGATTCTCCAGTCAATGTCATATTATTTGAGCCTAAAGGCTCTGTTTGTGTTTGAGCGAGTTGTTGCTCCAACCCCTCTGCTTGAAAGGACGAATTATATCTATTCCTTGGCGTTTGCGTTAACAACTGATTAGTTGAATAGTTGTCGCCCCACATTGAGAGTGAGGGTGATGATTGTCTATTATGTTGGGCATAGTATGCCTCGAGACCCAGGAGGGGTCTTCCATATGCATCCAATCCCGACATATTCGGGGGGTATATGAATACCCGCAGAATAATGGGAAGAAGAGCGAAGGTGATTTGTGAAGGGAAACGATGAAACTTATGACTCAGAACGAGAAGGTAGGAAGTTTTACGTCAGCTTCACTAATTTTGTTTGTTTCACGTCGGGTTCACCAATTTTGTACGTCGGAAAAAGCAACAGGCGAGTGTGAGAATCAACAAGTGACTTTTCCACGTACCCCACCTCCCGAGGTCGTGCTGAGACAGCCGATGGGGGGTAGAATATGTAGACAAACTAGTTAGGGAGTCTAATGTCTTCGACACGCACTAATGGTATTTGCAAATCTAAGGAAAAGAAGGCCCTTCTAACTTGGACTGGTGTGATAGATCGATCAGCGAGGATGACTTCTCAAAGGATCCAATCAATATCGAGCTCTGGCGTGATTCGATCTACGGGTTGTGGGATGCGTGGAAAATGACCCGGGATGGTTTCGTGTATTTCTCCTGATAGGGTCATATGGTGAATATAGTCAACTCTATGGACGATTCTCTGGCCTAGTCCAAAATTCTCTAGCTTTGTTAGCTGTTGTGTCTAGTAGGGACAACTATTGAATGATGATAGGTGGAATCGGAGTAGACTGAAATACTAATGTGCGTAGGCCAGTGTCTATATCTAACTGACTTGTGGATTCATTAGGCTGTGGGATTTGTGGATCACAACCGTAGACTCTTGGTTGTTGTGGTCCTGTTATGGTCATACGTGAGATCAAGTTCTAATCCCTAGTATCCAGTAGTCGTAAGCTTTCTCAGCCTCTACGTTTAGAATTAGTAATTGTGTGATTTTCTCAGAATACCTCACAGGTGTTCTAGCAACTTGAATTCTTAAGCTGGTATTCTATATCTACGAGGGTGTCTCCAGCGTTTGGCTGTGGAACTAAAGGATCGCACCTGAATACTTGTTCTCTTTCAAATCCTTCTACAGTCATGTGGATATTTTCTAGGATAACCTGTAGTTTGGTTGATTTGACCAAAATGTGTGTGCTTGGTCGTCTTCTACATTTAACCCTCTCAACTGTGACCTGATCTGTTAGAAGTCTATTGTTGTTTGGAAGACTTTTATCCTAAGGTTTTGGTCAATGTCAGCTACTGCCACTACGATATTGGGCTAGGGCACAATTGGCTCGAAAATGTATTCCCTAGGCTCCCTAGGTCCCGTAATTGTCATGCAAAAGTAGTAATGAAACAAACTATAATAAAGTAAAATATAAGTACACTTATAGCATATATAATTTCTTTTTTTTGTATTTTCTAGCAATTTATAAGAAAGCAGCTATCCAAAAATATTTAGAATTGACAACTAAATTAATAACGTAAACACAAACAAAATAGCCGAGTGTAGCTATTTGTCTATGCAATTTTGTATATCTATTCTAAACAACGAAATAACTAATATATTTACGAGATTCTCGATCCTACCTTAGAAGTGAGGAATGAATCATAGTTTCTCAGAAACTATCAATCCCCACAACTTCCCTGGTAATATCGAGAATGGAAATAACTGTAATAAAGCGATTAACTACTTTATTTGATAAGTTCTAACTAAAACTTCGAAAGATGGAACCTAGATTTCGCAGAACAGTGGCGAATCCGACGGTGTATGTGTTCTTGTCCCCTCAGTATGATCTTCTCGTTCTTTGTGCTCACGTGAATCTAGAAAAGTGTGTAATGCTTGCATCAACAGGAATAGATATTTAGATCAATGGACAGCCTTCAAAATGCAGACAGAATAGAATGCGGATAGGAGAGGGATAGCGCAAGAGTACAGAGCTTGGCCTATGCAATTCCTAGCGGGGTCTACCGCGAATCATGCAACAAAATGCGTCCAAAACCTGAAACTCGTCTGTATGAAGAGCAGAAACCTGTAACTTTAATGGCTGCCTAAACTATTCTACTCCAAAAGCAATAATACTGTTTGCACAAGTTGGATCTGTGGCTTACCAACAGCTAAGTAAATGCAACTAAGCATGTAAAAGATTTAAACTATCAAACTTAAGCAAACTAGAAGACTGAACTACTGAAAGTGATGAGTTTTTAAACAAGAATGAGGGGCCTTTTGCATGTGCACAAACCATGCATTTATAGGAATTCCAACACCCAAAGATCAAAAACCAAACTGAACTCCTAAACAATAAACAAAGGAAAAACACTATTCTAGGGGACCAAAAACATTAATGCATGCTCAAGTCGGCAAGAAAAGCTGGTGAAGCGTTGATACTTTGCAGTGCGGGTCGCATCAAAAGAGTGTTTTGGAAAATGTGCACAGGACTCGCCACCCTGCTTAGGGCAGCGGTTACAGGACCGCCGCCTTGTTCAGGGCGGCGGTCACGAGACCGCCACCCTGAAGGGCGGCGGTTTCGTCACTGAAGACCAAAAAGCCAAGAAAAGAGGGAAAAAGGGGAAAACAAAGCATGCGGGGGCTAAGCAGGGCATGCGGGATGTTAACGCATATCTGTAAAGCTTCTCTGGATCCCGAACACCTTGCGAAGAGACCTGTATCATCATTGGGGCATTTATTACACCGTTCCGCAGTACAGTACCTTACAATTTTGGGTACGTACAAGCACAAAATAATTTAATAACACAAATGCCCACTTATTTTTGCTACCCTCACCTACCTTCTATTTATACTCTTCTTCTAAACACTAATATCTCATTTTTTAAATGTATGCCTTTGCAGCTAACTTTCTAAGCCTTTTCCTCTTATCCGTGTGCGTGACTTTCTCTCTCTCCTGTCAAGCGGTTATCCACCGCTTTGTCACATCCCCCACCCCGCTCGAGGGGGGCACTCCCTCCGTATCAATCCAAACTTGTTGGGGCACCCAAACACTTCACCGGGGGAAAATCAGGCAGCTCGTCACACTTCTTTATCCTTTGTTCACCGATTTACATGTGTCTTCTATCTTTAAAGTGTTATTACTTCATAATAACACTTTAAAGAGAGGAAAATTTAGACACCCTAAAAAATTGCATTACACATTATAAACCTCTGAAATCACCCCCATAATTATTTTATGGTGCATTACGACCATTTTCGACCGCCTTTCACTACATTCTGCTATTTTGCAACCTTTAACAACATTCTACAACATCGTCGTACAACATTCCTAATTTTTCATATCGCTCACACATGGTCTTGAATAATTAAATATTCACACTGTGGACCTTGCTACATTCATATCTCCTTCCTATGATTAATTAATTAATCCTATCATTATTATTATGCATCCCCCTTCCCCATTAATTAATTTTAATTAGCTAATATTTAATATAAAAACAATTAAATAAATCCTACGTCATCCATTTACATCTCACCCCCTCATTCAATTAATTAATATTAATTCACTAGTCAACATCTCAAGTTGACTAAAACAAAAAGAATTAATTAAAACTAAATCAATTAAATACATGTGCAAGAGGACAAAATTAGATTAAATCAAACATGCATTGATTTGACTAAAGACATCTCATAAAGCATGTCATTTTAAAAATGAATCAAATCAATGCAGAAGGCTAAAAGTCACGTCCACTTTTGGGTGAATAAAACAAAAGACTTGGAATTAATATTTAATTCTAAATATGCAAAATCTTCACCAATTTTGCCAAACTCAAGAATAACTCATCCATGCAAATTCAAACAAGAGTTCTTCTCCGCAAATAGATTAGAAACTCAATTAAACAATTCAATCTTGCTTCAGTTAACTTTAGATCAGATAAGCTAATTATACAAATTCTATATTTGGAATCTCATTCCTTCATCTATAAATTAACATTCATTCTCCTCCAATTATCATATTTGGAAGCTTTGAGGATTGCATCATTATTGTGTTGGATTATCATTCAATTTTACACATCGTTACGTTGTCCATTGATCACGAATCTATTATCAAATCAGTCATTCAATCGCTTTGCTTGTAGATAAATTTTACTTCCATTCGGAACACTTTTGGAGCATCCACAAACAAATTTGATCAAGATATTCAACAAGCTCGGTGCTTCATTCCAAGCTGTAGCACTCTCATTCGAGATTGCAAGGAGGTACGAATGAAGGAACTGGTTTGCTTTTATTTGCATTGTTTCTTTCGTTATGTAGTTTTTCTTTTAAACACCTAGTACATATGAGCTTGGATGTTAGTTCCACTATCTACACCATCCGTTATAAGAGAAATCAGGGGACTCTCTCTCTCTCTCTCTCCTCTCCTCTCTCTCTCTCTCCTCTCTCTCTCTCTCTCTCCTCTCTCTTTAACTTTCATTACTTTGATATTGACTTTGAGAATTCTTAATGCTTCCAGAAAATCAAAGCAACTTGTTTGCATCCACGTTTTAGTTTTTACTTTGATATGTTTTCACACACACACACACACACACACACACACAACACACACACACCAAAGCGGGGGGTAGTATGTAGACACCTAATTTTGATACATGACTAGTTAGTTATTTGTTGCAAAGTTTCATTGTTCTAATATACTTGTGTTTTTCATTATTGATCTAGATTAGACTCTTGACATCGTGTTGAGAAAATGAGCAAAACTTTTGGACCCTCAAGAATAGGGCCATGAAATTAGATTTTCCCTAACAAACAATTGTTAAAACCGAACTCTTAGGATACCAGATGAAGATACAAATTTTTGTTCGCACTAATTTTTCTTAGTCTTCTTCACTTAAGTGTTTGGACTAATACTCTGTTGTTTGTTTCTAACCACTCAGATTGTAATAAATTGAACATCCTTTTTAAAACCTCTACCACTTGTCAATTGTTATTACTTCAAAATTATATTTAATATAATTATTATCACTTCAAAAAATAATACGTTCAATACAATTAAGTTTAATTACTATATTAAATATAGATTTTTGGTTTGAATTGCAATGTTTATAGATAGACATGGTGCATTGTTAAAACCCATTTTTCGTATATTGTCCTCAAATGAATTCTTGGACTCTTGTGAACATTCATATGTAAATTGAAATAAATTGAATTCGCCCCAAGCTGAACATTATTTAAAGAGTGGATAACGCCAGGGAAATGTCATGGATCATGCGTAGGAGTTGGTGATTTTTTTTCAATGAAAAAGAAACACATTTATTTTCCAACGAGGGTCTGGAATATGGATAATGACCTCACTTTCATAGAATATGTATTTCCGAGTCCGACCCCGTGTTTCTGCTACTTCTTACTTATGTTTAACGCAAACTTATTTCCAAGTTTTCCACGTACACACCATTCATACCGTGTTTATGGCGTGTTTAATGTGTTGCCAAAACATATATTGTGTACGAAGCGAACTCTTTTTTATTTATAAAATGGATTATCCTAGGTAGTTTGTGGCGTTATTTTCCTGACCCAAATTGCCTTTTTTTCTCTTTTTTCTTTTTGGCTGAAATAGTCTATATTACTTTATAAACTATTACAGTCTATCCACAAAAAAATCTCTAAAGCCTAAATGTTCTAGCGAGTCTTAAATTCTAATGGAATTGTCTTTTTGAATGCTCTAGAGAGTTTAATTTGTAATGCAAAAATCTGATAATACATACAAATCTAATTATATAAATAAGGTTATTTAGACAATGAAAACATGTAAAATAGTGAAGTATTTAGGAGAATAAAGGTTTGTAGGATTGTATTGGATTTCACATGGATTTAGAGGCAAGACAAACATCATCCAAAAAAATAAGATCAAAAAATTGTGCTAATTATAATTATGAAGATTATTAAAATCGTAAGTATGACAAAAAAACATAACTTAGAAATCTCCATGTTTATGGAAGTGTATGTGTAAGTATGAATTTGATTGTGCGAATGTGTTCTTCGTCCCCAAATCTGCAATAACCTTATGTGATTTCTTTGGTTCTATTGTGGATCAATGGGAATCTCATCTCCTTCTTCAACACTCTAATCGTATCTCTAGGTGTGCAGAATGTGTAAGTAAAACATGTGTTTTGTGCAGTCAGGAGGCCCAACTGAATCTAAAAATTTCCTTTTTGTCGGTTAATTTTAGAACTTAACTTTAAAATAATTTATTTGAAGATTTAATAGTGATCAACCCATTTATATATATTATTGTATAATAACATAAATTTCAAGCATAAACATAAAAAAGTTTTGTAATATTTTTGCAAGTAAAAGAAAATATCACATATTTATAAGCACATGTGATTTTGTTGGTATTGTTACGCATTCTCTGATGTAGCTCCAAATTATGTAGGTGTGTAGTTTGTTCTAGAAAAAGGTTAATGTATTTTTTATAATGTCACTGGTGTATATAGTAGAGGTGAGTATAATTGAAGGAAAAAAGTATTTTATTTTATTGAATAACTCTAATACAACGTGTGTAGTGCATGTATACTTCCCATTTACACCTACAATAGGATGAGGGAGATTTTTTAAATACAAACTTTCACTTGTTCAAATTTGCATAGCGATCTTTTTTTAATTGTTCTTCTTTACTCTTAATGAATATCAAAATATACTAACTACAATTCTAGCAATATAATTTTATAGCACAATGTTCATCACCCTCATAAATTTTATGGATGGATTAGACAATCTGAATAGCATTGCCAAACACTCATATAAATTATTTGTAGTCTTAAACGGTGTCTTCCATTTATCTCCTCAAATCTAAATTTGATAGTAGCCACTTCATAGATCAATTTTGCTATAGTGCATAGATACATCCATCATGTCACCTAGGATGGGTATAGGAAATCTCAATTTAATGGTTATCTTATTAAGTACCCTATTATCTAGGCATTTTCTCCATGTCCCATATCTTTCTTTTTAGTCAACAACACAGGGTTTCTTAAAATCTCATGCTCTCTCTCACTATACACTTTCTTACCAATTCAATCACCAGAAAATTAAATTCTTCATGTTCTATTGGGCTTATCGTATTAGTTGTTTAATTATGTAGAGGTAAACCTAGAATTAAATCAATAAGGTGTTAAATATCTCTTTTTGGCAGTAAATCATCTAGCAACTCATCAGGTATAACACCAACATATTCTCTCAATACTGATGTGGCCTTTTTTGGGATTTACAAAACTTTTGATTCTTTCTTTTCCATTAATGCATAATAGAGGCATTTCATCTATATCTCCTTGATAAAATATTTTGTCAATAACATGCTTTATGCCTTCCCTTTTTCCTTAAGAGGTAATAGAACTACCTTTGAACCATCCATCCAAAACTTAATGTATTATTCTCTCTATCATGGACTGTTATCTAGATTTAACCTAATTTAGAGGATGAAGCCCTAAGTTTAGAGTTTTTACTCTAGTTGGGATAGTGATCTAGGGATAAATGCACATTCAAATTATTAAATCCACATTTAACATTCATATCTAAAAGTACTGTAAATGATTTATGGAATCCAATCAATGAAGGCGCGCAGAGGGGGATTAAGCCTTAGGAAAACTAGGCAGTTGCCTAGGGCGCCAGCAGTCAGGGGGTGCCTGAATCTAAAAATTTCCTTTTTGTCGGTTAATTATAGAACTTAATTTTAAAATAATTTATCTGAAGACTTAATATTGATCAACCCCTTTATAGATATTATTGTATAGTAACATAAATTTCACGCATACATATAAAAAAGTTTTGTAATATTTTTGCAAGTAAAACAAAATATCACATATTTATAAGCACATATGATCTTTTTGGTATTGTTACCCATTCTCTGATGTAGCTCTAGATTATGTAGGTGTGTAATTAGTTCTAGAAAAAAGTTAATGTACTTTTATAATGTTGCTAGTGTATTTAGTAGAGGTGAGTATAATTAAACGAAAAAAGTATTTGATTTTCTATTCTTAGTTTTTTGGGGGAAAATTATATTATTTTGTTATGGAGGAACCAATAGGCCTGGGCCAAATATGACTCTTTACAAAACTATAGGAGCTACATAAACATTTTTGTTTCTTTACAAAACAATGGTGTTTTATTTTAGGAAAGAGTTCATGTCACCTACTTGATATGGCTAAATCAGACTTTTAAGAAACCTTGTATAAAATATTTTATTTTTTGCATTATGAGCATCTCCTATGACTAATGTATTCCATTCACAGGGTATTTTTCATCCTTCCATGATCATTTAATAATAGATTTTTATTATTATTTTATTATGACCATGATGTAAATTTAAAAATACAATAAGATAGACATATTTTGATTATTAACTTTATGGAAAACATATTAACTAAATTTTTGAGGAGGGCGTCCACTAAAACTATTGCCTAGGGTGTTGTTGACCTTTAATTCAACCCTGGAAATGTGCAAATAAGAGCCTATCTTGGACCAATGATCTATAAACACATAAATACAATAACACCATACTAATTACTAGTCCTATACCAAAATCATGTGTTTGTGTAATGCCCCACTTTGATGTGTGTTGTGTGCATTCATGTCAAATTAAAATATCAATTGCATGGATACAAAATTGTCATAGTCAAATCCTTGCATCCATGCTTCTAGGTACAGAAAAATTGTGCCCTAAACAAGTGAACAAGAGTGAAGCAATACCTATTTATTTGATACATAATAAAGTGGGTTCTCTTGGGGCCATCACCCATTTGGAATATATTTTACAAAATGCCACACTAAGGGGTGGCTACGAGCCTATATATCAATAAACATATATTACATAACCATTATCCTTTAACATTTAACATAGACAAGTTACAAAATATTTAGGCATTATAGTAAAGAAGAGCTATGGTAGGCCAGAGGTAGATCCACCACTTTGGACAATATCCTTCTCCATTAGCTTCTTCTCAATCCTCTCCTTCCTTTTCTGTTATTTCTTCCTCTTTATTTCCTTAGCCAAAAAACATTGGTTCATCATCAACGTGTTTGATGATTGGTTTGGCCATGGAGAGGAGGAGCTTTTCCTTTCTACAAATAAATTCCTTAAAAGTATTATTGGCATTGTGAGTGTACAATAAATTGCTAGCAAAATCAAATGACATCCCTAACTCTAGATTTTGAGCAATAGAAAGATTTTAGGATGCCAAAATTGTTTCCAATAACTCCTTGAACTATTATTTGATTCTAACCATTTTTTGCATCCTTAACACCTATGTGAAAGGGGGTGCCTACCTTATTTTGCATGTAGCTAATGGACCTCACATTTTGGATGTAGCAATCCTTGCTTTCTAGGTTTGTCCCTTCATTTGAGAGTCGCAAATGACAAGGCTTCAACTTTCATTTCCATAGCCTCGACCCTTGAGGCCTAAATTATGTGTTTGACACATAACAACATCAATTTTGGTACGCTTTGGCACACTTGGACAATTGACTATCTGAATCTTGAGCACATTATCCTAGTTGCACATTTACATAGGAAGAGGGAGAATTGCATTCATCTTGATCTCCCTTTGGGGTTTTGGTATGTAGTGCAACACTCACTTGCATTGGGGGTAATGAGAAGGTTGGCCTAGCCTACTAAATCCAAGGAATTTTATCATACATTGTGTTGGAAAAATATTTTTCATATAGAAAAATATAGCTTTTACAATAGTGAGGGGGACAATTTATATCCTCTATTGTGAAGGGATGTTCCCTTTATTTAAACCAAGAGGAAAATGCTTAAGCATGATATATACAAATCATACATCAAACTATATTGCGGATTTAAGTATTAAACTTACAAGAAATGTGGAGTGTGCAGGGAGAGAAAAATGATAGAGGATGCACATGTTGATAAATAAACACAAATTTACCTTCGTATGGAAAAAGTAAACCATATGAAAGTTGTCAATTTAATGTGGGAATCTCGTACTCAAGAAAGGAAAGAAAACAAGATATATATTTAACATAAGAAGAAATGATATCACCAAAGCGATCTCAAGACATAAAGTTTTGCAAAACAACTTTTTATTCTTCTCAAGAATGAAACACAAAGTCCTCTTATTCCTCTTCTTTCAAGAAAAAATCAGACAACATCAAATAATTCTTACACGACAATTACTTATCTTATTTACAATAATCCAATATAACTCCCTCTTGAATGAATCCTCACAATATCTTTTATGTATATATGTTTTTTTTTGCAAAAAAGTAACTCAAAAATTACAAAAATATAAAGCACTTTAAGTTGGGAACTATTTACAAAAAGTAATTCAGTCTAGTTGAAGACAAGGTGCCACTATGGAGTTGTTTCAGACCAAATTTTCCCTTTGCCCACATTTTTATTATTTTCTTTCGCCTCCTTAGTATTGTATGCCAGAAACCGAGTAAGAGTACTCATAAGGGTTTTCTCATGAGGGATTGACATATTGTTACACTACATGATCCACATAACCATCACTTTTCTAGTAGCTATTATAATGGAAAACTTAGGGATTAATTCCTAATTTATTATATTGTGCAATAATGATGATCATGACTAAATGAAACATTCATAATAGTTCTAAATTATGTTATTCTTGTTTCTACAACAAATTACCAATCACAATATGATAAATTATAATTATGATTATAAAGAGGAACCATATTTACATAGATAAACAATGTGACAAAGTGCTCATCATGTGCACAGAAGAAAATCAGGGTGTCATCAAGCTACTCATAAAATATCTCAATCTAAAACTCAATGTTGGATGGTTCATGGGGAGTAGAAGGCCTTTGGCTATCGAAACAGTCTTAATGGTTATGAACCTATCATTTAGAAATGCACAATTGATATGATCACTGCAATCTTGTTTGCATGTGTCTAGAGATATGATTTCTGGGTCTATATTTGTGTGATGTATGTACGGTGATGTGATATGGCTTCTCTGTTTCTTCAAACCCTAGGCATTGTGCTTGATACCTAAAAATGTGTTAGTGTCAAATGGGTCGGATTGCCTCACCACATTCATGTTAATGTGATGATCATTGCACTACATGCCACTAGCATCAAGAGGGATCAAGCCACATGTTGTTCTCCCCAAACCTATGATGATTAGGAGAATTTCCATTTTGTAATGTTAAATATTTGGAGATCGGCAATTAATTATCATGATTTATTGGGGTTTATATGTTACTGTGGACCAAGCGAACCAACTAATGTGGGATTAAAGTTTTGATTGAATGCATATTTATATAGTTATAGGAGCAATTCCAAGATGCCTTGAGGAGGTCTATTTGACTTGGGGTAGTACGACATGCATTTTGTGTTGATATTATGGAGCCATAAAGGAGGAGAGAGGAAGATTGAGCAAGAAAATATACTAATCTCATAACTAATCAATCAGTATGTTAGTAGGAAGGCCACTTCCATTGTTGTGACACCCCGCCATTGACATAAGGGTCATTGATATATTAAGGTTGATATATTACCATAGCTAAATCCAACTTACCGATGAGGGATTGATTTTTCGATTAAATGATTATTTTTAATATTCATAGAAGCAATTCCAAGATGTATAGAAGAGGCATATCCAACTTGGGATAGCAAGGCATGTGTTTAGAGGTATTTGAATAGGATTTATTTTGGTGTTATGAAGCCACCAAGTAGCAAGGCCAATGTTTAGAGGTATTTGAATAGGATTTATTTTGGTGTTATGAATCCACCAAGTAGGATAAGAGAAGGCTGAGAAAACAAACATAGTAATCCTACAACCAATCAACCATTATGTTAGTAGGATGACCACTTCCATTATAGTGTCAACTCCTTGTCGTAAGAATCACAATATATTGGAGTTTATATGTTACCGCAAACCAATCCAACCAACCAATGTGGGATTATTATTTTGATTGAATGAATTTTTTTTTAGAATCGTAGAAGCAATTCCAATTCCAAATTGCATTGAAGAGACATATTCGAGTTAGGGTACTGAAACATATATTTTAAGAGTCATAGAAACAATTCCAAAATATAAAGAGGCATATGTACCTACACCA
This sequence comes from Taxus chinensis, assembly GCA_019776745.2. Classification (NCBI taxonomy): domain Eukaryota; kingdom Viridiplantae; phylum Streptophyta; class Pinopsida; order Cupressales; family Taxaceae; genus Taxus; species Taxus chinensis. The sequence continues at coordinate 912,158,459 of CM034147.1, read as the reverse complement.
AATCAATAATTATATCTATTTGTACTATGACATTGCCCATTTTCTCGTGATCCCTGGCACCATATTAAAGTGTTGGAGAAGTTGCATGCAACTTGGTGACCCGAGAAAAACAAGGCCGTCCTTCCTTCCAAATTCCCGTTAGAGAAATAGCACGGAAGGGTGACGGCCGGTATTGGAACGAGAAAACGAATACAAACATCACGTGTTTGACAAGTAGTAAGCAACAAGGCTACAAACAAAAATACCAAGTTTCATTTACTAACGAAAACACCAAAGATTCTTATAAGACACAGCGCATTTGGAGGGCCGGCACAATCTCTTTCCTAACGCCCCACTAACTCTCCTTAACCTCGATTTAACTCGGGTCAGCACACCCGAGTCCCGTTAAAGAAATCCTTTCCCATTTCGCCACTGTTTGAAGATGTAAATCGTTGACACAGTCGGGAGATCCACAGCTCGAATCTTCCATAGTCATAAAGAGCTGCATAAAGCGACAGGTCAGAGACTTTTCACCAGTGGCGGCCCGCAAAGGGGGACGAATCCAGACGCCCTATTTCGCGCTCTGCCAAATTTAGTGCATCTCGCTAATTTTGACCGTTCATGCGAAATTTGGCGGCAGGGGCAACCGTCAAACTGTTAAAGTGCTCCGTTGCCAAGCTAAATTACAATTGTTCAACTGCCATTCCTCTAAATAGATAAATTATTGCGGAGATTCCCTGTTTTGCCAAATTGCATTTGCAGAGAGAGGTTTAATTGAAGGAATTAGGATGGGTTCAGGAAGGGGAAAAATGGAGAGTGCGCGCAGGGCCACGAGGACTGTGCTTTTTATGGTAATGATGGTGGGGTCGCTGGTCACTTCTTCTGCTTCGTTAATTGTGGCCATGGCGGATGTGATTATGCCCTGCGCTATTCTTTCCATGTTTACCTGTTGTCATTCGTGTTACACTTTGACGTTTGAGTGGAATACCTACAGTTTTCGATCGTCTTTGGCCGATATTCCCCTGCTTTCTCTCCTTCGATCCTTCGTTATTATGTGTAAGTATTTCGTTTTATTTAATTTTAATTTCGGAGGATGGAAAAAGAGCCAGAATTGTGGACGGAAGTTGAATAGCCCTACTTACAGAAATGTGTTGACAATAGTGAAATATTTTTGATAATTTCTCTAAGATTATATATACTTTGTACAAAAAGCTGGTGAATGATCGAAAAAAATGTTGTTTTCATAGAATTTGAGGTGGATTTCCATATTCTGAAAAAGTGTTCAATTATTAAACGAAATGGGGTTTTAAATAAAAATTAAACGAATTTCCATTTTCAGAGAGAGCGTTCAATTTTGAAAGGTAATATTGTTTTTTATAGAATTTAAGGCAATTTTCCATTTTCAGAAAGAGAGTTCAATTATCAAAAGATATCGCAAGGCCAATTTCTATTTTCTGAAAGAGTTCAATTATCAAAGGAGAGAGTTTTTCTAGAATTTGAAGCGAATTTTCATTTTTAGAAAGAGAGTTCAATAATCACAGGAACTATTGTTTTCACAGAATTTAGGTAAATTTTCATTTTATAATATTGAATATTTGGAGATAGGCAATTGATAAAAATAGTCCAATTATCAAAGGATATACTGTTTTTATAGAAATTGAGGTCACCAAATTGCCAATATTTTTTTGGAAAAGGTTTTCACTGAAATAGTCTGATAATAAAAGAAAATATTGTTTTTTGCAGAAATTGAGGCGAATTTCCATATTTTGAAGAAGTGTTCAATTATTAAAGGAAATAGGGATTTTAAATTGTTTATACAAATTTCCATTTTCAGAAAGAGAGATTAATTTTGAAAGTTAATATTGTTTTTTTAGAATTTGAGACAAATTTTCCTTGTCAGAAAGATAGTTTATCTATCAAAGAAAATCTTATCTTTAAAGAATTTGAGGGCGAATTTCCATTTTCTGAAAGAGAGTTCAATTTCAAAGGAAATAATGTTTTTTTCTAAAATTTGAAGCGAATTTCCGTTTTTAGAAAGAGATTTCAATAATCACAGGAAATATTGTTTTCATAGAATTCAGGCAAATTTCCATTTTGTAATGCTAATTTGCTAAATATTTGGAGGTAGGCAATTGATAAAAATAGTCCAATTATCAATAGATATTACTGTTTTTTTATAGAAATTGAGGTGAATGTCTTTATCAAATGGCCAATATATTTCGGAAAAAGGTTTTCACTGAAATAGTCTAATAATCAAAGAAAATATTGTTTTTGTAGAAGTTGAGATGAATGTTGATATTTAAATGGCAGTGTGATGAATATTGATATTTTGATATTGATTTTTAGAGGAATGTGATGAATATTGACAAAAGTAGCCAATTGGCCAATACTAGATACTAAAATTTCTCTCATTCCAATTAGTTTTGTGTCATTTAAAGCACTGACTGTTATTTTGTGGTAAACTTGAATGATATATTTTTATTTTTCAATGTTTCATCCTTCATGTAAGGCTTTTGGATAAATTAAATGAATATTGCTGGAGATGGATGGAAAGACATTAATCAGGGAAAACTCTGACGGCTAATACGGTGAAAACTAGAAAGTTGCTAAAACCCTGATATTACAGTGAAATCTTGAAAGTTGCTAAGTCGTTTTTATATAAAATAAAACTGTTTACTTTAGAAATTTATTGCATTATAATAAAAACCAGGGTAATTGGGAAATTTTCAATAAATTTCAGCTGATATAAGTAGTTGATATTGTAATGAAATTAAATACAATCAAGCAAATATTTTTTATTATAACCTAGCACATGAGATCTTTAATCAAGACAATAAAACAAATTATGTATAATTCATGAGTAGAATTTAGCAGTTATAGAAACAACCTTTTTCCAAGACTCAAGTGAACACAGTTTTTAAAGCTCCTACAGACCACTTATAGGTCCTATACAACTCTCCGGCCAAAAGACATTAAAAGTTGTGTTATCTTACTCCTCTAATGCACACAAAATAGATAAAGCTGAGACATTTACAGAATAAAATTGGATTGTTTGAAAGTTTACTCTATTTTTTAGAACATAAATTTTTTTGGCTTATAATTAAAGTTGATATTGTAAGCTGCACAAAATAGTCAGGACTTAAGATTTTTTTTTGTATGCTTGGTATATCCTCAAACAATAAATGTTCTTAGATGCTTGAAAAATCATTTTTGGTTTGGATTTACCTTAACATGATAGACTGCTTGTCTATTTGGAATTCCAATTTCTACATATGTTGCTAGATATGGACTGCATTGGAGTCTCCGGTAGTAAACAGTGTATGCTCTTGTATGGACTTGGAATGATACGAAATGGATTGTAAATGGCAGGTTTTTTTTGCTAGCCTCAATGAAAGAACAGGGGAAGGCTTGTGGGAAGTGGCTGATTTGAGTTGACCTTTTTTGTCAGGTGCTTATTATGTGTGTGATGTACACTACCTCCCTAATGGTCCTTATCTTGGAATCACAGTAATCTGTGCTCTGGCATCAGCTGTGATTCTGATAATTAAGGTGTCTTTCTTCACTGTTTCGGAGGTTTTATGGGCCTCGCCAACTGCATCTAGAAATTCTCGGTTCAAGCAGTCGTGGGGTATGCCTGCTATGTTCTTATCATCTTATGGTGTTGGCTCTTGGTCCACATAGTAGTGGCATACAAAACACGTTATCAAGCTCGACGGATGCTGCTTCTTCAGCGGATTGATCCAGAAGCTGTAAGCTTTTTATCGCATCTGCTGGCTATGAAATGATTTGCTTAACAATTTAGAAGAATGACTTATGATCAACAATCTGGGAATGATTCCATCAAATATTTGCCAATTTATCCTGGAATTGAATTTTTGCATGGAATATTTGTAGTTGCTAGACTTTTCCCTGAAATTTAACAATTCTTTGTCCATCGATTTTGACCGCTTTCTTTTCTGAGAAACTTGGTGTTTAGTGTTTACAACAACAGTAACTTGCAGACTTTGCATATGCTTGTACCACATTTTGACAGTTTTTTATCCATCATTGGATAGAACAGTTTCATAACATGTATAACTTTTATTTTGCTCAGATGCTTATTGTGACAATTCTTTTTAATGATAATTTTGCTCAACTAACATTCTATACTTTTGAAAAAACTATAAAATAAAATGAGTATAATTGCTCTTTCAGTGAGGTCACTAGAAAGACACCAATTTGGTGTATGAGAACCCCTGTGTGGAAGCCCTCAAGGGGGTTTGCTTTAACATTTACCTTATTTATTGTTCAAATTTTGTACCCCTGTTTTTTGATCTCACTACCAATCTCAGCAGCAAACTTGAACTTGCTAGTCCACGCATACTTGGAGCACAATGGGGGTTTCCAATGTTTTCTCGTCCATCCTTTACTTGAGTACGGTGCCAATAGGTGAAATTTGGACCTGTGTTTTCCACAGTCTGGGCTAGTAAGAGCTGCAGCGGCATTGATAAAATATATAATTGATATTTAGATTATTCTGATTTATTATAAATCTTTACAAAGCATAGATACATCATTGTATGGCATAATAAAAAGTATAAATTTATATAAAAGTAGTCAACAAATTCAGTTTCTCATGTCTTTGTATGAAAAGGCGGTGGAATCTGGAGGCCTTTAAGATCTTTACACAAAATATATTGCAGCACATGTTAAATTCCAACCTTAAATGACCCTTGTATCTTCCATTGCTGCATTACTCGATGTGAGGCCCTAAAACTTGTGAATCATCCACGAAAGTCGTCATGGTTGTTTCTGTCTCTTCATTGTAATGAAGATAATAGTAACATTCGTAGGAGATGTTACTTCCTATGGTGTACTAACATAATTGTCAAAAGTGACCAGCACATATGTTGGACGTGTGGGAGGCAATTGTCCAGGGCTATATATGATCTCCTAAACAAGTCCTGGTGGTCCATTGTCTAGTCTAGTAGTTATTGACATGTTTGATGTCAACGTTACCCTGGCAGGGATAGGATAAGCACTTCCATGCTCAACTGTTCTTAATTGGATCCAATTTTGCTTACGACTCATTTGTTTCATACAGATACAAATTCAATGAATCAGTTGTCTGACTCTTCTAGACCCGTGTTTAATCTACTCATCAATACGCATTTCAATCATGGACCAAGGGATTACCATCTCTTACATTCATCAACTGACAAAACAGTTCTTGTTTAGGGCTCTTACACAGGACAATAACACTTTTGAACTTTTCATACCACTTAAAAGTCATATATTATCTGTATGCTTATTAGTACAACTCCGATTATTCAATGATGATTCAGTTCAACAATCTGCTGTACTTGTGGATAATCTCTAAATTCTCAATGAAGCCAGTTGCCTGATTTTGAATTTGGTAATATGAAGGTTTGTAGTAAACTTCTATTTTTAACATAGTTTCCTAGCGTTCTGAAAAATATATCTATATTGATACCAAATGTTCTTTTACACCTAAAATAGTGTGAACCATTTTACTGAAAATTCGAGTTGCATGTTTTTCTTCCTTCAATTCCAAAAAGAATTTGCATCTATAAGATCATTTGCTCTTTCTAATCATAATCTTAATTTTGAAATCGTATCTACCATCTGAAGTTCTAGTTGAAGATTCTTGTTGAGACAACTATGATGATTTCTTTTATTTCTGTTCATATTTGCTCTCTGAAGTGAAGTCTATTTTGTTTGTAACGTAACTTTACATTGCTTTTTTCTCTATTTATTCAATTTAGAACAGTGGATTATAAACTAGACATCAAAACTCTAAATGTTTTCTTATTATACAGTTATGTCCTTTGGAGAAGTGAACTGTATTTGCAATAGGAACTTAAAGTGTTTGTGGACATTTTCTAAACAGAGTTAATCATATTTATTTGACTGTATGAAATTCTACCCCCACAAACCTGAATAAAAGATGCCATTTTTTAATATATATTTTACCGTGAAATTGTAAGACAAGGACCTATTATGTATGCAGTTTATCGGTTCAATTTTTGTTTTACACTTTTTGTTCTCTTGGCATGAAATTTGATGTGTAAACATTTGTAAGGGTTCTTTTTCAAAGATTCTAAGGAACATGTTGTGTGCGGACATTTCAAATATAGATGCCCATAAAGACCCTTGTTTTCCTTTATAGAATGTTGGTGTATTACATTTTAGTTTTTGTGAGACAAAGAATTTGAGTTCATCACTCAATTTGCAAATCTGTTCTGTTTTATATTTTATAGGTTCTAGTCTCCAAAGCAGCTTTACATGGTTATCAAAAGCTCCTTCGTTCCTCGAATCCACGGAAACTTGCTAGAGTTGATTCTGAAGGGAAAATGCATTCCATTTATGAAGAGAGAGACATACCTGCAAAAATGCTTGCTGATGATGATAGCCTCTTCATATTATGTGAAGGTCTGGTCATTCATTACAAAATCCTTAATGAAAGACCAATTTTCGGTTCGATGATTCGCAACTCCTTTGGAGATGCTAATGGTAGAGATTGGTGCATCACACCTGGGAGGCCAACATTTGATAATCCATCCAAGGTTGTTTCTGTTTGCAGGAGTTTAAGCCGTAGTACAACAAACACATCCTTGCATACTCCATTAATGGGCAGCTTCACGGACGAGGTGACCTCGGCATCAAGCTGTGGCTTTGATGATTGTTTTCCTTTTCCTCAACAAATTCCTCATTCGGAATTGGAGTATGGACATAATGAGTTGGACTCTAAGGTAGAGCTTTCAAAGCCTGGAAGAGTTGTAGCAAAGACAGGGCTACAGAAAACAGGATTAGATGGTATAGTTTTGATTCATGGTTTTGGGGGAGGAGCTTTTGCGTGGAGACATGTCATAACACCACTGGCAAGACATACTGGCTGTGCAGTTGTTGCATTTGATCGGCCTGGTTGGGGACTCACTTCTCGTCCTCAAAGAGCTGAATGGGAAGATAAAAGGCTACCCAACCCATACGAGCTTCGATCCCAGGTAAAATGAAGGACCTGCTAAGGTTTTGCTACTTATCTGAATGATTTCTCTATAATACTGTTTTTTGTCTTTGTTAATGGAATGGAATTGCACTTTTGAGAGTACTTTGTTTAATTTTGTATTGTGTGAACTGTTTTCTCTCGAGTCTTTATGAAAAGTGATTACTGTAGGGAGGTTTTAAATTATGTAAATTTGTTTTTTTGATTCCTAAGTTCGTATTGAAAATTTGAAACAGTGTTTTCTGAATAATTCACAATTTTAAACAATTTGACAAAACTGGTAGTCAAATAGTTATTGATTTAATTTACTTGTGGAAACAGGTGACTGTTATTTGTAGTGGTTTGATGTTGTTATGGTTTTACTCTCTGCAGGTTGATTTACTATTTTCTTTTTGTCAGAAGTTGGGTCTTTCCTCTGTTGTGCTGGTTGGTCATGATGATGGCGGTTTGCTTGCTCTAATGGCAGCTGAGAAAGCACAAACTTGTACAGATGCTTCTCTGGTAGGCTTACGTCAGATTTTCACCCTCTTTTCATTACACTATTCCAACTAATGTTACTAAGAAAGATGTCTTATACAGGTAGAAATCAAGGGAGTTGTACTGGTTGGTGTGAGTATTTCCAGAGAGGTTGTCCCAACCTTTGCTCGAGTCTTGTTACATACATCATTGGGACGACAAATGTTGCGTCCTCTTTTACGGTCTGAGATAATCCAAGTGGCTAACCGTCGTTCCTGGCACGATGCATCAAAACTAACAACTGATGTTTTGGATCTTTATAAGGTATATATCATTTCACAATTTTTTGCCTGGACATTATATCAACAATATTCACCTGAGATAGCATGTGATTTTATATGCTGCAACACAGGCTCCATTGCGGGTTGAAGGATGGGATAATGCAATTGCAGAAGTTAGCAAGTTGTCTTTAGGGACTATGCTCTCATCAAGCCATGCCTCAGATTTGTTGAAAGCAGTCCAAGGCTTACCAGTGCTGATAACAGCTGGGGCAGAAGATATTTTAGTTTCATTACGATCTTCTCAAGTTCTAGCATCTAAGTTTTCTAATTCTGTAAGTACCTAATTTGTGTACACCTCTCTTATCTGGTCATATCTTGATAATGCATTTGATTTTACATAGCATAAAGAAGTTGATGCTTGGCATTTCCAGTGAAAACATAACATGATGCTAATGTTGTTGCAGAGTCTAGTTGCAATTTCCGGTTGTGGGCACCTCCCTCATGAAGAGTGTCCAAAAGAATTGCTAGCAGCTGTAATACCTTTTGTCTCTAAATTGTGTATGCAATTAAAGTTGTCAGAAAAGTCCTAATCCGATGCGTATACATAACAATTTTGTGAGAGTGTTGATAGTCTGATCAATGACTTTTAGACTCCTAATGGACCTTTCATCCAAAAGATGGAGATTGTGCATGATGTTCATCAATTTGAATGGAGAAAACAGTTGTATTTAAAGCAAGAACAGACGATGTCCATCATGCTCAGTGGATTAACTATTGCATTCAAATCGGTAGTAGATATGTTTCAAGACGGAGGAGGCTGCATTTAATTCAGAAGAAGAGGAAGTTTTAGATCTGCAAGCAAAGATACAATTCCACATGTCAACTTGTAGTAAAACATGTTGTGGTTATACTTAAATCGCAGATACTTCTCCAATTGCTCCCATCACATAGGAACGTGATGGTATCCAACATGCTCATTGCTTGGTTGATACGAGTTTATTTACACCAAATGTACAACACTTGTTGTCGAATGACATCGTTTCGGGACATTCTTTGGCACATCCATTCTTTGCCAATCGACTGGCTGTTTTTTTGTACACGATTTCAATTCAAAGTATAGGTGCCACACTACCGACACTAATTTTTGCAGACATTGTTTTCCTTTCCAACCTGTATATGGCTTTTAGAATGTATTAGAGCTTCAGGGTAGCCTGAAAAGCTATATTATACACTTGTAAAGCATGGAATGTTCCATGAGTGTGATTAATTAATTTTTAGGCTACATGTGCCATCATTTTTCGTAGTCCACACCTTTTCTTTTTCTGAAAAATTGTGCAGGTGTTCCAAGAATGCTTTCAAATATTTCTTATAGAAAATGTTCTAAATCTTTGGGTGAAACTGAAACAATGAGCCTAGCTCCTACAGACACTGGTTGCAGGATAAAAAAGACTCAATATTATACTAGGTGATAATAGAAGGTTAGTTGTATAATATAAAAAATTGTACGAGGTTGTAACTGACACAGAACATAAATTACTAGTGTGGAGACATTTTACCAAAAATAGGATAATTGCAACAGAAAACGGTTCAGAGTATCGTTCAGTATAAGATGCTAACCCCCAAAGGGTAAGAGGGCTTTGGGGTGAAAGAAACACATTTCCTCTCCCTTCTGAAACAAAAAAACCCCACATGTATTTACTTTATAACCCTTTATTGGAGATGTACCAGACAGTTCAATCGTACATGTTTCAGCTATTTACATTTTTTAGTTCCATTTGCCATTCTTGGCCGCTTGTGGACAATAATATCTAAATTAAACCATTGTCAAAGCCTCGTCTGCTTGCCGAACAATTGCCCATAGGAACTTGAGTGGATTGACAGTTACCACAAAAAAATCTTGACGCAGCTCTAAATCGTTTCATGAGATGTTCCTGATTGTGGAACCATCAGGTGGAGAATCTATCAGAAATCTTTTAACAAATTATCAAATAGCTTCATGACGATGGATAAATGGCAAATGCTAATAAAATTATAAATCTACCGTGTTTTTCATTAACAGACGTAAAAATCTTGAGACCAGATTTGCAGAGAATCTTAATTTCACTAGATGTGAACTCTCCACCAAATATCTAGGAATCCCACTAGTTGAAGGCAGATGTAAACCCAACATGTGGGAGAAGCTGTTTTATAAAGTTAAAGCTAAGCTTTAAAAGATTAGTAAGTAAATGGCTCTTATGGGGCAGCAAATTGCAGCTGATTCAAGTTGTTTGACAAACCATACCGTTTACCTTCTATCTATCCTTAATACGCCTATATCTGTGTGTCCAAGAGCACTATATATCAGATTCAAGGAAGATTTCTTTGGAAAAGAATTGGAAATGCTCACAATTTCTCTCTTGTGAAATGGGGCATCATCACCAAGCCAAAACAACTCTGAGGGCTGGGCCTCTGTTAGCATAAGCACCTTAACCAGGCCTGTGGGTGCTAATTCAGTTGGCGAATCTCCCAGGAGGAGGACTGCATATGAAACCCCATCCTTAGGCAGGGGTTCCATGGAACAGACTACAACTTCTATTACCAATAAGCAGGTGTTCCATGAAAATTTGAAAATTACAGAAAAGGAAAAATTAGAATCTTTCCATTAAAATGAGGACAGTAATGAGAATATGAAGCCGCACTCTTAGAAAAGAAAAACCTTGACAGTCAAGAATCCATTACTAATATTCACTGAGCTTATGTTATGATTTCATAGAGGGGTGCCTACTAAATTTTCTCAGCAGAGTTAAGGTGTCAACCTCAAGGCAAAGTCTACATTGGCAGAAAAACCCTAAATAGTAATGGAGACTCTAAACTGTCCCTCCCGAACAATCTCTGAAAATTACAGGACATAAATTTCGGTACTCCTATTTTATAAGGGACGATTCATTTTATTCTTGTCACAGGCTGGAAAAAAGTTTCACGAAGGCGAAGCCCCTGCACGGTTCCTCCCAAATAGCCTTGTGGAGGAGTTGGCTATTTGGAACATCATAATGAATTCCGTTACTCATAAGCTTGGAATTTTTTGGAATGATGCATGGATCCATTGCTCAAAGATGGTGAGTCGTAAGATGGCCAATTACCAGATTGTGAGGATCGAAAATGGCATTAAATTTCGGCAATGGATTTTACCTTCTTGATCTTATACAGGCTTTAAATCCAAGTTATCGAAGCTCATCATGATTTCGAGAAGAGGAACAAACTAGTAGTTCTGAAATGCTCCTCGGGGTACTCCGAGTCCCTGGGCCCAAACGACCAATATTACATAGTAAGCAAAATGTACATGCGAGTATAAGTAAGCAAGAACAAAGTGCGACCAAGATGTGCAATCCATGCTCTTAGTGTGGATGGAATGGAATGCAAAGTGAGAGTGATACGGCTATTTGCGAAAGCTTCATTTTTTTCCAACTATATTTATATGTATTTTATGTTATAAAAAAACATATAAATGTCTAACAATTGATAGATAGTTGCACATCCTAATAAAGTATAAATAAAAGCAAATCATAGGCATAAAAGTAGATAGAGAGAGATGTTAATATGTGAAATAAAACACCATTAATTGTTTCAAATTAAAAAAAGGATAAAATAAGTGACATTAATAAATTAACCAAAAAAAAGGATAAAATAAGTGACATTAATAAATTAACCAATGAAATGATAATATATAGACATTCTATAAAAGGTGATTTTATTCTTAAATAATGGTAATCTAATGGTCACCTTAAATTTCTTTATATTCATAAGTACTTAATTCAAATCCTTTGAAAATATGTTTTCCACATAATTTAAATGTGCAAAAGAAAATATGCATATTAAAAACAATATGATTTATTAGAAGTTTTTTTTTTTAAAATTTGTTATGATCGTTAAGCGTTAAGTTAGGCCTCATGATATTTGGGTCCTTTCACCTAACAATTGTATTTTACATATAAATTGTGTGAGGAGGTCCAGACATAGGCACAAGTATTAGGGCACATTACATGTGAACATAAAGTTATAGTTTGTTGGCATACCAATAATAATCAGATTTAGGCGGTGTGATGGAGACAACAATATGGATAATGATGAGTGTGATAGGGTCAGGTGTATTGTGCACACATTGTGAATAGATTTAACATGGTATACATATCGGAGTATCCTTGAGGATTGTTGATAGAAGAAGCAAGTGCACACGTAGTTGCAAAAAATAAAATAACTAACAAAAACATGAAAATGCAAAAAAATAACTCATGCAAGATTTATCCAAATACATTGCTTGTTATTACACACAAATGAAGATGTACATATGGGAGAGTGAATGCATAACTCCTCCATGATTAGTAGAATCAGAGTCCAAAATAAAATGTAACTCACACACTTGACATAGTAAAACTAAGAGTGATTTCCACTTAGCTAACAATGATGGTTAAGTGTAACTCTTGTGACTAACTCCAAGTGTAACTCCAATGATTAGTACACCTAAACAAGCTTACTCCTAAAGTGTAGGAATAATCCATGTGTAGGAAGAATTCACATAAAGAAATAAATGGAACAAATAACTACTCCATGATTAGTAGAATCAAAGTCCAAAATAGAAATGTAATTCACACACTTGACATAGTAAAACTAAGAGTAATTTCCACTTAGCTAACAATGATGGTTAAATGTAACTCTTGTGACTAACTCCACGTGTAACTCCTATGACTAGTACACCTAAACAAGCTTACTCCTAAAGTGTAGGAATAATCCATGTGTAGGAAGAATTCACATAAAGAAATAAATGGAACAAACAATATCTTCCACTAACACCCCCCTTAAGCGTAGCTTAGGTGGGTGGAAACAAAATGCATTATGACAACAAGGCCTTATGAAGTACCCAAGTACAATGCGACTCTCAAAAAGTGGAGTAAAAGGAGAAAACCTTATGGGAAAAACTCCCCCCAAAAGAGAAATATAAAAGAAAAGTGAGGACTAAGAAACTTCACTAGAAGCTACAACTGCCTATAGCCATTGTGTATCTTGTAAAACAACTTGACTCATCATATCCTGACTTTGTTATTGTGTCCAAATCTATTTGAGAAACAAATCAAAATGAGTCATTCATGATACTAAGGCATCTAGGACCATCATGTGTGAAGGATCAAGAAGTCACTTTTTCTCATGAGAGGGATATGAGACAGAAGTGTATGAGCATCCTAAATCTGATTCCATTCAAGGAGGATTTTGAAGCCAAAAAGGGTAAGAGGATGATATTCATATGCAGATGTTGTCGTGTGAATTGACTAACCCAAAAATGCAAATCTTAAACTATGACAACCAAGCCACAATGTGAAATATTGCTCTCAAATCTTCCTGAATCCCTCTTCGGGCCAACCTGTCTCCTATGTCATGATCACCTTGTCCTTGAAGGTAGTCCTAATTCATTAGGTGAACATGTATAAGTTTTCAAAAAGGATTAACAAGGTCCATTATTTCATTCATTGAAGTGCAGTAAAAGACTAATTCTTTGGACAAGCCTAGAAAGGCCAATTTTGGCCATTTTGAAGCCTGTGTGCATCCTCTTGGAGGGTTCTGAAAAGGTCTTAAGTATAAAAATGTGGTATTGGAGAGCCTTGAAGGTGTTGGAAGAAGTTTATAAATATTTAGGAAAGGTTTGATCATTGAGGGATAGTCTGTTCAAAAGCGTGTTTGCAGGTGAAAGGAATGAGCAGTTAAATTGTGAACCTTGACTTCTTCGACTAATTTTGGGAGCTTCGTAAGGAGTTAGGAGGAAAACAAGTAGGCACTGGAAATATTTAATAATCCTCTATATTGTGGGAGAATCCATTTTGATCCCAGGCCACCGAAGGTGATGCTAGCAATCAACTCAGACTCTCAAGCAATGCATACCTCCCAAGAGTGTTTCTAAACACTTAATTCCACGTGGAGAAAATTGATCAAAAGGGTGTTCTCCGCAACGGTATCAGAGTCTTCTCCACAATGGTGTGAATCAAGAAGAATCCTAAATTTGATAACCCATTTCTAGGTAGATTTATCTTCTAAGACTCCTTATTAGCTGAGATATTAAGATTTTCTTGTTGAAACCCCAAAATAGGGTTTTAGATAATCTAATAGGGAGAAAAATTAGATTTCTTATCATACACACCCTTCTTGACTCATTTATCTATTGGATGAGCTTGAGGAGGATTAAATTCAACTTTATTCTTTTATAACCTAGATATGTGGATGCGTGGTATACTCCCAACATTAATATTTAGGTGAGAAAAACTGTGAGAATTAACAAAACATAGTCACGATATATTCAATGTATGTTCAATAATTCCTATATATATTCAGAAAGTCAATATAAAGTTAACTGTGAATATTCAAATATTAAGTGCACAAACAACCACAACACTTATGCTCAGTAACAATTATGTAAAGTTAATAACAACACTGCATTTTGAAACTGTAGGATGCATTGGAGAAATAACCTTGTTTTTTGGACAATTTCTATGTTGTATTGAAAGAGTTTGGAGTGAATGGAGGAATACACAAATTACACTAAAATAAATGAATATACACTGAAAAACAGTAGTTCAATGTACATGCTTGAAAAACAACAGTTCATAACAAAACTCATTACTCTTGTTAACAATAGTGTATGGTCAATAACAACACTATATTTTGAAACTACAAGATACATGGGTGAAATAACCTTTTCTGGACAATTTCTCTGTTGTATTAGAAGAGTTCAGGGGCGAATGGAAGAATAAACAAAATGCATTGAAATAAATGAATATACACCCAAAATAATAGTTCAGTGTACATGCTTGAAAAAGAAACAAGTTAGAATGAAAGTCATTACTCGATCACAACATTGTATGGTTAATAACAACATTGTATTTTGAAACTATAAGATGCATGGGGTGAAATACACTTTTTTTAGACAATTTCTACGCCATATTAGAAGAGTTCTAGGTGAATGGAGGAATAAACAAAATGCACTGAAATAAATGAATATACACTGAAAAAACAATAGTTCAGCGTGCATGCTTGGAAAAATAACAAGTCAGAATGAAACCTGTTACTTAATAATAGTAGTGTATGGCCAATAAAAACATTGTATTTTGAAACTGTAAGACACGTGGGTGAAATAACCCTATTTTTTGACAATTTCTACGCCGTATTAGAAGAGTTCGAAATGAATGGAGGAATAAACAAAGTGCACTAAAATAAATGAATACACATTGAAAAATAATAGTTCAACATGCATGTTTGAAAAAACAACATGCCATAATGAAACCCATTACTCAATAACAACAATGTATGGTTAATAAGATCATTGTAGTTTGAAAATGTAAGACGTATGGGTGAAATAACCCTGTTTTTGGAAAATTTCTACGTCGTATTAGAAGAGTTTGGGGCGAATGGAGGAATAAAAAATGCACTGAAATCAATGAATATACACTAAAAATAATAGTTCAATGTGTATGCATGAAAAAATAACATGTCAGAATGAAACTTGTTACTCAATAACCAACAGTAGAAACAACCCTGTGTAGAAATGTGTACTAATGATTGAAATATGATGAATAAACAAAGTTTGTGCCAAACGAAAGATTAAACAAGAACATGCATATAAACAACTCAATAATGAATGAATAAACATTTGTAAAAATGGTAATGCTTGATTAACCAATAACATGCACAAAAACAACTCATTATAGATTGGATATACGATTTGTAAAACTGGTATTGCTTGCGAATGCACTCATTTCATGAAACTTAGAGAGAACAAATCCCAACTCTTGAAATGGGCTCATCTTGTGACTCACATGACGATTCAGATGGGTCTTCGGCTCCATTACAGGGTAGAAAGAATCGAGCGGTTACTGATAAGCACCATCCTTCAAATCCATTACAGGGTTGGAAGGGGCGAGAATGTTCAACTTCCCATCCTTGCATGCACAATGCCAAATGCAATATCCTACCAGTTAATGGTTGCATTGAATGCATTAGCGGCAAGTAAGGAAAAACAATTAGCGAAGGTTAGTGGAGTGGTAGGGGATGATGTGAAGTAAATTGAATGCAGTTTTTTGGGAATATAATTTAATTTGTTCGCTTTCCATATGGGAAAAAGTAGTTTTTCATGTAGGAAAATGTATTTTTTAGTTCACTATGCAAATTTAATTTTTTAGTGGGCCCCCCACGTGGTGATTGATGTGGTACCAAGGTGGCTTCCCCAATTTTTTTTAAATCACGACAAAATTTGTGACATGTCGAAAAAAATTTATGGCCCCTCGTCATCACAAATTTAGTTGAGACATCTTTGAACATAAGGAGCTCAACAATTAACATGTTTCCTCTAACCATCTATTTCAACTAAGCATTGTCTGTATTCTAGATCATTTCTTGAGACATCATTTACACACAATCCACTATTTTGTTCTGGTTTTCTACAAAGCTTTGCATATAACTAGATTTTGCACGGACCTTGTTTTGTGTTAAACCAAAGTTCTAGGCACCAATAAACTGAGAAAAAAAAGCATGAACACGCCCAAAATTATGTATCTAAAATATTCTGTTTCTCTTAACCACTCCCTCTAAGATTATAACCGATAGAAATCTCTCTAAGACCTTTTCAATGGGACCATGTGTAGGTTAAATGAAGGCCTCTATCAAAAGTTACAAAGAAAAAACTAGAGCTCTGTCATGTCATTAATTTTACATTGAGTTGATCTCTTCCATATAACCAACATTTCGCTTGTCCCAAACCGGTGCACTGTTGAGTTTGGACAAATGCAGATCTTTAAAGCAAAGGATTGAGGCTCAATCAATCTTCTGTAAAACTTTGGATATGACTGTGAGAGAGACATGAACAGGTGCGGTGCATTTCCATGATTTTATATCCATCTTGCCATTAATGCATTCATCTTGTCTTACAAATCAAACATCACCCTGCCAAAAAAAAAAAAAAAAAAAAAAACTTATAGGTGTACAATAAATAAGGCCATGATATGGCACATCTTGCTGATAGGTATTGTTTTTTTTTGTTGTGTTGGATGCATTTTTTGTACGTTGTTTGTGTGGGAATTGTGTGTGCGAAAGGGGAAGGATCCGATGAATTGCAAGGGCGGACATGTTAGAAGCATAACATTTGTTATTGCATTGAAAAAAGTTTGTGGGGGCATTGTTTTTATAGTGACTTAAGGCTATGTTGTGGAAAGGAAGCTGGTGATGTTTAATCGATTAGATAGAACATGTTATAAACATGGAACTTATATGTGAATGAGTGGATTTCTGTCGGGGTGTGATTTTGTAATCAACTGAAGGTATGATGTTGATGTCGCTTTTCAATTTAAGCGGATGTGTATAAGTTCAAAAAACATTTTTTGATTCGAGATTTGCAGTGGTTTGAGTGTTTGTACCTGGTGTTAGCTTTGGTGATTGTGAGGTTGGAATTTAGCTATTGGGAAACAGGATTGCAATTAAGAAAGCATTTTGTTTGTTTTTAGAGTTATTGGTTTGTGTATTCCATTCTAACATAATCTGCAATGTTTTTTGTGTTGATAATCAGCAAGCTCAACACTGCCGAGAATGGATTTTTTTGGTGTTGAGAGAGGGGTTTACTATATGTGAGCAAAGGGGTATTTGAAGAAAAGTACCTAATTAGTTGTCTATTTATTGGGCAGAGAATTACACCCCAAATTCGAAGCAATGTTTGAATTGTTTGCGGCAATACATGAATCCATTGTGGAGTTTGAGGAACGTATTAACATCTAGTTTGACTTTGTACAATTGAAGGGCAATAGGGTCATGGTTTTGCTTAGAGCATAAATATTTTTTAAGAAACATATTAAGACTACGTTGACAGAGTATCTATAAATTTGTGGAGTTTGTTTAGCGCTAAATGAAATATTAAATTGTAAAAATGGAAAGAGGTAACATAAATAATTATGAAAATGCCAATAATTATTTTTTGATTGCCAAGTGGTAAATATGAAATGGAGGCTAATCAAAGTCTATTAGATATGTATTTTGGAAATGTATGGCAACATGTGCCAGTTCTTGCAAATTGCTAGTTGTGTAAAAGAACATCTGCCAGGCATTGCTGTGGACTCCTGAATTATTTGTTTTGGAACACAATCTCAAATGCATAATCCATGTACAATCGGTCCACTGTGATTGTCCCCAAATGCAA
This sequence comes from Taxus chinensis, assembly GCA_019776745.2. Lineage (NCBI taxonomy): Eukaryota > Viridiplantae > Streptophyta > Pinopsida > Cupressales > Taxaceae > Taxus > Taxus chinensis. The sequence continues at coordinate 912,140,539 of CM034147.1, read as the reverse complement.
AATGTTGGAAGCAGTATGCATACTGTTGGAGGTGTTAATGCTGCATGGAGCGTGTGATGAAGAACATGCTTTTGAATGAAAGAAGTGTTGAATGTGTTTGTTTTGTACGCAAGATGCAGGGATAGTTACAGTAGTCATGGCAGTCTTTTGTGATTCTTGTTTGCCTTGATTAGATTTATTTATATGTAAGTATGCATCACGGTGATTGGTCACGGAGTTTACAGTGAAGGGGTTTTGAATATTGGATACACTAGAATTGCCAAAATGTAATTAATGAAATTGTTAGTATAATGGTTTTTATTTTTCAAAAGGTACAGACTGGAAATCAGATTTGTTGAATTCACTGTTCATTAAGAGGAGATCATTATTTTGAAGCTACGATGCTGAAAATGCACAGGGTGGAAGTAGGATAGAAATGCGCCAGAACAGAGACTAGGCAGGTAGAGAATAAATGTTTCAGACAAGGAAGCAATGTCAAGTTTGAACATTGTCCATGACAGTGTAGTCAGTCTGAAACTGTTGATTTTCATTATGTAGCAGAACATTTCATTGTTTAATTAAATTAAAATCTATGGAGAAGACAACATTGTAAAAGATTTAACATTGAAGATGAATGTACAGTCTCTGTATCTGTGTAAAAAAATATTGTGTTAACGGTGTTGCTGCGGAAAGACAACGAACAAGATGTATGTGCAGGTGATAATGAACAATAAAAAGTGGCACTATGTTATCGCGACGGAAATACAATTAAAGATGTGTAGGTGCAATAGCAATTAAAAAATATAAAATATCCATTGCCTTGTATATATTTGATTCCTTTAGTGTTGTTGTTGTATTTTCTTCTCTAAATTTTGCAACTGCAAAATGCAATGAGGAGGCAAGTAAACAATCGGCTATGCAAACAAATTTCCGAAAAATAAATACACATTTACGCAAACAAAATCCAAAATTTCCATGGTTTAAAAAAATTAGTTTTACTGCTACAAACTTCCCTTGGACAAATACTGTGGGTTTATGGAAGAAGAGGATCTGCAGCACGCCCAACACAGCGATCAAAACAACTGGGACAAGCTCTGCTGCAAATGCGAAGATGAAGCCCAACAGGGTACAAAGCTTTGTATGGAGAGTAGCTTTCAAGTTAAGTTCAGTCCTAGATTTGTTGTTCAAACATTTGAATGTGCTTCAGTTTTTTTAATTTTTTATAGGACCTGAATTCCTCGTTCACTATATGCTTTATCCTCGATCTTAGTTCATATCAGGTTGAATCTAGATTGTTCATGGCTTTAGATTAATCTATATCGGTACAATAAGAAAGAAATATACTCAATAAACTAAAGGGGGTACGTGAGGCTTGATTGTAGACATGCCTCAAGTGCAGATGAAGCTAAAATTATGGTTTCTCATATCTGTTTCCCTTTATGCCGACTTAAATCTGAGAACCTCACTGTGTTTAATGTCAATCCAGAGCGTGTAACTTGAAATTTCTGCAGGAAATGGTAAATCAAGATGTATTTGATAAACGACTTCAACTACTGCAAGATATGACTAGAGTGTTTAGACCTGGGCATCAGAATCTATGGATTTTCCAAGAAGCAAGAAACCTTTGCTCGGATTTCTGGTTATTGTGAGAAGAATGATATACACTCTCCACAATTAACTGTGAGAGAGTCTTTAATATTTTATGCATTTAGGTTGATAAGACCACCAAAACTGTATCTTCAAACTCTAATTTCTTCTCATTTTTTCAATCATTCTGTATCTCATTCTGGAAAGGTTCCATAAGTTTTACTGACACAGCCAGTTAACCAAATTGCAGACCTTTGTGGAAGAGATCATGCAACTGGTTGAAGCACACACAAGGCACGTAAACTTCTCTTGTGGAAGCACACACAAGGCACATGAACTGTTTGACAATATGCTTAGGGAAAATGTGTTCTCACAGATAACAATAATTGCAGGACATGCACAAAATGGGTTTCTTGAATAGGCTGTGGAAATGTTTAATAAAATGCAACTGTCATATGAAAAATTCAAACCTTTAATCAATTTATATAGATTCAACTTTTGTATGGAGCGTTTTAGATGGAGAACTCAACATATTAAAAAAAGCAGTTGATTAAAAAAATAAGATATGTAGGGGAAAATTACAGTAAATTACATCTATAAAACTTCTTCATTTTTTGATGACCCAACGCAATTAAATATTCAAAGTTACCAAAAAAAAAATCAAACACTTCCACCATAGTTTATTGCCATTAGTATTTTAGAATCTTAGACATCTAAGTAGCTATTGCCAGAGCATTTTAATTTTAGAAATCTAAGTAGCTACTGCCACATTATCCATCCACAACAGAGAATGTAATGGTTGCCTGCTCCTATATTTACCTAGTCCATTGTGAGTGGACTCGAAGCTTGTTAAGATTCTCTCAGAAAAATTTTAGAGAACAGTAGACCAAGCCTATTAGATCATTTTGTCACAACCTCATACATGAGTGAGATTCAATAAGTAAATCCATAGATGGAACCAGTACATGGACATGGATGCTGAAGGTAAACAGCTGATCTATTCCATTAACTGACTATTGTGAAGAAATAAAAGTAGATCACCTACAATTCTTTTCATTTGCAGAGTAAGCCATACATTCCATAAACTTGACAATGCAGAATCTATCTTTCATCAATACTCGAGACTAGGCACCATGGGAATTCATTGAAACTGAGCACTTAATACCATAAGAATTGAAATCTGATGCGAGATCTGTGTATAGAAACTGAAACAGATCAGGGTAGGAAAACAGAAATAATATGAAGAACAAAACCAAAAAAATGGAATGAGTTCTTCAAATAAAATTTAAAAAGTACAGAAACTGATGGCATAGAGTCTCACCTTCCAGTTGTTGACGCCGGTTCATCTTTGGAGAATCAGGAAAATGCGATGGGAAGAAGACACTGTCAAACCATGACATATTTCCACCCTCGAGCCACAAAAAAGCAACCACTATAGCGAATGCATTGAATGTGACACAGTAAATGCATTAAGTCGGACCTCCCCCTTTTCTCCCTGCAAACCACAAAGCAAATGCATCAAATGTATGACAAGAAATGAATTCAATGCGTAAGAAGAGCTCCATTTTTTCCCCTCAACAATGGAAAATAAAGGCAGCTACCAATAGAAACTTGGGGAAATTGAAAAATCAAAGCTTCAAACTTTAGTGTAGCAGCATTCAAAAAACAAATGGCACAATGTTATTAGAAGCAATGCAAATAACTAATTGCTACGGTGAAAACAATATCCTAGCCTTCAGCAGGATAATAAATTTAAAAAAGATTACAAAAAAGAGAAGCTTGATCAACAAATAAAACAAATCGACTTTCCCCATTTTTGTTTTCCCATATGACCAAATTGTTGGAGGAACTTAATTAGCTATGCCTGTTTGTACATTCGCCCTTTTTCCTTCAACAAATCCTCAATTTAATTGGCTTTAAAACACATAACACACGTTAGAAATTGTTGCATTAGGAAAGTTTTGTGGTTGGGTTTCAATCTTGGAACCTTTTGGATTTTTCTCATTTTTTAGTTTATTTCTTTTAAACTCGCATTTCATGCCTTGAATAATGGAGTTCCTTTGTATAACTTCCACTTATTACATATGTACAATTGATTACTAGAATTGTTAGATAATATATTTGTTAGTGCGTAGGTTTGTACTTGTATTTTATTTAGTATTTTTTCATTTAAAAGTCACTTGTATTGAAATACAAGTATTTGTTTTTTAATTACTAATGGCCATCCATAATTAAATTATTGTTGGTCAGTAAGTTATTTTTTTAATTGTTAAAGGTTTTGTATTGTTATAGTGTGACTATTATAGTCTTGTTTCAAAGTATAAGAGTCATGTCATTCTCTTGTCAGTATTGAAAATCATTGGCTTGTATCGTAAATGTGTCATTGTCAATATGTATATTTATTGAAGTTTTCATTTTGTGAGTTGAAGTTGTCAAGTTGTCAAATTGTCAAGATTTGTAAGTGTCAAAAAGTTTTAGAACTAATTATTTTTCCTTTATGAACGCATTTTCGGTGGAATTCGACGCGTCAGATTGAGGTATGTAAAATATTGAGCTCTCATTAGCTAAATTTACTGAGCTAGCAACATGAAACTGGAGGACGGAGGCATAGGTAGGTTGGAGGTCAATCAGCGACCTCTCGTTTTTTTTTTTAAAAATTATTATTGGTAAATAGTTTTTTGAAAGGGACTATACCCTTATACAAAAAGGCTCCAGAAGCCAGATGTGAACAAATCAGAAACAAAGAAAAAGAACAAGATCGTGGTAAAACATGAAAGCCCAGAAGCAGGAAACAACTTGCTCAGAATAAAACCCAAAACCAACAGCAAATCAACATAAAAACAGCTGATGTTATAGCGACCAGACAGCTGCTGCCCAACAAAGCAGCCGTTGCAGTACATGTGACACTAGCAAGGCGGAGAGACCAGTATTCTTGGAGAATTTTTTTTTCTTTTTACGCACCGTTATCCAGCCTGTAGAGTTTAGAGGTCAATCAACAACCTCTCGTTAGTCACCAACAAAGGGGCCGTACAAAGTTGTGGTGGCACATTTTTGTGGTGTGAGTTTGCTTTCAGTATTTTATTTCTAGTGTGTTTCTTTTCAAATTTCTTGTTTTGTGTGGTTCATTGAAGGGGGGAACATGAGTTCAATGTTCCATTTCCAATATTTATTTGTGTAGTGAGCAGCAGAATTCAACGTGATTCTCCTGACTATTATTCCCTACATTAGAAGATGTTCCACTTGTGAATATGTTCACTTACAATGGTGACCATGTGCAGCAAAATCCATTCAATTGTATGTTTTCGATTCAGGTTGTTTCTTAGTGTTCGTGTGTGGAAATTTCACATTGTTGGTTATGTCCTAAAATAGAATCCAATATGTGTGGTTGTCCATGTAATCCACTGGAAAATGACTAAAGTCCAAAGCAAGCTTCCAGTTGGTATTGTCAGTTTCCTATGTTGTTCGAGGTTGAGTGGCAGTGATCGACAACAGTGGCTGCAATTAAGAACATTGTGATTCATGAGCAGGCTACGTAGCGTGCACATTGCAGTACTATAGGTAGGTTCTATTGTGTCATGTTTGCACTAAGGGGGTTGTGAATGTCTCTGAAATTCAATAATGTACAGTGCATCCATTGGTAAATAATAACGCCAGGCAAAATAAGTCAATTCATGGATCATATAAGGGTTTGTGTTAGGATCCAGATAACCACACGTATTTGTACAGTTATATAGTTGCCTATATAAAACAACTTACAAAAAATACGTGGTGAGTGATTTTTTAACAACTCACATAGATAGGGTGGAGAGCCTTTATTTTGATCACCTCCTAGATCACAAGTCACATTGTAGGACATGTTTCTATATCTCTGATCATTTTTGTAATTGATCTGCTACATATGTTTTCATATCACACGTGACTCTGCAATTAGGGGGGGGATTTTTAGGAAATTTCATATTTTAGTGCGTACAAATGGGTTGTTAGTGAACCCATCCATTCAAACCCTACCTTTTGTGTATGTATGAACAACTCGTCTATTCTAGTAGGTTCTCAATTGCATGAGCAATCATATCTCTCTTATCCTTGTTAGGACCCCAACTCAGGGTTTCTGGCATGGTTACTGACCGTTGCTTGATCGAATGGGAAGTTCATACCCAGTATCCTCCTCGCTTCATTACTCGTATGGCTCTGCCATTAAGACTAACTCAATGTAGGTGTTTTTGTCTCCAAACCCATATGCTTCCCTACAACTCAACTTGAGCTTTCTATTGTAATTCGAGGATACAAAAAGCTCCAACAAACAAGCATTAAGTTTGGGTTGCATACATGAAACCTTTTATATTTAGCCCATATTTATTTATTTATTCCCCTTTAAACACATGTTGCATACTTGTGTATTGTGCATAATGCGAGTAGAGGTCGTCCTTCGACTTTATTACAACATTGAAAGCTAATAATTCTCTGATGGCCTTCACACATTGCCATTGATGTCAATTCCTTTCTTATGGTTGTGATGAAATTGTGACTCGCCATAACTAGTTTCTAATCTAGAGTTTCCATCCTCCTTACTATTCAAATTTCACCTTTTTTCATCAAATACAGATTAAATTTGGGTTTTGCAATTTGAATTGCGAAATATTGTTCGCACATCTCCAGTTTCCCAACAATTGCATGGGATTTTCATTATAAACATGGTCTACAAAGTTCTCCATGGGCCTTAATCTAGAAATTCCACTCAAGTATCTCTCTTTGAGTCATGGCTTAGATGCACTACATAGAAGTTTTTAATTTTCACTATATCATTTACGGCTATCCATTGAAACTTTTGTCCTATGTTACACTATATATGTTAGGTCGATGACTTGCACTCTACATCCCCTTTCTCCTGCCTCTGTTACCAAGTATTTGATTTTCTTGTATGAAGGAAGAGTTCGTAATGGTTCACCACATTGATTTTCACACCATTTAACTTCTCCCGCAAACCACTTCTTTTCCCCTCTTTCACTCCCACCATCTTTCAAAACTTATTGAAATCAATATTATTCATGACCAATTAAGAACATCGAATCATTAAGATTGGCTCCTACTAATTGTTATGAAACGAATAAATAATATGTGGAGTTATGAGAAGAAGACTCAAATAAGCTTCTTCTCTCCCTCTTTCAGACATATAAGCTCTTGAAAGTTTATATATATATATATATATATTCATAACATATAGGCATGCCCCCTCCTACTAATGCTATGGTCTTTTTTGGGGGTTTGTCTTGAAATCCAATAGCAGTCTACTAAATATTTTGAGTAGTAAATTCCATTTCAAAACAAAACAATATATACGTTTCAGAGTGGAGCCTGATGATTACAGGAATAAGCTTGCATGTCCTCCAAATTTGCTTCTCCATTATACCACATAATCAGCTCTCTAAAAGAACAATATAATAAATGCCCTTCTGCCCTTGGAGATTCTTCATTTGTTGTTGTAGTGTCTGTAGATTCAATTTTTTTTATTCTTAAAAAGTAAGTACATAAACTCACACTGGAATAAAAAAAAAATTATAAGGAAAAAAAACTTTAGAATCAACCCTAATAAGGATAAAGAGAACATAGATAAGAAAAGTAGAAAAAAGGAAAGTAGTGTTAAGAGAGAACAATCTGCAAATGATGAAACAAATTTTAAAAGTGAAATCTCTAGCAAATTGGAATCTAAATCCCATGGTCCAAATAAAAATATAATTAAAAAATAATTAGATAATTTTACGCAAAAATTAAAACTCCTAGAATATAGTGGAGATGTAGGAACTGGGGAAGAAGTAGACTGATGATTAACTAATCTATAATGCTTCATTAAATTATATGGAATTAATAGTTATTGGCAGACACGAATTACGACTTATCAACTAAAGGATGGAGCACTAAATTGGTGGTAAGACATCGTAATTTTTATTTAATTAAAAACAAATAATCTCAAATGGAAAAAAACTTCAAGCATTGTTTCAAAAAAAATATAGCTCTCCCTATTTCATTCAAGAGCAACGTATTGAATTCTTTGGGTTAAAACCAAAAAAATATATAGTTAATGAGTATAAAAAGGAATTTGAATGTATAAATTGATTTTTTTTCTTTTATAACTAGATGAGATAGAGAAGCAAGATTCATTTATGGTGTACAAAATGATTTCAAGGCACACATATGGCGTGGAAAACTAACCATGATCTGTAAGCCTCTAGCTTTGGAAATTTACAAGACCACAACAATTACTGTTCTACTTCCAATTCTTTGAAAATGACAGTTCTTATATGCTAGTGATTAAGATATGAACTTAGAACTATTTTACAGAAAAGGAAAGATGACAATTTAGCACACAGAAACACAATTTTTATCCTGGAAACCCCCAAATTGAGAGAAAACCAGTCGGAAGGGAAATTTCTCTTTCTTCCCACTTATATATTGGCCAAATTACAATAAGATGAAGGAAGATAAACAATTTCAAAACCTCCCTTTTGCACTTTCTTTCTCTATTTTCACACCTTACTTCTACAAAACAATTCCATCTTCAATGGTTTCTTTCTCACTTTTCTTCATTCTAACTTCGATGATCCAAAACCAATTGTTCTCCTTGTATTTATAGTTTCTTCCCATGTCTTCCCGTGCATTGGAGGATATGGGAAGGGTCATACAGGGAAGAGACACAGTCTGAATGTTTCAAATTTGTGACTGTTTGTGGCTCTGTTTATTTTTTTGTTCATTACTGATAGGACCACCGATGTCTACAGACTGATGATTACACAATATTCGTTTGTGCAGAGGGGCAGTTATGTAACCATCGCGGTGGTTACGCAACTGCTAATCTACACAGAGTGGTGGTTCTGTAACTTAACAGTTTTCCCCTCTTTCTGTCTAATTTTTCTTTTGATTATGGTTGTTTTGATGAAGTGGTGTTTCTTTAGATCCCTATGGATCACACCTCCCTTGCTCAGGAGGATTTTGGTCCCACAAAATATTAGTGGGGGAGTAGACAAGGAAACAATTCCCTCACTTTTTCCTTTGAGTACCACCAGGCCCACCTTGGTGTCTTCCCCTTGATTCCAACTTGCCAAGACTCATGTGGACCTCGTCTTATATCTCTGATCGTTTGTTGTTGCACTACGTCCTCCTCAAATTCACCTCGCAAGTCTAAGACGCAATCTTTTATGGAAGGTAAACACTGACATTCTTCTTCTTCGTCAAGCATGGATGGATCATATAGGTGCAAGTTCTCACAATTTACTACTGAGTACATCCACATGAAATGTAGCAAGTCAATTCTAGAGGCATCTTTTCAAACCTGCTCCAGTATAGTGAAGGGTCCATATCGTACTGGCTTGAGTTTTCTTGCTTGGCCTTGTAATCTCTCCTTTCTCAAGTAAAGCCAAACTTTGTCTCCAACATGAATTTTTTGCTCTCTATGATGTTGATCATGTCTAGCTTTAAACTTGTCTTGAGATTTCTCCAATTAATCTTTCACCTTGAGATGGATTTACCGGATCCTCTCAATGAAATTTGTTGCTCTAATTACCTCTAAATCATGTATCTCCCCTTCTTCCTACTTCCCAACCACTATGTCCAGTGGATTAATAGGTAGATATCCTCAAAATGCTTCAAACGGTGACTGCATAGTGGATGTGTGTATTGCCCATTTGTAGGAATGTTGAATTAGGATAAGGACTCATCCCAAGTCCATGGATATTTGCTATAATATCCTCTAATCAGTTTCAAAAAAATATTGTTCACCACTTCTATCTGCCCATCTGTCTGTGGATGGAAGGTCATGCTCCTTTATAACCTGGTGTCCATCTTGTCCCACAAATTAGTCTAAAATTTCCCCAAGAATCTGGAATCTCAGTCAGAAATAATAGACTTTAGCAAACCAAAATGCACCCATACATTAGTAAAGAATAGTTCAATTGCCTCATATGCTTTTATTGTCTTTTCACATGCCATAAGAACACATATTTTACTAAATCTATCAATAACCACATATAGATAATCATGGTCATGTTTAGACATAGATAGTCCTACAAAATCCATAGAAATATCTTCCCAAGGGAAATTAGGGACCGGTAAAGGCATATACAAACCCTCCTTGATTTTAGGCTTATTTGTACAAAAAAGTTTACATCCTTTTATGAATTTAGATACTTCTTCTTGCATATTGGTCCAATACATGTAGCTTTGCAAGTGGGCCATGGTATTTCCAACACCAAAATCTCCCACTACGTTTGAGGTATGTGTTTCCCTCATCAATGGAAGCCTTTCTTCTTTTGGCACACAAATCTTCCCCCATCGGTATAGCAGCCCATCTTTGAGATAACAATCTTCAATGCCCGTATTTTCAGTCCCTTGAGACTGCAACTACTGATATGTTACCCCAAAATCTTTGTCTTAAGCATATGCCTCTCTGTAAGCTTCCTTCATGAAGAGCTCAAAATGAGAGATAGTGGCCAAAATAGAGATTTTCTCTTGTGTGGACAGCCTAGACAACATGTCTACCACAAAATTTGTGCTTCCTTTCTTATACTTGATCACCAAATGGAACTGATGAAGGAAACCCATCCACTTGTAGTGCCTTGACTACTGTAATTTAGACTGTGCTTGCAAATACTGTAGAGGTTTATGGTGAATGTGCACAATAGTTTCTTTACCCAATAAATAATGTTTCCATTTCTTAATTGTCTGAACTAGTGCATACATTTCTTTATCATATATTGAATATCCCTTAACTACTGAAGTGAAATTTTCAAAATGATAACATACCGGCTTACCTCATTGTAGTAACATTGCTCCTATAACATAATCACTGGCATCTATCTCTACTTCAAAGAGTTGTTGAAAATTAGGAAGAGAAAGTACTGGAGCATGACTAATCTTGTATTTTAGCAAATCAAAATCCTAATATTGTTCCTTAACCCAGTCAAAACTCTTACTCTTTATGTATGTTGTGTGTAAAGGTGTTGTAATAGTGGAGAATCCCATAATGAACTTCCTCATGTATTATATTGCTCCCACAAAACTTCTAGTATTTGTGGCTCTCGTTGGTGTTGGCTAATTGGTGATGGCTTCCACCTTCTTTGGATCCACTCATAACTATCCTCCTTCAACCATGTGCCCAAGATAGACAAGTGATTGTTTGGAAAATTCACACTTCTTCATGTTGCATAACAGTTGTTTCTCTCTAAGAACTTACAAGACTTGTTGCAAATGTGTGAGATGTTCCTCCCATGTGGCACTAAAAATAAAAATCTCATCTAGATAAATAATGACACATGAATATATGAGTTCCCACGATACATCATTTGTCAATCTCATAAATGTACCAGGTGTATTACATAAACCAAATGGAAGTACTAACCACTCATAAAAACCTTGTTTTGTTTTGAAGGTAGTCTTCCATATATCCTCCTCCTTCATCCTGACTTGGTGATAACCTGACTTGAGATCCAACTTTATGAAGAACTTTGCATGCTGAAGCTGGTCCAAGAGATCATCTATGCATGGGAGTGGATATTTGTTCTTTATGGTAATCTTGTTCAAAACAAGGTAGTCGATGCACATTCTCTAAGAACCATCCTTCTTTGGCACCATCACAATAGGTGAACCACATGGTGAGGTGCTTGGGCATATTACCCCTTGGTCTATTAGCTCCTGAAGTTGTTTCTTTAACTTTTACTCTCAAGCAAGGATTTCCTATACAACCCGATATTTGGTAGAGGGGACTGGCTCTACCTCCCATTTTGGTGGTAACTCGAGTCTATAATACTTCCTGAAAAGACTGAATAATGTCTATCCAAATCCTTCATCCCTTTATTAGAAATATCTGAAATTTCTACCCCATCTTGTTTATATTTCAATAAAAGTAAACAAAACTGATTATGATTTGCCTAAATTAGTCTTTTGTTTGGTTAGCACTTACCATAGTAAATGTTTGTCTTACATTGGTGTGCCCGGATGTTGTAACTGATTCCATCCTTGACCCATCTGTATCGGTTTTCCCTTCTCGTGAATATAGCATCCCTAACATACAAGTAAGGACTCCCGAATACAACATCAAACACATCAAGTGGAATAACGTCAGCTTCTATGCATCAATATATTGGGAATTTATCCCAAACTTGACCTTACATCTTCTTGTGACCTGAATTTCACACCCTTCTTCACCCAACCCAAAGGATAAGGGTGTGGATGCTCATAAGTCTCAAGACCAAGCTTCTTTACAACTGCTTCAGAAATCAATTTAGACTGAGAACCAAACCAAAGCATTTACCTTAGTTCTCTTGATCTGGATTTTGATCTCGAATAGCACATGTTGGTGGCCATGCATCCAAGCCTCTCGTCTACATCATAGTCATCTTCTGATTTCTACCTCCCCTTCTGTTTTCCCAGCTGTCATGGACTTCTTTCAGTCCTTGGTTCGGTTCTTTGGATGTAACTCCGGATGTAACTTCCAACATGTAGCGTTAGTATGACCATTGATATCACAATTATAACAAAAATAGGATCTTTACAAGTATTAAAAGTAGCGATGGTCTATTTACCTTTCAATTTCCACATTTGTTACTTGCAATGGTTATTTGTGCTTGGGCATATTACCTTACTTTTGTTGAGATCCTCTAAAGGTGAGTGTGAAGTTCTCCCAAATACTTGCTCCTAGAGCTGTTTCTTTAACTCTTTACTCTCAAACAAGGATTACCTATACAACCCAATATTTGGTAGAGGGGACTCCAGATATGATTTGTACACTCCAGAAACATGCTAAATCTAATTCATCTCTATGCTTAATTCTATTTAAATTCCACAAGGCCATCTGTTCACCACTAACACTACTAAGACTCGTTCTATTCTCACATTTCAACACACTTAAGAGAAGAAATACAAGGTACCTTGGAAAAAGGTTAGAGGGAGAAGGTCTCTTTAGGACCTCATTAGTTATTGCCAGTATTTAATTGAAGATGGGAGCTCTTATTATCAACGATACTTAGGCTGAAATGAGTATTACCAAAGAGAACAATTTACTTTCCAAATGGCGGTGAGAAATATTGTGAGATCTCCAATTTGTTTAATTAAATCTTATCATAACAAATAACAGTTCATTTCACTTTAGGGTCATTTTACAAATTTCACCATAAAAGGAATTGTTCACTAGATAGGGTTTCATGTTATATAATTTTACTAATGATTAGAAATTCCTCTCTCAAGCTGGTAACCTCTACGTTGATTTATTTGAATTAACTTTTAGTTCAACTTTTACCCCATTATTTTACTTATGTCACATTATTACTAAGTCATTACTCATTTTTTTTCAAGGGTAAAGTTTAATAACACTCATTCACCAGAACAATAACAAGGTTACATCCACACTTAAAATACCGATAATCCAACAAAGTCACTCAACAACAGTAACAAAATTTTCTTATAATTTCAATGATAGTCAAACAATAAAGGTTTCCAAAGATTCCATGACATTATGCTTTGATCCTCTTCTAAAATTTTCATTGGTTATCTTTAGTTTGAACAACGTAAGAAGGTTTCAAGCAAAAGAACCTCTCAACTAAGGTTGATGACAAAAAATCTACTAGTCTATCCCTCATCTACTCGCAAAAACCATCTGCAACAAATTTTCTACAAGAGTCAGTTTGTGGGAACTGAGCAAGATAAGGCTACACCAAAACCACCATAACTGTTATCTATCAATACCATGGGAAGCACTTTATTGCAAGAATCTGGTTCAAACCTCTAAATACTATCAACACTTCAAGTTATGTAAGTTTCCTCCATGCCAATCAAGAAAAAAGACTATATACTTCAATTAAGAAAAAACAACGAAAGTATAACCGATTTGGCCCTATAAGGAGAAATAACCAATCCTGATTCCCATCAATTCTATTGCGATATATATAGTACCAACCATCTAGAATTTTATCAAAGGTTTTCCAAATTAGGCTCGTGAATATTATCATCCCTAGAAGATACAAGATTTGATCGACCCAAGAAAAGGGAAACCGCGGTTTTTAAGAATTAACACAAAAAGCCATGTATAAATGAGTTTCAAACTGAAATCACATAGAGTATCATCGAAGCAAGGGCACAGTGTTTGGCCACTAACTCCAAGTTTCCCAATCATTTAAGAAGGCCAATACCACGCGAGAGAAGAAGGGGTTCCGTCAAACAAGTGTTCTAACAAATTTTACCCTAAAGATCTCCACATCAATTTTAAAGTTTGGTTAATTTAAGATAATTTTCCTATTTCCCAAAACAGTAATATTTTTAAAGAACCCTTGGTAACACAGTCTCACACATAGACACAAACATAAATATCTAAGTGACATTAATAAAACAAAACCTTCCACTATGAATCCATAAGAATATCGAATGCACCCCAAAGATTAATAACGTTTAAGGCAATTTCCCATCACAAAATATTAAGGTAAATTACGTGCATCCCAAAATTTATAAAAGAGAAAGAATGCAAGTTAGGAAAAATAGAAAGAAACGCCATTAACAATAATTCTGAGAGAGGGATTAGACCATAACTATCCTAGTGTGAAGAGGTACTGGATTCACACCAATAGAAACCTCGAGCTTAGCAGATCCGAAAAGCTAATTATGGTTCAAGTGGATAGGGGTGGTTAAGGTACTTCTGAGGATGGCCTTAAATGCCTAGGAACAAGTTGAAAGATAATATGGGAGTCTAAGCACGCGAGATTTGATGCGTAATTGATGCAAACCTTTCATTTTAAAAGTTTTAATACCGACGACCCAACCCGGATAGCCCAAGCGGTGATCACTCCAATTCTACAATCTGTCTTTCTGATGTCAAGAAGATTATCGAAGGTAACAACATAATACTGGTAACAACATAATAATATAAAACTCAATTAGAGAAGAAGATATACGTAAAACGAAAGGATGAAGGTCGAACAATCAAGAAGAAAACATAACACCCAGAGACGACGGTACATATGTGTTTCTCACTAACACACTGATAGCGATAAAGGCGAAAACAAGAAATAGAACAAGTAGAAAGGAGAGGTCTCCTAGTAAGACGTCCTTGACAAATTTATACAAGGAAAAAAGGTGGTTCTTTCACGATAAAATAAATATAGCAACAGTAGAAAAGTGTAGAGTTATCTTGCATTTTCTCCAGCTTCAACAGGGTGCCCTTCAATGCCGCATCTCCGCCAATCCCAACGTGCCCTTCGACTTCGCCATCCATTTCAACTTCAACTTCAATGACTGCACCGTTACTTGAAGCTTCCTCGGCATGGTAATCTCCTCCACCTGCTTGGGGTCTCCATCGTTGAATGTCCACACAAGAAGGGGGTTTTGCAGTCTCGAACCTTGGATGGACGCTGCTAACTTTGTGCACGGTTTGTTTCAAGTGTCCGTGTTTCCTTGAGTGAGCAGAAGGGTTTCAGTCGTGTAAACCTAGGGCGATGAGATAAGGCGTTGGAGTAGCATAGGCAAAAGAAGTTGCAGTGTAGATAAACCCCAGGAAGAGCCACGAGTTTCCAACAGGTGACCTGCCCCACGCCCCCTTTTTCCCATTTTCAAAATGATCCTCCACTCTCCTCCACGCTGGAATAGGTCAGGAGCAGCAGCAATGGAGGGGGTTTCTAACCTACACAGTGCACTGCTTGGAAGATTCACGGACACAGAGAAAACTCCTTCCACACTCACCCACGTAGGGCAGGAAAAAGGAAGGCATCCAGGATCTGCGCACCAGCATTTCATTGCGGCCAGGGAAGACAAAAAAAAGACGCGCCCAGGATCTGCGCACCAGTAAACAACCACACAGCAAAGGAAACTTGCAATAAACTCACAAATGTGAGCTTCCCCTTAGGCGTGCGACCCCCAAAACCATTGAGCATGTAGATCCCCAAAAAAAAGGCGTGGCTAGCAAGCCATAACAGCTCATGAAGACAAAACACAGGTAAAAACCCAATAAGATTTCACTCGCGCTACCCAGGGAAGGTCCAACACATTTTTCCCCCTCCAGTTGGCAGGCAGTTACTTCCTCATGGGCCATTTTCAAAACTAAAGTGAAATCCTTCCACAATCATATTCCAAGTTGGACAATAATAAACAACACGGTTTACCAAAAAAAAAATGTCTGTTTGGAGAGAGATCTATGTGATACACAGATCCAATTTCCTTCCCATACGAGCACGCCTTTTAAGATTCCATGAACCTAAACCATATTTAATTAGTTTAAATGTCGAGCAGAATAAAGCTTCATCCTCATTTCTCTGCATTATTTTATGTAATCTCTTTGCTTCAAGACATCCGGTAGTTAGATCTGATCTTAAATAAAAGCATACTTGAATAGTATTATATAATGCCTTAAGCGTAAATAACCATGTATAGTTTTAGGTCAGAATGAAAGAAGCCCTCTCCTAATTCGGTATTAACACCTCCAAGGGCACTTAACGCGATAGAAACAAGGAATAAATAATGGATCCACAATATCCCTTTTAAAAGACATCCATTTTATAAACATGCTTGTACACGGTATCTCTGAGAATCGAAAAGTGAAGCGAAGAGCAAGGAGGGGAACTGGGTTATGTTGGCAGATTCACCACTAACCTGATAATTATCCAACTTGGCCTTTTTATCACAAGGGGAAAAGAAGAGAAAGTGGTTGAAGGCATTTACCCAAACAATTAAAAAGGGTGCGCCTAGACAGCCAAGGATGTGACATTACGTCCTTGAGATGACACCGCCCAAGAACCAGCTTCCCTTACGTGAAAGGCTTGATCCGTGAGGTGACCAAACTAAAACAATAAAATCGCTTATCAAAAATTAACAACAAGGTTGGTGACAAATCGATGATCAGAAAGTGAGGATAACTCCGATAAATAAAATTATTATTATTATTATTATTATTATTATTACCACTTATTAATACTTATTAATCTACTAATAAGGTCATAATATCCTCATCCTCTAAGTCCATATTAAGCAACATGGATTGTCCATATTAAGCAACATGGATTGTCTTTGAAACTCCATAGTATAACCTTGCACACTTTGACCACTGCCTTGTCTAAAATACTACCACTTATTCATTTGGTCAATCTTATGGCCAATAGGATAAAATTTATCTCTAAGCAGTTCTTTAAAACCCTCCTAAGCTCTTACAATAGGACGTTTCTTCTTCTCACAAGTGGCTAGATGGGTTTCCCACCAAACCCAAGCATGTCCTTCCATTTTGAGACATACAAAGGTAATACTTTGTGCCTTAGTAACATCATGAACACTAAATCAAACCTCTAATTGTTTCAACCATTTATCAATCAATTCTGCATCTAATTTTCCTTCAAAGCTTTTTATCTCAACTTTAGTTTCAACTTTAAAAGGAGCATGATCAGATTTTACCTTCTCTCTTCCAACTAGAGTTTCTTCTTCACCCTCTTCCACATCATCTTCCTCTTCATGGATCTTTCCTATGCCAAAATATTCGGCCAAATATCGAACCATTGAGTCCATGGAATTTTGTTTAACTGAAGTTTTCTTTTACAGATAAGAAAGTTCTTATTGGTGTCTATACAACCTATCCATCATGGTTTCTAGCATCTCAATTCTAAGGACCAAGTTTTCTTCCTCCATTTGATCTTTGATTCTTTGTTTCCACTTCTTCGTAGATATGTTTGGATCATAAGATGAAACTTCTTCGTCTTTAGACCTTGTCACTATCATAAAAATCACAAGAATGAATATTGCAGTCCTGGATAATAATCGACTCTAATACAAAAATGATATGTAAACCTATAGCTTTAGAAATTTACATGACCACAACAATTATTGTTATACTTCCAATTATTTGAAAATGACAGTTCTTATATGCTAGTGATTGAAATCCAAACTTAGAACTATTTTACAGAAAAGGAAAGATGACAATTTAGCACACACACACAATTATTGTCCTGGAAACCCCCATATTGAAGGAAAAATAGTTGAGAAGGGTGATTTTTGTTTCTTCCCACTTATATATTGGCCAAATTACAAGAAGATAAATATTACAATAAGATGATGGGAGATAAAAATATGTCAACACCTCCCCTCTGTACTATCTTGCTTTGTTCTTACACCTTACTTCTACAAAAGAATTCCAGCTTCAATAGTTTCTTTCTCTTTTATTTCATTCTAACTTCGATGATCCAAAACCACTTGTTCTCCTTGTATTTATAGTTGTTTCCCATGTCCTCCTGTGCATTGGAGGATAGGAAGGGTCGTACAGGGAAGAGACACAGTTTGGACGTTCCAAATCCATGACTATTTGTGGCTCTGTTTATTTTTCCGTTCATTAGTGAAAGGATCGCTGGTGTCTGCAGACTGGTAGTTATGTAACCATCATCTGTGTAGAGAGGTGGTTACGCAATTACTACTCTACATAGAGTGGCGGTTCTGTAACTTACCAGTCTACTCCTCTTTATGTCTAATTTTTCTTCTGATTCGGGTTGTTCTGATGAATTGGTGTTTCTTTAGATCTCTATGGATCAAACCACCATTAATGAAGCCTTACAAATAGTTGAATAATTTAAAAAATATAATAATAATGAAAGGAGGAGGAAAGATGATTTCAAAAAAGAAACATGCAATTTCACCAAAGGAATAAAAATGAAAAAAAATATCATTTCATGAGCAATCCCATTTTCGAGCTACAAATATAACTCATCCCCGTAAGGATGAAAAACCTTGCCAAGACCTAAAGAAGGTACTACTGAATATAAAATTTTGAAACTGAGGGGGAAATCATTATGTGAAAGGATTCCTGCAAAGTAATTCTAGGATATTTCCAAAACAAAACAATCCGAATCCACAACCACAAATAAGGATTTGTGCAGTCGCATATATAGTTATGGTACATTTCCAAATTCCAATAGTCATTAGTAGAAATTAAAGGGACTATAAAAGGAAAATATATTGTCCTTCTTGTGGATGTTAATAGTAGTCATAATTTTATCTCTCTTCATATTGTTTCAAAACTTAATTCTCATTTAGAATCATCATATAGAATCATCAAACCCATAACCATAGAGATGGAAGATGGTAGGATTATTAAAAAAACTAACATAGTTATTAAAGACATATTTCAAATTGGGTAATTTTGAAACAAAACAGAATTTTGATGTTTGAAATTTAGGGAAATATTATTCCACAATTGGAATGAGATGGTTAGAAAAAAATAATGCATTTGGATAGGATGTGAAAATAAACAAGTTCTATTAAGTGATCAAATGGTGACATCTAAAGTCTTACATGGTGATAAATACCATCACTAAAACTATAAATTCTATCCAATTTTAATGATATCTCATGATATGGATTATACTTCATTTATTTGTAACCCACTTACACATGAAGTGGATTTTTATCCTTTGCCTCTTGGTTTCGTTGCTCCTAAGCTTCCTATTCATGATGGAAATGGTGAACCCACCAAACACCTTCGATCATTCCATGTTGCTTGCTTTGACTATGCATCTAATGATATATTTCTAAAAAATATGTTCCCTAGAAGTTTCAAGGAGTTTACTTTACAATGGTTCTATTATCTTCCCCCACATTCTATGAAATCTTGTACTACTTTGGAAAATCAATTTCTTGCACAATTTTCTATCAATATTGGATACAAAGTTCCTTATGCACAAATGTCTAAAATATGACAAGTTTTGTATGAGCACACTTGCGATTATGTTTTATGCTACAAGATTATGAGTACAAAAATGAATAATATAATGGTCGATAGAGAACTTCAATATCTTTTTAAACAAATCTTGTTTTCTCCTTTGTGAAAGTTGGTTATCTTTGATAAGTTTCCCTCCTTTGATAATCAATAGCATACACTGAAAGAACGTGAGGCCAAGTTACTACATATGAATAAGCTTAAGTATACTGCTAGATCTCTTACTGCATCTAATGCCAAGATTTTAAGCAAATATACATTCAAAGGCAAAACTAATGACAATAAGGCTACCACTAAAGACATTGTTAATGTTATAGCTCAACCTACAAATATATATAATTACAACCTACATGAAGGAAATTTACACATTTACCTTGTGGTCCACACATTATACTTAAACAAGTAGTTGAGTGAAAGTCTTTCCCTCCACCACTTGAGGTTGATGTGATCAATCATCATGGTAAGATTTTAGATGTTAATTCTTATTGTAACCATCATAGATACATTGGTCACCTCACTAATCAATGTATCAAGATTCGACATGTTATACAGGATCTTATTGATATAAATTCAATTGAATGGGATGAGCCCATTAAATCCTATACACCTACTCTCGATGATAAAAATTTGAAAATATTCAACGATCGAATTCCTAATCATAACATTGACAAATCTAGTTTGGAAGTGCACAACGCTCATCATGTGACACCACATTTTCCTTCCGATGATCACCTATTGGATGCAATAATTGGAATTGTTGTATCTATGCTACCTTTTCTAACGGTTATTACCTTTGATGACTCTAATATGGATGAACCTCACATCTCATATACTCCCTATATTTGTGCATCTATTAATCAAACACCTATACATAGTGTTTTGGTTGATCCATATAACAAGTATAACATATATACTCTTAAGCTAATTCATTCTCTTAGTTGTTCTATAAAGTAAATCACAGGCAATTATAATCTTGATTATAGACATGTCATTATACCCATTACCATTGGATCTGTTACTACATAGGTCCAAGTGGATTCTATTTTTGTAAGGCACATTGTACGGTCCCGAGAAAAAGGTTATTTTTAGGGATTTTCAAGTAGAATTAAATCATGGGACCCATCAAATTCTTCTCAAAAAAATTTTTGGATTCAACATCACATAAATAATTTCCAAAAATTCCTCCAAGAGCTCTAGAAACTTTGTCTTCAAGGATCTCTCTCAAGGTATGATCTCGCAGTTAAACGTTTTCAGGTGGACACATGTCATCCTCAGGTTGAAGCACACATTTTTGTCCCACATGTCCCATCCCCTTAGGATAGTTGGGACGTAAAAATGCACTCATTCCCATTTTGTATCTTATGTTGCTATGAAAAATCCATCTCATATGCAACCTCCCCTATCCTCTGCTTAATAATGTATGGCCTATAGAAATGAGGTTTGAGATTTTCAATTCCACTCTTCTTCAGAAAAGACTTTCCATAGGGTTACAATCTCAAGAAAACCATGTCATCGACCTCAAAAGACCTCTCAATATGGTGTTGGTCCGTATAAAATTTATGTTGGTTTTGTGTGTGTTGGATATTCGCTTTGAGTATTCCCAATATACCTTGGCTCTTTCTAACCAAGTCTCTTACCCACAACACTCTACTATCTACAAATACCAAATCCATAAAGGAAATAACATCATAACTAAACAAAGATCTGATGGATTTCATACCTATTTACATGTGATGAGTGGTATTGTAGCAAATCTCTCCAATATAAATCCATTTGACTCAAGATGACTACTTTTCTGCCACATACTTCCATAAATATCCCTCAATCCACTTATTCACAATCTTTATTTTATCATCTATCTGTGGATGATAGCTGGTACTTGGTGTTAATTTTGTTCATGTCAAGTGGAAGAGCTCTTACCAAAACAAACTAAGGAACATGGTATCCCTATCACTCACAATATTTTTAGGCAACCCATGTAACCTAAACACCTATTTGAAAAATAATTTAGGCCTTACACTCTAAACAAACAACAAATAAGTGAGCATATTTGGTGAGTCTATCAATCACTACAAAAAATATAATTCTTACCCTAAACATTAGGAAGACCTATGATGAAATCCATTGTTATACTTTCCCATTTTTGGTTTGGAATAGGTAAGGGTTGCAACAAAATTGTTGGAAAAACATGCTCTGCCTTGTTTTGTTTCCACACAATGTGCTCTCTAATGTATTGGAGGACCTCTTCTTTGAGTCCTTTCCAGAAGAATGTGTTACTGATTTTTTTGTAGGTCTTGAAATACCCTGGGTGACCAGCCAAAGGTGTATCACGAATAACCCTTAAGATTTTACTTTTCATCTTGGATTAAGGTACTAAATAGATTTTATTCTTTTAGAGGATAAAAACATCAACCACCATGCACCTGTTATCCTATATTTTCCCCTCAAGTATCTCATTAGTGTAACCATTATTTATATACTTTGCAATTATTAAAACTTTCCAATCAACAAAGGTTTTAGATATAGATCATAAAAAAGGTTTTTTGGATAAAGCATCTACGACAATGTTATTCTTCTCTTTACATACTCTAAGTAAAAATTATAAGATTGGTTATTACTTACACTTTTTTTCCTATCATTAAAGTCCTTCTGGCCAATAAAGAAATTCAAACTATTGTGATCAGTTTTGACCACAAACCTATCACAAACCAAATATTGTCATAATTTTGTCAATGCATGCATGATGGTCAACATCTCTTTGTCATAAATATAAAACTCATGCTATACTTCACTAATTTTTTGGATTTCAAAGGATATGGAATGCCTCTTTTGCATCAAAACAACCCCTACTCCTTCCTCTGATGCATCACATTCTAACACAAAATGAATAGAAAAATCAAGAACAACCAATATTGGGCAAGAACTCATTACCTCTTTGAGTCTATCAAAAGTTTTTTGGGTTTTTTTGGACTAGTCGAAAGATCATTTCTTTGTCAAATCATTCAATGGGACAAAAGGTTGTGAAAACCCTCTTACAAACCGCCTATAGTAATTGTAAATACCAAATAACCCCCTCAACTATGTCAAAGTGGTGGGTGTAGGCTAATATAATATTGCTTGGATCTTCTCTTAATCAACATGTACTCCTTGGGAACTAATTACATGTCCCAAGTATAAAATTTTAGTCATTCCAAAATCACACTTGGATTCTTTTGCAAAAAGAGATTATTATTCCAAAATTTCCAACACTATATCCAAATGTTTTAGGTGATCTTCCCAAGTCTTATTGTATACCAAAATGTCATCAAAGATTACTAGAACAAATTTCCTTAATTACTCACTAAAAACATGGTTCATACTTGAATGGAAAGTAGCTAAAGCATTGGTTAAACCAAAAGGCATTACCAATAATTCAAATTCCCAAAATGACAACAAAAAGTTGTTTTGTGCACATATCCATCCCTTACCTTGATTTGGTGATAACTAGATCTCAATTCAATTTTGGAAAAACAAACTGAACCATGTAAATCATATATCAATTCATCAAGCATGGTTATTGGGTACCTATTTTTGATAGTCTTCTTAGCCAAAGCATGGTAATCAATGTACATCATAATTGTCTCATTCTTCTTCTTCACCAAAATAATGAAAGAAGTAAAAGGGAAAGAACTAGATTGAATATGCCCCATCTTCAAAAGCTCTTTGATTGTGTTCTCAATATCCTCTTTGTAAAATCATGGATGATAGTAAGGAGTCATCATGACAGTTTTAGAGCCTATTTCCAACTCCATGATGTGTTTGAATCTTCTATCTGGTGGCAATTTTGATGGTAAATCACTAAATATTGTACCATGCCTATCCAAAATAGATTGTATATCCACATGATAAGACCTATCATCAATACTAGAAGTGAAAATACTTACCAAACAATGGGCTTCCCATGCTACTTTTCACTTACAGAAAGCTCTCTCCATCCACTTTTTAGTGATATCCCGAAGAGCTCCATTGGCCATACCATGAAGTACAACCTCTCCTCCCTCGATTTTGAATTTTAGCTCCATAGCACAGTAATTATTTGTGAATTATCTAAGTGAATGCAACCATTGTACTCCTAAAACCACATTGGTTTTTCCTATGCCCACCACGTAGAAATCATCACAAACCATATGTTTTCCATGAGTAATTTCCAATCCCTTCACCCTCTTGGTGCATGGAATAGTAAATCTATCTGCTATAGTAACATTAAAACCCTAAAAAAAACTCTATTTTCATACCTCTCTGGGATACTAAACTTTCATCAATAAATTTATGAGTTTCTCCAATATCAATCAAAATAGTTACCTTATGCCCATGTAGTACTCTACAAACTCTGAAAGGATGATAACTTGGAGCACCTAAAAGTGTAGCAAGAGTACCATCCAGAGTCTTTTTTTCTCTTTTATTTTCAGCTATCGGTTCTTCCTCTTCATTTTCCACTTTTGGTTCCTCTTATTCCCATTCATAATCTAATATCACCTTTATATAGTGCACATATCCTTTGGGAAGATATATATGACCTGGTCCCCATGTATCTCTGCAAGTTATCCACAATTTCTTCTTTCTAAGCTCATTTCTTATTTCTATCTCCTTGATGATTTTAGGCAGCTCCTTTTGTTGAAAAATACTGATGAGGGTCATTGCAATCCTCACCATTTAATAAAAAAGAATGTCAAAACTAGGTGGTGTCTAAGGTTATCTACAAAAAGGGGCTAAAAGAAATAATGATTTTACAGTTCTTTGCTCTAGAATTGAAAATGCATGAAAAAAAATTCAATAACTGAAATTGAATCTAATCTAACAACTAAAATAAATAACTGAAAGCAAATATAATATAACAAACTGAAATGAATAATTAAAATAAATGACAATGACGGTAACCAAATAAAAGTGAAGCTTCACTAACAAAGCAAAATAAAACACACAAAACAAATTTAAACAAACTAAGTAAAACAATAATGATCTATTCTAAAAAAATAATAAACCATCCTCCTTCTTGGGTAAGAGTGGGCCCTTGCTCTTCCGTCAAGAGTTGGGTTAACAAAACTAAAAAAATTGCTGTTAAGAAAGTTAAACTTTGGATTTTATTAATCAGAAATGATGTTACAAAAAACATTCATCTCTTACCACTGTTGTATCGAGTTCTTTGGAGAGATATTTATAGCTCATCCCTACTCCAAGATTATAGAATTACCTACCTATAATCTTGGGTAAAGACTTGACTACATCTTCTACTTTACAATGAGATAAATGTAGAAGGAATTTATCTCAAACACTACAACTCCAAGTTTAACTACTTGCATTCAACTACTTCCTCTACTTGAACAATGAGACAAATATGAAAAAGATTTAGTTAAACACTGCAATTCTAGATTGAATTACTACTTCTTCCACTTGAAAAAGAGACAAACGTGGAAGAGAATTAATTAGAATATTACAACTCTAGATTGAACTATCTTTTCCACGTGCACTTAACTATTTCTTTTCATTTGCTAGGTTTACTTTTGCAAGATTGAATCTTTCAACACGATAGCTGTCCTGCCATATTCTCATCCCTTATTGTATGATCATTACTGTGAATTTAATTTGAAGAATCTTTTCAAACATTATTCTGGGTTTGGTGCTCCTTGTTGTAAGCTTTCCAAAACATATTGAAATTCTCATTTTTGTTGAGAAATGAGGGAGATATCACAATTTTTTACTGAACTTGTGTTTTTTTTTGTCTTATTTACTTTCATCCAATCTTATTCTGTTGAAACTTAAAATGAAGATGTATCTTCAATTATTACTGGTGTGTAAAAAAAGAGAGAGGTTTTTCCTCCTAATAATAAGAGGAATAAAAACCTCTCTCATATTCTCATTTGGAGATCTTCAACTTTGGTTAGAGTGAATTTGATGTTGCATGTGTGAGTCTTGCACTTGAAAACCTTCTGCTTCAAATGAAGATATATTCATAACTATTATTATTGTGTAAAAATGGAGAAATTTTTTCCACCTAATAATAATAGGAACAAAAATATCTCTCTGATTCCCATTTGGAGTTCTACAATTTTAGTTAGAGGGATTCTTGTGATGGTTCTACTAGTACTGCGCTTGAAAACCTTGTTCTTCAAATGTTGATATCTTCAAAACTATTATTGTTGTGTAAAAAAGGAGAGAGGTTTTTCCTCCTAACAATAATAAGAACAAAAAACTCTCTCAAATGTCATTTAGAGTTGTAAAATTTTAGTTATAACAAGTTTTGTGTTGATTCTGTGAGTCATGCGCTAGTTCTGCGAGTCCTATGCTCTATGACTTGCGAGTCTTGCACTCTATGTATTGTGAGTTTTGTGCTCTTTTTGATTCCTATGCTCTATGACTTATGATTCATGTGCTCTATTTATTGTGAGTCATGCGCTCTTTGTGAGTCTTACTCTCTATGACTTGCGAGTCCTACGCTCTATGTATTATGAGTCACGCACTCTTTGTGAGGCATGTGCTCTTAACTATGTGATATTACACTTTTTGCAATACATTTAAGAGATCAAATGACTTTCTCATACACAATATTGCACTCTAACTTACAAGAAATATTAGGAAATTAAAACATTCAAATTGCAATGGAATTTTCAAAGATAGATCAAATATATTCTAAATTTAATCTTAAATAGGCTATCTAGTTCTTAAGACTACATCTAAATCCACTTTATAAGAGAAGGGATAATATTATTTTATGCAATGGATGAGATTTAATTTGGTCTCATCAACTACCTTGCTGAAATGGTTTTTTCTATTGCCCATAAGGTGTTTAGCTATGTTATAGGTTGCCATATATGCTAAAATATCCCTCTCAGCGTTGAAGTCTCTATATCCAAATCCTTTTTGATAGATCCTTGTAAAGTGGTAGGGATTAAAGCTTTCGCTAAACCCTTAAGAGATTCACTTAAACCTTCCATAAACAAAACAACCAGTCTCCTCTCTATCACGTCAGGTACCATCACATAAAGCTTTAGAAATTTAGGTTTATAGTCATTATAGACCATGGAAATTACAATAAAATAGTAAAATCAATACAAAGAAAATGCAAACCTTCCATTGTAAAATCCCAAAGTCTACCTCAAATTAGATTTGACTGAAAGAGAAAGGTTTATTGATGTTCTTTGTTAGCTATGTTTGATTTTTGAGATTTTGTTGATTTGTGGAAGCTCCAAGATACTCTGAATGGAAGATAGATCAAGCTACACGCATGAGGATGATTGATTTAACATGATTTTGGAAAAATAATAATATGAACGATTGATTTGATTCACCAAACAATTACATAGAATAATAGTATGAACCCTCAATAGTTTTGGTGAATGATTTGGAAAGGGAAGACCATTGATTTCTAATTGGGGAAGGTGAATCCTCAAGCTAAGTTTAGACTGAGTTGATTTGGAGATAACTAAACATGAATGAGTTGTTTATTTGAGTTTCCATATTGATTGAAGAGTTAGATAGTTGTTTTAGATTTGCATGGATGATTCATTATTAAGTCGGCAAAGGGGTTGCACATGTGTTTGGATTTTAATTTCATATCTTTTATTTTATTCATCCAAAAAGTGTCATGAATTAGAATTGGAATTCATTTTGGATTGCCATGACTTGGAAGATATATTTAGTTAACTTAAATACATTATTTGAGTTAATTTGAACACATCCTCTTGATTGTAATAATGTTTTGTAGCTTTATTCGTGGATTTAGTCAACTTGAGTTGAGGAGGTAGATAATATTTGAGACTATTTAATTTATTTAAATATGAATGTGGACATGTGTGGATATATTTAATTAATTTTATATTAAATTAGCTAATAAAATTAGCTAAGGAGGTGATAAGGTGCAAATAGAATTAATTAAATTAAATAGAGATAAGAACATTGGGTTTAATGATAGTTTGAATGTTTACAATGCATAGCGGTTATTTTAGGGTGTCTACATTTTACCCTCTTTAAATGTTATTACAGAGTAGTATCGTTTTAAAGATAGTAGATATTTGTAAAACTATGGACGGATGATAACAAAGTGGTGGACTGCTTGATTTGCCCTGGTGAAGCATTTAGATGCCCCACCAAGGAGTATATATTATGCTAAGGGATTTCTTCCTCAAGCAGATGGGTGACACGGGAAAACAGTGGACAACTACTTGATAGGAAGAATAATAATACTTATTTTTCAAGAGAGATTAGAAAGGATATTTTTTCGAGGTGAATGATAATGTTAGGAAAATGATGAGAATTATGATATGATTTTTTTTTGTTTTGAATGAGATGCATGAATGAATGTAATGGTGATATGTTCAATCATCGCTCATATCTTGAGCTTCTATTCAGATGATGTATTTTAATAGCAACTTATTTTATTGTTACACAGTAGAGTTAGCACCATGATTATTAAAAGCCCATGATGTGTGTAAACACACACATGCACATAAACACACAAATAACAAACCCAATATACACAGTAAGATGATTAAACCAAGGTTATATATGAACCAAGATACTAACAAAATACTTACAATTAGTCATAAATAAAAACCAAATATTGAGTGTAAAACAAACCCAATATACATAATAGTGTATAGACCATGGTTATGAAGAAACCAAGATGCTTACAAAATACCTATAATTAGTCAAAAAACAAAGACAAAATTTAAAACAAACCCAATAAACATAGTAATTGAACACGCCAAAGTTGATTTAATATATTTATCACATGTTCTAATTAATATATCTTAGAAGTTGATTTGGAGATTTAATATTTTTTCTCACTTTGCTCATTTTTTGAATTTCATAGTTCTCCCTCCCTAAGGTTATGCCGCACCCTTCTAGTCAAGCCTTTAACCTTCCCTAACATCTTTGGTGATACGGCGTCATGTGCCCCTCTTGGGCCATGGAAGGATGTGGTCGATGGATCGCCAAAGTTGGTTCATGTTGTCAAGCTACAGCCCAAGCTGTTGGATGGGACATTGTCCCTAAGGATTCCATCCCAAGTCACAAATTCTACTCTAACATCGAGAGACGTGTACCTAATTGGAAAACTTATGGGCCCTAGGGCCCTTCTAGAGGAAATTAAAAAATAGTCACGCATAAAGTGTGCCCCCTGCTGCCCCTTGGAGGTTGCTGCAATGCCAAATGGATTCATCCTCTTCACTTTAAATCACAAAGAGGATTTTGCTCAGGTGGTTCTTGGTGGACCATGGTTCTTTGAAAGACTTGGCTTCTACCTCCACCAATAGACACCCGGGTTTTAACCCTCATATAGAAAATAATGACTCGAGCACCGATTTGGGTATGCCTGCCAAGTCTCCCACTGGAGTTCTGGGATACTGTGGTTATCGAAGGTTTTTTCCTATCCTTGGGTTCTGTCATTTTTATTGATTAAGACACCAAAGATAAATCTAGGCTCATCCATGTAAGATTTTGTGTTAATACAAATATAAGTAACCCATTACCCAAATCCATTGATCTCCTCTTAGATTTTGTTATCTGGTCTCAACCCATAGAATATGAATGCATTCCACAGGCGTGCTCTATTTGTAAGAGCATTAGTCATAGATCCCAAGATTTTCCTTCGAAGATAGCTCCTAAGCAGAAGGAATCCATTCATACCCACAAGATGAAGAGAAAATTTATCCCCAAAAATATTCTAGAGGTTGGCACCTCTAATTCCTCTATTTCCCTTTTGGAAGAGGGTGAAATCCCCTCCTTAGAGGCTCCCCTTGTTCAACTGTATCTTGATCTGCTGGTAGATCCTCCTCCACCTCACTCTTCCCCCTCGCTTCATGCTCTCCTTGAAACCCCACTTGATGTTGAGCTCCCCCTTCTCCCCTCCTTTTCCTCTGAGGAGATTATCTCTTCTCTTCCTTCCTCCCTTTCTCTCAATCCTTGTTTGGAAGAAAAATATTCCTTACCCTCTCCTTTTTCTTTAGTGGTGGAAGAATGTATTCCACCTAGGAATACCAGAAGTAACTGTAAAAAAATAGGGATGTTGGTGTTAACAAATAGAGAGGGATACCTACCAAATAGGTCAAGCTTCAACAAGAGATAGCTGAAAATATTGCATGAGGAATACAAGGTACTATGGAGAGTGGGGGTAAATACAAACCCAAAAAATGAAGATTCTCTCTTGGAATATTATGGGAATTAACGCTTTTAAGAGAAAAGAGTCCTCAAAGATATTAGATTAAAACACTCTTTGGACATCATTATGTTGTAATAAACTAATCTTAAAGAGGATCATATCCTCCCCTAGGATATGGATTTCTCCCTCATTTGCCTCTCATGAATCTTTTGGTAACTCTGGAGGCCTTTGTATTTTATGGAATTCGAAGGTCATTTTTGGGGAATGCATTATCAAAACTCCTCATTTTATGGGTATGTTTTTTCAAGAAATTAGATCAAGTTTAGGCTAGATTGTTGTAAATGTCTATGCCCCAAATCTAGAATCTCACAAGGAAATCATTTAGAAAGATATGTTGGATTTCAGAAGCAACTGCAAGCATTTAACTTGTCTCATTTCTAGGGATTTTAATACCTCACTCTTTCCTTCAGAAAAGCAAGGCTTCTCCAACTAATTATAGCAGTATGGATTCCTTGACCAACTTTATTCGGCAAGGTCAGTTTTTTTATTTTATTTTGACCTCCATGGAGCTTCCTTTACAAGGTCTAATAGAAGACTAGGTCTTAATCACATACAAATTAGGTTGGATATAATTCTTGGTTCTATAGATTGGATTACACACTTCAGTAATTTTTACTTAAATGTTCTCCCCAAGGCTATTTCCAATCATAGCCCCTTGCTTTTAAGCACAATAACTTTCCAAAATGCTAAGAATGCTCCTCTCATATTTTAATTGGCCTGGATTTAGAACCATAATCTATATAAAGTAATTAAGGAATGGTAGAAGGTGGAAATACATGGATCGTCCATGTATAGGTTTACCAAGAAACTCATTTCTGTAAAAAATAATCTTAAAATTTGGAAAGTCAAAACCTTTGGGGACATGCGAGAGAGGAAACACCAACTCTCCCTAAAGATTTCAGAATTTTCTACTAATATTGAGACATCCAGCAAAACCCCCTCTTTACATAAACAATAATTGTCTTTGTTGAGTGATTACCATAATACACTTGCTAAATAGGAAATATATTGGTGATAAAGATCCAGGGCTCTTTGGCTTTAACACGGAGATCGTAATACAATTTTTTTTCATACTATAGCTTCTAAGCATAAAAGTAGGGATAAAATCAAGGAGCTCGATAGATGGGTAATATTTGAATTATGAGGATTTTATTTCCGTAGAGTTGGTTAAATTATACTCTAACCTTCTCCAGGAAGAGTGTACTCTAAATGAGGAGGAAATGTTAGAAATGATACAACATATCCCTAAGCTGATATCAGGTGCAATTAATGAAAAGATCACTTAAGCATTTTCAGTTGAAGAACTACATAAAGCTATTTTTTCTATGAAAGGAGACAAATCTCCTGGTCCTGATGGCTTTCCTGCAACCTTTTTCCAAACTTATTGGAACATTATTAAGAACGATTTGTTGGAGGTAATTAAAGAGTTTCAGAATAATGACTCCCTTTTAAAGGAATAAAACAATACTTTTATTGAATTGGCTCCTAAAGCTTTGGGTTCCAAATTGGTTTTAAATTTCTAACCCATTATCCTTTGTAATACCTCCTATAAAATAATCACTAAAATTTTGGCTACTAGGTTGAAACCCTACATGAATAGTTTCATTTCTGAACAACGTAATGGTTTTATTGGGGGCTAGATGATCCAAGGTAGAGTGATCGTTGTTCATGAATCCATCCATTCAAGTCATCACTCTAAATATGTAGGGATGATTCTTAAATTAGACATGTAAAAATCTTTTGATCATGTCAGCTGGCCTTTCCTCCTCGGAGTTCTTAGAAAATTCAGCTTTTGTGATAAATGGTGACATTACATCTATAGGCTCACAATAACTGGCTCAACATTTCACATGTGACTGGTATACATGTTGGATAGCTCCAAATTAATAACCAAGGGTATTTGGCAAAAGACATCCTCTCACGGAAACCAAACTTCACAATACCTTCTTATGAATGATACTTCTCAAGTAGGGCTTCTAGATGGCAAACAAAGCATGCTACAACTATTTCAAGAAGAAATTAAATAATAATTTCTGGTAAGAGTTTTGGCACAAGCCTCAAACAATTGGACTAGTGATACTCTCCTTCTGGGATATAACAATCGGTTGTGGAAGCTAGATTTATTCAAAAAGATTAATAGAATTGCCTATCTATCAAATAATCTCAAAAACTTATTTTATTATTTTCAAAATTTATTTTAACCAAAACCTCAATTGTTCCTTGATACTACCACTTAATTTATTGACAAAGTAAGATATCTTCATTGAAATTTGGTTACAGTATTATCTTTATCTGATCATCATAGTACAATTTAGTTAGATTCAACGTTTCAACATTATGGACAACTATAAATATCTTTGGACTTCAGTTATTGAAATGATCCTGAGTTAGAATAACCTCGCAAGTTGGAATGTTTCATCACCACAGCCAAGACGAAGTACAGTTGCAACTCCTTAACCATGGGTCTTAAAAGGGTTGCTATCTGTGAAAGGGCCTTAGTTCAAACTTATCTCCTCAGTTATTTCTCACATTATATCAAATAGTTTAATTTATTTTCTATTGGTCTGGGATCACTCCAAACGTGAGTCATAACAACCATCCTAACACGAGCATTTCCTGGAATAATGCCAAGAAAACCATAAAGGTTGGATGAAGGGAAATTAGACTATGAGCCGAAGGGGGCACTACATCTTAATGAAGCTATGTTGGCTAAGTAGGGTTGGGCTATAGATCTGTAAGGATCACTCACCATGGATGCAACTCCTACTTTCCTAGGATATCTTCCTTCTTCAGTAGACTTCGCTCTTTCTTTACAACACCTTGGGATGGCTTGTAACAACCTTGAATCTCTAGTGGCCAACACGCAACTGTAATTGAAAGCAAGCACTACAATGGTGCATTTATCAAATCATTTGCAATACACATAGACTTTTGAGAAATCATGTGTGTGTGAGTGTAGACTAGCCTCTTGGTTTGGTCAACCCATTTTGGAACCCAATCCAATTGCTACACTACATGCTCTATTGCAAGATCAAGCCTCATGTAGTAAGGTCCTATTTGTTTTACATGTGTGAGTAATGGTCTAGGTTAACCTTGCTTACATATGGTCCTTCCTTGTGATGCTTGTAAACATAAAAAAGTAATGGGCTAACGTATATAGTTTATAATGTACTCAAGATTGTGGTTTCCTCGTAGTGATGTGTCCATTTTCCCCAATCTCACGATGAGCACATTTAAACCAATCTATCCTTGATAGCTGTTTGGCAATTCTCAAACTTGACTTTTCTCTTGTTAAGACATCTCATCCTAAAAGCTGGTGTCACCGCTTAGACAAGTTTGGTCTCCTCAAGATAGACTCTTTGACCTGGATTGAGTTTCTTTAGACTCTCCTAGTAGGGATGTTGTTCTAATTTATGTGCCAACCTGAAATGTAGGAAGATTTTCTCTCCCCAGTCACTGCATCCTCTATTTGTAATAGTATCTTGTAAGAGTGTCTAGGTGACCTTATAAAGTGATATTGTTCATTTCTCGTATAGACTTTAGTAGGCTAAAATATTCTGGATATATTTGGTCGTACCCTAGGAAGATGAAACGACTTCAATGGCTGAGACTAATTCAAATTGAAAATAGAGTTGGTCTCCATGTGAAACATACTAGTGTACAAGTCCCTCAAGGGCCTGGAATGTTCTACATTCTAACCAAACTGTATGGGGAATCCTAGATAGGAATGAATTTGATGTGAAATAGAAAGTTGTAGCATGACTCGCGATCTAGTGATAGGTCTTCATTGTTGTGTTAATTAATATTTCCTTTATTCTACAACAGAGAAGAGTGTAAAGATGCTGCAAGTCATGAATATATAGCACAGATATAATAATTGAATTATAAATGTGAGCATAAGTATTAGGAAGGGAGCATAACCAACTCTTGGCATTGCAATAGGAGCATCGTCTTTAGCTTCAACGAGGGCTAATACTTGTCTACGGTCCCCCCCTCCTTTAAGTTAGTTGTAAGCTGAAATATTTCATAGAGTTGCTAAAGGAAAAATATATGTGTGAGTGCTGCACAGGGGAGGCACTTTGTCTTTTCTCGATGAGTTGTCTTCTAATTTGTTTGTGTTGGCAAGCCCATGGTAAGACACTAGTATAAATCACAAAGTCTAAAGCTCTAGCCATCCTATGATAGAAATTAAAGTTGGTAACTCAAAGTATTGGCCCAGTGACAACTGTAAATTGTTGTAGAGTGACTCTAACTTGAATACAATAAAGTAAAGAATATACAAAACATCGACAAAATAAACATGTTCATTTTACGTAGGGAGAAACTCTCATTGTATAGTTTACTGTATATATTCCTACAATCCCGATTGTTAGAGGATTGGCGAAGGCTTCAAAGGTGATTATTCCCCCAATTGTGCCAGAGGAGAAATTGGAGTGTTGAGTACATACAACCCAACCACTAGAGGAGAGATGAGGAATTGAAGTACCTGTACGACGAAAAAGTGACAAGCAAGCATGGGAATCTACAAGTGACTCTTCCTCGCACCCGACCTCCCGAGGTCGTGCCGAGATAGCCGGTGGGGATGGAATATGTGTGAGATACAGATAAACTAGTTAGGCAATCTAATGCCTTCTATGCGTACTAACGGAAATTATGAATCTAAGGCAAAGAAGGCCCTCCTAACCTGAACTTGGTGTGATAGATCGATCAGCAAGGATGACTGCTCAAAGGCTCCAATCAATATCGAGCTCTGGCGTGATTCGGTCTATGGGTTGTGGAATACGTGGAAAATGACCTGGGATAGTTTCGTGTATTTCTCCCAGATAAGGTCATAGGGTGGATGGTAAATATAATTGATTCTATGGGCGATTCTCTGGCCTAGTCCAAAACTCCCTAGCTTTGTTAGCTGCTATGTCTAACAAGGATAACTGTTCGATGATGATAGGTGGAAGTTGGAGTAGATCTGAATACTAGTGTACGTAGGCCAGTATCTATGTCTGATTCACCTATGGATTCGTTGGGCTGTGGGATTTTGTGGGTCACAACAGTAGATCTGTAGTTGTTCGTGGACCTACTAATGGTCATGTGGTGGAATCAATCTCTAATCCCTAATATCCAGTAATCGTATGCTTTCTCAGCTTCTATATTTAGAATTCAATAACTGTGCGATCTTCTCAGAATATCTTACAGGTGTTTGTGCAACCTGAATTCTTAGGCTGGTATCTATATCTACGAGAGTGTCTCCTGCATCTGGCTATGGGACCAAAGGATCACAACCAAATGTTTTCTCTCTTTCAAACCCTTCTACAGTCATGTAGATATGTATCTAGGGTAATCTGTAGTTTGGTTGATTCGACCAAAACGTGTGTGCTTGGTCGTCTTCTATGTTTAGTGCCGACTCAACTGGGAATCTGATTTGTTGTAAGTTTACCGTTGTTCGGAAAGACTTGGATCCTAAGATTCTGATCTATATCAGTTATTTCTGTGATGAGATTGGGTTGGGGCACGATTGGCTCGAATATTGTATTCCCTGGGCTCTCTAGGTCCCGTGATTGTCATACAAAAGTAACAATGTATATAAATGTCTAACGGAAATGAAGATATAACTATAGTGAAAGATATCTATAACATATTCCTAAATTTCTGATATTTTTTTTGTGTTTTTCTGATGAAATTCAAATGAATTTAAAAGAAAAACTATTTAAAATATCTAGAATTGATAACTAAAATAACAATTTAAAAACAAACAAAATAACCGAGTGTAGCTATTTGTCTGTGCAATTTGTAGATCTATTCTAAACAATGAAATAACTGATCTAATCTATTTGCAAGACTCTCGATCCTACCTCAGAAGTGAGGAATGAATCATAGTTTCTCAGAAACTATCAATCCCCACAGCTTCCCTAGCAATATTGAAAGTAAAATTTACTGAAATAAAGCAATTAATTACTCTATTTGATATGATTCTAATTAGAACTTTGAAAGCTAGAACCTAGATTCTGTAGAACAGTGGCAAATTCTGATGGTGTGTGTGATCTTGTCCCCTCAGTGTGATCTCCTCGTTCCTTTGTGTTCACTTGGATCCAGAAAAGCGTGTAATGCTAGCATCAACAGAAGTAGATATTGGGACAAAGGCAACTTAGGATACAGACTGAATACAATGCGAGTAGGAGAGAGATAGCGCAAGAGTACAGAGCTTGGCTTATGCAATTTCCTAGCGGGATTTATTGCGAGTCATGCAACATAAAGCGTCCAGAACCTGAAACTATCCTGTTTGAAGAACAAAACCTGCAACTTTAATGGCTTCCTATTGAAAACAAACTATTCTACTCCAATGGATTGGATGAAATATCAGCAACACTTGCACAAGATGGATATGTGGCTTCCTAACAACAGTAAAACAACACTAACTAAGCATGCAATGAAAGAAACTAAGAATTCTAAATAAAATGAAAAGACTAATCTATTGCAATGAGAAATTCAGAGGCAAATTTGAGGGGCCATTTGCTTGAGCACAAGCCAACTATTTATAGCATTTGCATTTACCCAAGGTAAAAAACCAAATAGAAACTCTTAAACTATAAACAATGGCAAAACACTATTCCAGGGAACCAGAATCATAAATGCAAGCTTATGGCGGTGAAAAAAGCTGGTGAATCGTTGAAATTTACGTGAGTCGTGTTAAAAGAGATTTCTGGGAAAACGCGTAAAGGACCGCCGCCTTGAGCAGGGCAGCGGTTATAGGACCGCCGCCCTGTTTAGGTCAGCGGTTACGAGACCGCCACCCAGGCAGGGTAGCGGTTTCGTAACTGAAGGGATAAAATGCCAAGAAAAGAGGGAAAACGAGAAAAAAAAAAAGCATGTGGGGGCTAAGCGGGGCATGCGGGATGTTAACGCACACTTGGGGAGATTTTTTCCGGATCTCGAACACCTTGCGAGGAGACTTGTATCATCATTGGGGCACATGTTACGTTGTTCCGGCAGCGCAGTACCCTACAATTTTGGGTACTTACATATCGCCATCCTCGGAGAAGCGTTTTAGCCACCTCGTACTAGAGGAGGAAAACTTTATGTCCTTAGTAACTAAGTATTTCCGAAATGGGAAGTTAGCAAGGTATACCTGCATACGTCATTCTTTCGAACGTTACACCATCCAAAATTCCCAGCTCCCTGCAAAACTAAAAGAGTTAATTTAAGTGCATTGTATTTACCAGATAGGTAAGTTAGTAAACGCTAAAATAATGGTAAATGAGGATGTTTTTATATTGTGCGGGGGTATTGAACTTAACTACGTCGGTTTTCCAACCTATGATAAAAAAACTTATTTGTATTAAGAAGTCATGTATTTTGTTGTATAGTATGCAACAGTGTGCCCATTTGTTTGTATTACATTTGCGCGTGTATGCTTCTCAGATTGTATTTTGAAAGCTACTGTAACCCACGTTTGTTAGTCTTCTTGCGTGTAAAATAGCCTATAAACATATCGTGACTGGACACTGATCATGCCTTCATCGAGTGGAATCATGGACCCGCGAGATTTACAGGTTAGTTTTCATATCAATAAATCCTATATACAGGCTGCGTCTAATGTTTCCAGTCCTTAAACATTCAATTTCATGAAGGGGTAAATGTGTGGAATAATGTTAGAGTCAAAATTATCCATTGTATTAGTGGTCATTTTAATAGGGTATGTGGTGTTCATTAGTCAAAATCATGGTGACTCTTCAGAAATATTCATCATATGTAATTTTAGGCCTAGTTGATAACCCTCATAATGTTTTCAGGCCATGACCGACACCCTGCCTAGTGTGGCGGTTTCAAGAGCACCTCCCATGCCATCCAGGGTGGCAGTTACTACAACTCACCGCTGTTGCATCCCATTGTTACGAAACCGCCGCAACCATTCTCTAGGGCGGTGGTTTAGAACTTATTAGAATGCTCTCATCTGAACATCTGTTTGAGATTGTTTTTGCATTTTTACCATATCATCACAACTTTTCATAATACTTTGCCAAGTGGATGGAATCGGATGTACCTTGACTACAATAAGTGTGAATCATCATGGCCATGTTTATCCATACGATATATTATTTGTATATATAGGTGGAGCCGATAGAGTCAGTGTGACTGGCTCCTAGGAGTAATAGACTCTCCTTTTTAAAGGACTCAGGAGGACACTCGTCAGAGGGCTGTGATAATAAATATCTCGCATATATCTCATCATGAAACATCATCCTTATCACAACCACTAGTGACTTATGATCCTAATGGGATGCTGACTCATAAAACCTTCCAATCACCAGGGGTCATCGGTGAGTGGACCATCACTTTGGAGGATGTTTATCGCATTTTGGGGGTCCCGATCATTGGGAGACGTCTGACCCTTGAGACAGCAGGCTCACGGGCCCAGATAGCACCGTGGGCCACTTACATGGGAGATGCAGGATGTATCTCCATTAGGGTTCAAAGAAGGGGGTCAGAGTTCGATCCATTCCTAGTTTGCCCTCATCCCCTTGCTTCGCCAGGCTATTATGGGGATCCTTAGCCTTGAGATTGATCAGGGACAAGGGAGGAGACACACTGCTATACTGCTGGTCCCCCATCATCACACAGATAGAGGGACATGGCTCGGATATATGATTGGGGAGCAGACATTCTTGGGACTACCTACCACGATTTATACAGGGTAGTCCATTTACAGGGGCAATCCTTGAGGCCACCTGACCCTGGTCATGAGTTGGGTTTATGAGCACTTTATCCCCTATGGCAGAGGTGTAGAGGGTGATAGATCCCAAAGCTGTGAGGGCATTCTAGATGGACACAATATGTAGCCTTGGTGCTCCGAGCACCTCATCATCTATTTGCTTCTCTGACCACTGCTGACATGGAGGCCACACCGTATCAGACTATGGCTAGGTATATGGGGCGAGGAGGCTCTTACTTTGATCTCCTGCTCCACCACAGGGCAACTTATTGATAGTAGTGGGGTGAGTGGAGATACACCCCTTTGGCTGAGTTCCTCAGTAGTTTGGCCTACCTTATATGGGTATGCTTTCCCCCGGTAGCCCCAGTATACATTGGTCAGTTCAAGAGGCTAGAGGGGGGCCTAGAGGCCGGGGTTAGACAGTGGTTACTCCTGGTGTTCCTATTGTGGCCAAGAGGGTAGTACATGACAGAGGGAGAGCCGGTGCTCCTCAGAGCACCTTTGCTTCAGATTGTCGCGGGTCCTGCCCATAGCAGCGATGACCCCATTGACATAGACTCTGAGTCTGAGGAGTTTACAGGGGGAGAGACAGAGGAGGACAACGATCCTGAGTGGCATGACACTCAGGATATTATGCAGGCAGCGAGGGCCGAGCAGAGTGCAGAGAGAGTTACTCTGGTTTTTAGAGGAGCCACTCTCCTAGGGCCATGGCAGGGAGGATGAGTCTGTTGCGGGGGTGCTACGTTGCTCCAGTCACAAGAGCAGCCCCTCAGTCAGCAGCGGCATCCGTGGCAGGTGATGACCCTAGCGATCCATCCTGGAGGCCTGGTGATCCGAGCTAAGTTACCATCCTTCCTTTTAATGTTTGTTTTTAGTTATGATTTCCTTACTTGTTATTTCTCCTTTTGTTTTATCTTGTATTTCTAATCTCTTGTTTTGTTTCTAATTTGTTTTCTCCTTTGTTTGCAGAGAAACGTACAATGAGTGGCGGGACTTGATTCGCAGGGTATGCACCGATACCCTGATGATCCCCATGGAAAGGACCCGCGCAGAGTTGTCTGTGGATGCTGGGGAGCCCTCAGACTAGCTGGTAGACACACTGACATCTTTGCCCCAGTCTGGCATGTGGCTAGGATGGTATCGACTCTCCGCATGGAGCTAACAAGGTATAGGACAGCCGAGCATCATGATGAGGAGTCATTCTCGTGGCGAGACTGTGGCTGCCCCTTGGGATCCTGAGCCCTCCATGCACTCAAAGCACCGGCGTAGCCGGAGTCCTAGGCATGGGCGTTGCGCCTTCAGAGGGGTCTTGTAGGGATTGAGAAGCCACTTGGCTCTCCTAGATTTTTGTATGATATATTCTTTTGTATATCTCGGGCTCTTTGAGCGTTTTGACCATGCTTAGTGCATGATGGCATTGTACAGAAACTTTGATCATTTATATATATATATATATATATATATTATATATATATATATATATTCGGATCAAACCCTTGGCATTTATGGCTTTGTTTCCTTTCTCATGTGAACTATGATATTATGTATGTATGCTCTTTAGAATGTATGCAATGGAGAACAAATGATGCAAGTGTTTACTTTCTTTTTGTATTTCATGATGTTGATATATGGTAATGTAGATACAATGTGATGTTGAGTCTTAGTTTCTGTAAGCAATTTTGGATACTTCATATTTGTTTTGGCAAAGTGGTGAAGATAAGCTGATATGATGAGCAGATAAACCTGCCCCTACACCTAACTCCACGCAACTAGTAAGATGTGAGGGCTTATCACCGAGAGTTGGGAAGGGCGCAAGTTATGAAATGTGTTGAAATGATACTGATGAGAGATAGAAAAAGCCTTGGCGGCCCCAAATTAGGATGCTACAAACTTACTCCACTCGAGTGACTTCATAGTTTTGGGATGCAACTTGCTTTGTGGTTTATCTAGACTTAGATCCATAGATGGCCACATGGTAGACAAAATCTGGGTTATTAGGATTTTTTAACTCTTTTGGAATTTTGAACATCCGATTCATTTGTTTTTGACTCAAAGTCTTCAAGTTTTGAATTGTTTGTCTTATGACCTTTTGCGTTTGTTTGTCAAGAGGACCCCCTATACTTTGCCCCATGCTACTAGTAAGAAGCGTGGGTTTATCACCATGGGCAAGGCATAGGTGAGTAAGGGCATTTCCATCCTTTCCCAACCCTACGTCACTAGTAAGAGATGCAAGCTCATCACCAAAGGTTGGTGGGG
Organism: Taxus chinensis; assembly: GCA_019776745.2. Taxonomy (NCBI): domain Eukaryota; kingdom Viridiplantae; phylum Streptophyta; class Pinopsida; order Cupressales; family Taxaceae; genus Taxus; species Taxus chinensis. The sequence continues at coordinate 912,100,099 of CM034147.1, read as the reverse complement.
CAAGGAAATGTGTAAATTTAAAATTTTCTGTTTGATTCTATATTTGACTTGTTTTATTTTTAGCAAAATGTCAGTGTGTTCTTATTTCCAAAGAGATATATATACGGGATAGATGTGACACCATGAAGCTTCTAGAACAGACCATAGGCAAGACACCTATCCTAAGAAGAAACCAAAAGTGAGAACAAACCCGCAGATCTTGGTATGGTTACCGTTAAGACTTTGTCATATCTAGCTTTATTTGATGAAATGATTCCGAGATAGTTTGATGATATCATGGAAATGGAGAAGTATGATTAGAGTGTTTATGCCAACAACATCATGAGTTTGTAATGAATTACTTTGAGAACAAATTCCTTGATCACATTTTTTTTTGTATAAAACAAGCGGACAAAATGATCCTAATCTATATGAAGATGCAATGTAGATATAATTATAAATAGTGCTAGTTGCTTACGCGTAGAATCGTTTGAGGTGTAGGGAATTGACTGTTTCACCAAATTCCTCACCTTCCAGCGTACATAAGAGGTATGCACCATTTCCATAGTCCTTCATGACTCGGTATGGGCCCAACCATTTGGGCCGGAACTTCCTTCCTTCGCCGGTCTTTTTGTCGATCCGGCTGTCTAGCCTTAGAACTAGATCACCTTCATATATGTCACGTTCATAGACTTTCTTGTTATACTACCGGCACATCCGGTCAGCATAGACTCTGTGCCATTGTTCAGCATCTAACCTAGCTTCATCTAGGCTTTCTAGTTGGGAAAGACGTGCTTCTCTATAAGCATCTTCATCCAGGATCCCTTGTAACGAAATGCGGAGACTGGGTATTTCAACCTCAAGTGGGAGAACTGCTTCTGCCCCGAATACTAGCGAGAAAGGAGTCGCTCCTGTTGGTGTTCTTATTGAGGTTCGGTGGGCCCATAAGGCTGGATATAACTTCAAGTGCCAATCTTGTTTGTTTTCTTTCACCGTTTTAAGGAGAATGGCTTTTAATGTTTTGTTTGTCACCTCAGCCTGTCCATTGGCTTGAGGGTAATATAATGAAGCCGTATGATGGCTTATTTTAAATTTATTACACAATTCGCGAACTTCGTCATTCTTAAAAGAAGTTCCATTATCTGAGATAATGATTTGTGGGACACCATACCTGCAAATGATTTGGTTCAAAATGAACTTGGCGATTACAGAACCCGGTACAGTAGTAAGAGGCATAGCCTCTACCCACTTGGTAAAATACTTTGGTGGCCGTGATTATAAAATTATGGCCGTCTGTAGACGAGGGAGAGAATTTCCCTATTAAATCTAGGCCCCATGTAGAAAAGGGCCATGGAGTAGCAATTGGTTGTAGAGCTTGTGCCGGCATGTGGATCTCATGGGAGAACTCTTGGCACTTATGACACCTGCGTACAAACTCTACTGCGTCGTGTTCTAGAGTGGGCCAGAAATAGCCCATTCAATGTATTTTACGAGCGGTGGCGTGGCCACCGAAGTGGCCTCCACACATTCCACTGTGAGATTCATGGAGAATCTTCTTGGATTCTTCTGTGTCGACACATCTTAGAAGCATTCCATCGAACACCTTTCGATAGAGCACTTGTTCTATGATGACGTATTTAGCTATGATAATACGTAACCACCTTCTTTGTTGCGAGTGTAGCCCCTTCTGGATATGTATGGTCCATGATATAATTAATGATATCAGTGTACCAAGGACACTCAGAGATAGAAGGTTGGGTTTCAATGTAGTATACGCATTCATCCGGAAAGTCTAGGTCTACTAGATCACCTCCATCTAATGGGTTATCAGCTAACCAATCCGTGATGATTTGTCCCTTAACGGACTTCTGATTTACAAATGTTAATTCGAATTCTCCCATTAAGGTTATAAAACATCCAGCCTTCTTAGACAAGGACCCTTGCGTGAGGAAAGTTCGTAAATGGTCCGTTTTTACCATGACCTTTGTTTCTTGATTTAGCATATAATGTCTTAAGCATTTGGTTGCAAAGACTATGGCGAGGCATTCTCATTCTACTTGTGTATAACGTGTTTCATAGTCGAGCAACGTTCGGCTAATGAAATAAATCACACGTTCTCTCTTGTCATCGTCTTCTTGAGCCAGCATACAGGCTAGCGAGACATTGGTAGCTCGCGAGTATAAAATTAACGGGTGATCTAGCTTAGGTGGCATTAGCGTAGGTGGTGATAACAAGAAACGCTTAACTGCATCGAAAGCTTCATTGCAATCTTCAGTCCAATCAATGCTATAATCTTTCTTGAGTAGATTTTTGATTGGATGAATGGTGAAACTTAAGTCCGGGATGAATCTCCGGATTGCACCAAGCTTTCCGAGAAAAGACCTGATTCCAGATTCATCCGAAGGTGGGACCATTTCGAGGACAGCCTGAATTTTGGTTGGGTCAACATCTATCCCTCGTGACGATATGATGTATCCTAGGAGCTTCCCTCCTGTTACACCAAAGACGCATTTTTCTGGATTTAGCGTGACTCCGTATTCTATCAGACATGAAAGAATGATGCGAAGTACTTCCGGATGGTCACAACACTTCTTGGCCTTAGCCAACAAGTCATCTACGTAGGATTCCATGATTTTATGAATTAGATCATGAAATATATATGTCATAGCTCGTTGGTATGTGGCACCAGCGTTCTTGAGACCAAATGGCATAACAGCATAGCAATAAGTTCCCCAAGGAGTTATAAACGTGGTTTTAGCTTGATCTTGTTCAGATATTCTGATTTGATTGTATCCCGAGAATCCATCCATGAGAGACAAAAGTTCAAATCTAGTTGTTGCATCAACAATGACATCAATGGATGGCAACGGGAAGTCGTCTTTAGGACACGCTTTGTTGATGTCTCGGAAATCTATGCAGATGCGTATCTTCCCATTTTTTTTTAGAACGGGAACGATATTAGATACCATTGAGAGTAATCGACTGGTTTGATGAATCCTACTTGGAGGAGCTTTATTACTTCTTCTTTCACCATGAGAGCTACCTTAGGTTTCATTGGTCTCGACTTTTGTTTGATCAGCTTTGCATCAGATTTAGTGACGAGGTTGTGCACCACAATGTGGGGTGCAACTCCTGTCATTTCCTTATAATTAAACGCAAAAGCCTTCTGATGTTCCTTGAGGATTCGAGTGTGTATTTCTACTTCTTCTGGGGTTAACGAGGATCCTAGTTTTAAGATCTTTGGTTCATCCTCTGTTCCGATGTTAATATCAATTGTTTCTTTGATTAAAGAGGTGTTACCTTCTTCAAACTTAGGCGGGGGCTGGAGGTAAATCTAAATCGTCTCCATTCTCGACTAAGTATATGCTTAGTTCCTTTTGTGGGAGAAGCTCCATCATGGGATTCCCGTAATAGGAAGATGAATGTGGGATTAAGGACAAATCTATCACGTGATGGGAGAGATGTAATGTTGCATAGGCGTTTAAGAAATCAAGAGTGGTTGTATCACTATCAATGTGTGTTAGGATAGTAGATTTTTCCTCATCTTTGTTTGTTAAAAGAGGGCTTGACATTGCTTTTACCAATGGTTGATCACGAAGGGATACCATGAAACGGGTATCCTCTAACTTATTGTTTGGAGTGAAGCGTGATGCTAAAGTTGCTATTGAATCAGTGAGAAGATTTTTCTCTCGTGGGATTGCTTCAATTGATATGAAGTCAAACTCCTTGCTTAAATCTAATACAGCTGTTTTGTAAAGCTGTAAGTGCTCGCTTTGGTTTCATATATCTCAGAGACTTGGTTCGCTACCAATTGTGAGTCTCCTAAGACTCTGATGTTATCAACACCGATTCTCTTAGCTAAGATGAGGCCAAGGAGGAGGGCTTCGTACTCAGCGCCGTTGTTTGTGCATTCGAAATTTAGTTTAAAGGAAAATGGTAGGACTTTTCCCTCGGGAGAAGTAAGGATTATACCTGCCCCAGCTCCGTAACGACATTTAGCTCCATCGAAATGGAGAGTCCAATACTTAGCTGGAAATATGGGTGCTGGGATTTTGGTTGTGCTAACATCTTCTACCTCTACCATGCAGAGATCTACTGCTGGGAGAGAACCGACACCTAGGGTGCACCCCATGCCTACAGAATCAAATGGTAGGAACATTGGTAGATCCTGTTCTAGTAATTCAACAATTTTTGTAGTAGTTCCTAATGATACTATTTCTACAGCGTTAGCCTCATCTTTGGGGGCTGGGTTGCCTTGGCTAGGCTCATAGTTTCAAGATCTGTCGTAGGTACCAACTTTTCTTCTGGTTTTGCATCGGTAGGTTTATTAAGTTGGTTTGTTGGGAGTTCAAACTCCGAGTGCACGCCTGGTCTTTTCTTTAAGTCAGCTAGGTGTACATCGAATGGTTTTGGATCACCTTTGGCTACGAATATCTTCCCTAAGTGTAAAAACCTTACTTCTTGAAATAGTGTAGAAGGGATTGCCTTCATGCGGTGTATCCATGGTCGGCCGAGGATCATGTTATAGTTAGTTTCCCGATCTATAATATAAAACTCAGTCAGGATGGTTTTGGGTCCTAAGGTGACCGGTAATATTATAGTTCCAACTGAGGTGGCTTTAAGGCTATCATAGCCTCTTAGTGTATTTCGAGTTGTGGAACAATTGGTTTCTCCATACCCTAGCTTTTGAAGAAAAGAGAAGGGGACTATGTTGACCGCTGCCCCATCGTCTATCATTGCACACTTTACATAGTTGTTATAAACCCATACTTGCAAATGTAAGGCTGGATCACCTCGGCGTGTGATCTCAGCATCTGTCGGCATTTTGTTTATTTCGAATATGAATTCGACATCCCTATCCACCTGCCCCGGAGGATGAACATCAAATTCTATATGATTTACCTGTGTTTCAGGAGGTGGAGTGATGTTAATTAAATGACCTAAACCTAATGCTTCTAAAAGAGCAGCCCTGTGGGCAGGAGAGTTCTTTAGTAAGTCTAAAAATGAAATGTGCGAGAAGGTTTTTGTTAGGTCATTAATTAAATCATAGGCACCCACAGGTTTTGCTACTATTTGTTGGAAGTTATATGTCCCTGGCAGGTGGCTTGGACTTGGCTGAGAGAAATACTCTCGTGTCCTTGTTACAGCTTTGATGGGTAGTTCGGCGTCTAACTCTACTAAACCGACTATCTTAGGTCGTGGCTGACTTCCTAGTTGTGGCACAACTAATGGATTTAGCGAAGTTGAAGCTTCATGATCATTGTTTCCTGTCATTACGCTCTTGTTTGTCCCAGTTAGATTTAGCCTATTGTTATCGTGATTTGGGAGCGGATCATTAAAGATCTTCAGGGGTGCGTTTTGAGGGGAAACTGCCCCTGAAAAAGTATTTGATGCTGGTGACGTAGGATCTGCCAAGAACATATCCATGAAAAGTTGTCTTTGTTCATCTGGCAAGCGTTGCATGAATTTATTGTAGTCACGGCACGTTCTAGTGTCATGGCCCCAAATTTTGTGGAAACCACAATACGAATTAGGATTGTAATTCCTAGTTTGTTGGTTTGGTGCGTATTGTGGCCCAAAATTTTGATCAAACCGTTGCCTATTAGGATTAAAATTTTGCGTTTGTTGTCTTTGGTTTGAATTCTGGTTTTGGTACCTAGTTGAATTTTGGCTTAGACCCTGTGTGGGATTTTTCCGTTGTTGTTGTTGTTGTGGATGATTAAAATCCACTGTATTGATTGTCGGGGTAAAGTTGTTGTTTCGTTGGTTGTTTATTTGTGATGGAGTATTGACAACATTTACCTTCTTAGGCTGGTCGGTTACTCCATCTGTTGTTACACCCCAATTTTTATTAAGGATTTTAGGTCCTTGATTGACGTTCGTGGTAGTAGGATAAGTTGTAGTGTTCTGGTTGGAGGTGATTAACCTCCCATTTGCTCCATATGTTTTGCGACCACTATCAATTGCCGCTTGATCTATTCGAAGAGCGCTCTCAAGTACTTCATCGTAAGTTCTTAATGGGAACTTCTGGACCTCTTCCTTCACCTCTCTGCTAAGAGAATGAAGGAATAAATCACATAGTTCCATCTGATCCATGTTTGGAGCACTTGCCAAAGAATAAAGAACTGTACGCCACCTTTGGATAAAATGGGTGACAGATTCGTTGTGTTCTTGCTTGATGTGTAAGAATTCCCTGATTCCTGTTCTTAATAGTTTGTTCATGTCAAATGCCTTGATGAACTCTGACACGAGTTGCTTGAATGAATGGATGGAAGCCTCAGGTATTCTATAATACCAATCGAGAGCGATACCTTCCAAGGTTTTTGGGAATATTTTAGCAACAACCCCATCCCATGGGAGTAGTTCTCGAATGGCTGTAGCGTAAGCCTTGATATGTGCATTCGGATCTCCCTCACCTTTGTATTTGGGCAAGTCGGGAAGAGGTCTTGGAAGCATGACACTTCGTATGGTGAAATCTAAGGGCTCTTTCAAATATTCTGAGTAGGTCCCTATCGCATAGGTTTCGACCATTGATGGTGCCTGTTGAGGGAGTGGAGGTGGAATGGGTTGTTGACATGGCACTGCATATGCATTGGTAGGAGCATAAGGAAAACCCTATGTTTGAGGAACCATGCCGGGAGAGGAGAACATATCCCCTTGAGGTGATTTGGAGTACATGTTTAAGTATGACGGGGTATTATCCAGGAAGGGATTACTTTGTACTAGACCGGGAGGTGTCAGAATGGTGTTAAAAATGGTAGCTCTTGTTGGGGTTTGTTGTGCATACTGAGGATTCATGCCTAACGTGCCTACTCCTGTGAGGAGGTCTACTTGGCTAGGATGGTGTGGAGGATTGGAACTTCCTGCCTACATAAATTGTGAATTTTGACTTGCTTGGGCAAGTTCTAACTCCCTAACCTTTTCTACTAGAGCTGAAATGACTTCATTTGGTGAAGTCACGATACTTTTCCTTGGCGGCGTTTGTTGTATATCATGGTGTTGTATAGGCATGTGATATCCTACTATGAACTGATCGCTGCCCTGCCAAGTTTCCCCGAGGGCATTTCCTATATGACGTGGTATGGAGGTATTTTCTTGAAAAGAGATTTCAGGTTGTGTTTGTAAACCTCCTATAGGTGGGTACATACTTCAAGAACGTTGTTCATTCCTGGCATAACGTACCGAATGTTCATCATCTAAACCCAGGTATGAGTCTGATTGTCTACTAATTTTTGGTCTAAGTAGTACCTGAGGAGACGAACTTGATTCTCCTGTGAGCATCATATTGTTTGAGCCTGAAGGCTCTGTTTTCCGTGTTTGAGCAAACTGATCCAACTCCTCTGTTCGGAGGGATGAGGTATATCTAATCCTTGGAGTTTGTGTTGACAACTGGTTAGTTGAGTAGTTATCACCCCATACTGAGAGTGAGGGTGATGATTGTCTATTTTGTTGGGCGTAGTATGCCTCAAGACCCAAGAGGGGTCTGCCATATGCATCGAATCCTGACATATTCGGGGGGTATATGAATACCCGCAGAATAATGGGAAGGAGCGAAGGTGATGGTGAAAGCTAATGAGGTAGTAAAGATGAAAGGATTTAATTTGAAAGAACTAGTAGATAATATGACTCTAGACTCAGAAAGTAGAAAAGTTTCACGTTGGGTTCACCAATTTTGTATGATGGAAAAGTGACAAGCAAGCGTGGGAATCTACAAGTAACTTTTCCTCGCACCCGACCTCCCGAGGTCATGCCGAGACAGCCGGTGGGGATAGAATATGTGTGGGATGCAGACAAACTAGTTGGGAAATCTGATATCTTCGACGCGCACTAGTGGAAATTGTGAATCTAAGGCAAAGAAGGCCCTCCTAACCTGAACTGGTGTGATAGATCGATCAGCAAGGATGACTGCTCGAAGGCTCCAATCAATATCAAGCTCTGGCGTGATTCGGTCTATAGGTTGTGGAATACGTGGAAAATGACCTGGGATAGTTTCGTGTATGTCTCCAGATAAGGTCATAGGGTGGATGGTAAATATATATTGATTCTATGGGTGATTCTCTGGCCTAGTCCAGAATTCCCTAGCTTCGTTAGCTGCTTCGTCTAATAAGGATAACTATTCGATGATGGTAGGTGGAAGCGGAGTAGATCTGAATACTAGTGTACGTAGGCCAGTATCTATGTCTGATTCACCTGTGGATTCGTTGGGTTGTGGGATTTGTGGGTCACAACTGTATATTCGTATTTGTTGCGGACCTACTATGGTCATGTATGGAATCAGTCCCTAATCCCTAATATCCAGTAATCGTATGCTTTCTCAGCTTCTATATTTAGGATCAATAACTGTGCAATCTTCTCAGAATATCTTACAGTTGTTCGTGCAACCTGAATTCTTAGGCTGGTATCTATATCTATGAGGGTGTCTCCTGCGTCTGGCTGTGGGACCAAAGGATCACAACCAAACGTTTTCTCTCTTTCAAACCCCTCCACAGTCATGTGGGCATGTATCTAGGGTAATCTGTAGTTTGGTTGACTTGACCAAAATGTGTGTGCTTGGTCGTCTTCTATGTTTAACCCGTGCAGTTGGAAACTGATTTGTTGCAAGTTTACTGTTGTTCGGAAGACTTGGATCCTGAGATTTTGATCTATATCAGTTATTGTTGTAATGAGATTGGGTTGAGACACGATTGGCTCGAATACGTATTCTCTGGGCTCCCTAGGTCCCGTGATTGTCATACAGAAGCAACAATGTAAATTAAATGCAGCGAAGCAAAATTTAACTACTATTGAAATATATCTAGAACATATCTAACTTCTCTATTTTTGTGTTTTCCTGATGAACTTTTCGAAATGAATTTAAAAGAGTAACTGTTTAACATATCTAGAATTGACAGCTAAAATAACAATTTAAAACAAACAAAATAACCGAGTATAGCTATTTGTCTGTGCAATTTGTAGATCTATTCTAAACAATGAAATAACTGATCTAATCTATTTGTAAGACTATCGATCCTACCTCAGAAGTGAGGAATGAATCATAGTTTCTCAGAAACTATCAATCCCCACAACTTCCCCGGCAATATCGAAAGTAAAATTAACTGAAATAAAGCAATTAACTACTCTATTTGATATGATTCTAATTTAGAACTTTGAAAGCTAGAACCTGGATTCCGCAGAAACAGTGGCGAATCCGATTGGTGTGTGTGATCTTGTCCCCTCAGTGTGATCTCCTCGTTCCTTTGTGTTCACTTGGATCCAGAAAAGCGTGTAATGCTAGCATCAACAGAAGTAGATATTGGGACAAAGGCAGCTTAGGATACAGACTGAATACAATGCGAGTAGGAGAGAGATAGCGCAAGAGTACAGAGCTTGGCTTATGCAATTCCTAGCGGGATTTATTGCGAGTCATGCAACATAAAACATCCAGAACCTGAAACTATCATGTCTGAAGAACAAAACCTACAACTTTAATGGCTTCCTATTGAAAACAAACTATTCTACTCCAATGGATTGGATGAAATATCAACAGCACCTGCACAAGATGGATATGTGGCTTCCTAACAGCAAAACAACACTAACTAGGCATGCAATGAAAGAAACTAAGAATTCTAAAAAAAAAGAGACTAATCTATTGCAATGAGAAATTCAGAGGCAAATTTGAGGGGCCATTTGCTTGAGCACAAGCCAACTATTTATAGCATTTGCATTTACCCAAGGTAAAAACCAAATAGAACTCTTAAACTATAAACAATGGCAAAACACTATTCCAGGGAACCAGAATCATTAATGCAAGCTTATGGCGGTGAAAAAAAGCTGGTGAATCATTGATTTTTACGTGAGTCATGTTAAAAGAGCTTTCTGGAAAACATGTAAAGGACCACCGCCCTGAGCAAGGTGGTGGTTACAGGACCGCCCCTGTTCAGCGCGGCGGTCACAAGACAAGGGCGGGCGGTGGTTTCATCACTGAAGAGCAAAAGGCCAAGAAAAGAGGGGAAAAGGGAAAAACAAAGCACGCAGGGGCTAAGCGGGGCATGCGGGATGTTAACGCACACTTGGAGAGATTTTCCTGATCCCGAACACCTTGAGAGGAGACCTGTATCATCATTGGGGCATGTGTTACATCATTTCGGCGATACTGTACCCTATAATTTTGGGTACGTATAGTGTCCTCCCCAATGGCGAAAAGATACTGAATTGTCTAATTTCTGGGAAACCTTTTTTACAATTAGTTCTAATGACTTTACTCCAAGAGCTTAAGCTTCCTACTAGGGTTCTGTAGTATTACATTCCCATACGGTGCTTTAGAAATAGGCTCTAACCAGTTCATAGGCTTGATCTCAATCGTAGAAATCAGACTCCCCCTTTTTTTGTGGAATGGACCTGGAAATTCCTTTGGATAATACGTCACTAAAGTCATCTCAACAGTGGCATATATGTTCCATAACATCACTACTGCTCTTCGTGTTGATTCAATAATATTTTACTGCATATAATGGTACATCCTTGTATTTTTGGCCTTTTTAAGTTGCATAGCTGACAGTTTTCAAACAGAAATCTTGTGTTTCACACCCTGAATCTCTGTTGTTTTTTCGCATGGTCGTGCTAAATAACTTCCATGTGTTTTTCAAAACTGTCCACTTTAGCCTTATTGTTATGCATAACACATTTAACTTCCTATGATTACATCATAAGTGGGCCCATTAGCTGCAACATAAATATCAACTTGAGTGGAAAAGTTTGGTAAATCAAGGACTGCTGTAAAAGGACTACATATTAACCGTATGAACAAGCATTGTTCCCATTACTATACAGTCCATGTTTTATCCATGTTTCTAGGGAATTCTTTTTAGTTTCAATGCTAATTTACTAGAAACAAACCATTATAGCTAGCTTTGGTATCAAAAGAGAATAGTTATAGTGGGGAAAACTAAGTATATACTCTACTCTTGAAATACTTCTATGGGTGTGGCTACTATTCTCCCTTCAGACTGCAATGTCAGCTACTACAACGTGCTATCTAAGTGGTGCTAATTGTGATCATCCTTCGTATGCAAAGGACATTGATTTACAAAAATGATCATCTACCACAGTTATGAACAGACCTCCTACAGGTTCCTCAACCTTGGGCTCAGGTTTATTTCTAAAACAACTTATGCAGTTATCATTCTAACCCCCATATGGACTTCTGTCTGTTATTATTGTTCTTAGCAAAGTTGTTCTGTGCATTACCAACAAATCTTGTTTGCTTGCTGCTTCCTTGTTATGTATAAGCATGTAAATATTGTAACCTTACTTTCTCATTCACTCAAATTATCTTCCATGGTCCTTTCTCGTGGTGCAAGAAGTCCCCTTTCTCCACCAGAGGAGTTAGGATTTTTTTCCTTACTTCCTCATTGTTAGCAGAAATTCACCAGGTAATCTTTCTCACTTTCCTGCCAAGCTATGGATTTTTCAGCAACCTCTTCCTATCATGGTTGGGCTGTGAACAATCCCTCCTTCTCTCCCCTATAATTTGGATTAAATACCATGATGAATTTCCATGATCCTTAACTTCTCATCAATTTGGTATTGAGGGTACCTTACCCCCTGTCTAATCTTTCTGTAAATCACTGCCCATCTACTCGGCTACAGTTAGCTTTCCTATGAGCTAAGCCTTCTACAATTCTAGTCATTTTGCCACTGACTCATAGTAAAGTTGCTTGCAGCCATCGTTTCCTTGACTCTGTATCCTTCTAAATTGATTTCCCCTCAAGTTTCACTGATTAGCTCCCTTGACACCTCAATATTGTTACTTTCTATGCCTTAGTGGATATAGATCCCATTCCATGAATTTGATGCTTCGTGAGAAAGATTTCCATATGATCCCTATATTGCCTTTATTTCCTTCTGAGAAATTCCTTTATTGCAAACCTATTTCTCCATTTTTCTAAGCCAATATGGGCATCTCCCAATCATCCTAATGTGTTGCATACAAACTATGGGTGCAACTCAGGAGCTTTTTTATATCATTAGTGCAGTTCCGCCTGCTTAGTCTAGATCCTTTTTGGTCTCAAGTTGAACAAGTATGTACTAACATTATTATTGATCAACACTCACATTGGCATTTTTTGGGTCCCCTAACGAGGTGGCTGATTATTGTTATCAGACAAGACTTGGGAAAGCTTCAATACAGACTGCATTGAACTCATTAAGCTTTTTGTTCAAATTTACGTTTACCAAACGATACTCATTGTGTCTAACAAGGAAGCAAGGATGTTCATCAAGTTTCTAGGCAGTTGCTACTCCTTCCTTAGGTAGATGGCCCTTGTTATCTTTGAACCATTTTCCTTCTTGTTCTAACCAGTTTTTTTAACAAAAAAATTTAAGTTTCATCAAATTATGCGACTTACAGTAGGTCCAAGATCTACAACCTCAAGGGATTTTTATACCAAGGATGTGTAACATTCCCATTTTAAGGACATTACAAAGAAGGGAAAAAAACATATATAAAATAAAGCATTATTTAGAACAAACATTCCATGCCAATCATTTCAAATAGATAACCATATGCAGTTGTAAATGACTCAGTGATTCACCGATCTATTCATTTCATAACTCGGTAATCTACTGATCTATTTATGTTATCTTAAGTATTGAATACTTATCGTATACTTCGTATACTTGGTTTTCCTACCCTACACTGGGTACTGAGTGATCTATTTAAAGAACATATCTGAATATTTGTTACCAATATTCATCTGATATCAGGTTGTTTTAAACTAGGTGACATAGGACAACATAACCAGCAGATTGCGATACTTTGGCCAAAGTTTTACAACATACTGTGTATGTCACTATTCCTAGATGACATACTCATCATTTTGGAATACGTCCTTCACCTCACTCCTCTATTATCATGATTGGTCTTTACTGACTACCGTCAGTCCACTTGTCCCAGGTTTAACCCTAGCCCTAGTTAGAAACATAAATTATTATAGGAAGACACTCACAATGACTTAGGGTAAATGGGCATACTTAGTTGACCTAAGTCAACCGGATGTGCCAAGGTACCCTGAGCCATTGGAAGCTACTTCCTATCCTAAATATGCCACTATCCTGACCTAGAGAGAAACTAAGTTCAAGTCTGAGTTATTGTGTGTAGATCTAGATGATCAATGCGGAAGGGTGATGCCACATGTCAACTACAACGTTGTATTCTTGAGAAGACCCAAGTCTTCTCGAAAGTACAACCCTACAGTTGGCGTGTGCCAACATCCTACAGAAACTACCTCATCGAGATGTACATACCCCAAGGAGATTATTAATACATTATTAATTTGGATTATTTCTTGATTGCAGTAACCCTGCTAAACCCTAATCCAACACTCCATAAGTTCTTTCCTAAATTTTTTTCATTTAGTCCATGAAAGAACTTTGTTAAACTTATGATTGCTTTTAATGTTTGTTTTCTCAGTTTAACCAGCAGTTAACCAAAACAGGACAGCGTAATCATAAGTTTCATTAAAATGTACTTTAACATTCAGGAAGGTTTAACAACCACATATGTCCAACTAAAGTAGACTTCATACAAAATGAAGTCTAATAATTATTAATCATATCTCCAAACCTTTTTGGTTTACATTCAATTGAGAGAGAGAAAGAATCTTCCTCTACATGATTAAGTGTTAGGGTATATCATTCACAATATCCATATTTCTTACTTGCATGTTCATTATGCATCACATTACTATGTTAAATTGTTTATTAAAACACATCATATTATGCAACTCAACAAGTTGCATCATTATAAGGGAAATTGAACTAATTCCCTTTATCCATCTTATCAAAGATAACAAGATAAGCATAATATAATATAAATAATATCAACAAGATAGAACTTTCATCTTCTTTATAAAAGTACGAGATAATTTACACAACCAATGAAAATAAATCACAACTCACAATTCATCATTACAACTTATAAAATTTACAAGACTATGCACTTTAGGCATACTACATAACAACAGCCTTCATTCTATAAAGTATACAACTTTTCTTTTACAATACAACAAAAGAATGAATCAGAATTCTTTACTAAGAATTAGACTTATATCAGCCAATGCATCATATAAGTTTTTTCCTTCTTTTATCACTTACGTCATCCATCTGCAAAAATTGCTAGCACGGGTCAGTTCAATGAACTGAGCATGATAAGCACTAAGCATTAAAATGAAGTGCATTCCACTAATTGTTTCATTAAAGCAACACTGCTTTAATGAGATAATTAAAACATCATACAATAAGCATAAGTGATATCAAATAGAAAGGAAGTACATTAATAAATCTAGATCAACTTTTAAGAGAAGAGTAGAATATAATAAACAATATCTGCCTAAGAACTTAAAGTTCTATTGATCCTATCAATGGCTTGTAAACAAACAATAGATCCTGCCATCCCATTATTTCATAATTCTATCCTAATAGAATACCACATTTATCTTCTCTATGAGACAAAAGAAATGTAAACAGCATGGTTCATTCTAATGATTATTCATCTATATCCTAAGCAAGAATAAGAAGAACCATTACGTACCATGCCCAAACCTATAACATCTGAAAAATAAACCAGATTCATAACATGAATTACCTGTTCCTTTCCGGGATAACAATCCTATAAATTCAACATTAGGATATACATCTAAACATAATTTCATAACAATACAAGAAGGTATAGAAAATCAGAACAGTCTAACTGCAATTCTAATTCCAACTCTACATGTTAGAAGTTATCAATCAAAGATCTGAAATCAATGTTCACAAACAAAGTAGTTCCAAAAGGAGTTAATCTCTACTCAAGTTCATCCCAAAAGATAAAGAGTACAAGAGACAAACCTACTCCTATCCATTTAAACTAGGCAAGGCTAGTCAACAATAGTCAAACCCATAAGTATGCATTCACTTATCAGCAGAACCGACTTGGCTACTAACTTTCTACATTATAGCAACAATGATTCAAACAAAGTAGACCAACAGGTCATAAGAAATCACCATCTCAAAAGAGAATCGAGTACAGAGAAGTTCAAACAATGAGCTTATCCAAAGACAGAGAAAAGGTAACTCTAATAAGGAAAGGAACAATAATAAATCGTTTCATTCCACTGAACAAAAGAAGTTCCAGTTTCAAATCAAATCAGGATGAAAGCATATTGCAGTCCCAAAACAATATACAGAACCCAAGAGAATACAATATACTTTCTTTCTATAAAAGAAGCCAAGGACTCATTCACTGTATCAGACAAGAATAAAATCCTAAAATGAACAACTATCAAGTTCAGAATTAACCACGAACCCAAGACTGGAGACTTACAATTGCTTCACCACTAAATACAAAAAGGTAAGTAGTTCGTGATTCAAAAGAATTAAACACAAAACAATTAAACAGAGAAAGTATCCTTCCTGATTATTTCAATGTCCAAGGTAATAACACAAATCTTCCAAAAAGACCCAAATTTCATTTTAAAGAATCAGAAGAGAGAGAGAGCTAGAACCTAAAACCCACATCCATCAATTCTTGGTCTTAAATCCAATGCAATAGAAACGGAAATTTCAAAAACTTCACAACCATAAAATTGCATAGAGGTGACTTAGTACAAAACAATACAGTCAACCCAGAATGCAGGTTCCCTCAAAACAGAGGGGAAAGAACACTTCCTTCTATTCCCACGCCAACTACCATCTTGATACAGTCATAGAACGTGAAGTTCTACGTTCCTTAAGCAAGACGTTTCTAGTTCCAAATCTCAAAGAGATTTTTAAACGACTCAAACAAGCTTTCACCAGTTCCCTGGTGAGTAAGTTGCTCAAATAAAGAGTTATAAGCTTAATCATTTAATAAAAGAATAACCCAATACAAAAATACCAGAACAGAATTGAATGAATCGACCCAAATACAAGCTCATAACACTCAAGTGTTAAATATAAGTACAGTGTCAATCCAAGCTTCACACACAAAGTTCAAGAACTTCACAAGTAAAATATGCGAGTATAGTGCCAAATACGAACTCCAAGCAATAGTTCAGTGATGAATAAGTTTTCCAAACACTGTTTCCAACAACACAAAGTTCCCAACAAAATTTTACATCAAAACACAAAAACACAACATCCAAAAACACAAAAGAAGCAAACAAAACTCAAGTTTCCCCTAAGTTCAGATCCTTATATTTCCACGAAGGTCAGTTCAAAGCATAAAACTTCGAATACAAGATCTAGAGTGCAAAAACAGAGATACAGAAACAAGTTTCACATATCAAACTTCACATGCATGTTGTCATAAAACTTGCACAGAGAGACAGTTTCCAAAACAACACTATTTTTTCCATGGATTCAAATCCAAACAACACAAAGATTCACTAAACCTAACAAGAAAATAACCAGTTAGACATAAAAACATGAATCTCATGAGAGCAGAGTTGTTCTAATGAATCATTTAGAAGAAAGCAAAGAGTCTTAATAGTTAGAGCCTATCATGCCTGATAGTGCTTCCACCAAATCGAAGGAGACTTCCAGCCGAGCTTCCAACTTTTTTTCTCCTCCACAAAAGATCAACAATCAAACATATTTTCCTCCTACGCCTCATATACTTTCCTTCGATCAAAAATAGACCGTAGAAACCAAAAATAGCTTTGAAGTGAAGGTCAAACTGCTGGTTCAAAGAACCAGTTAGCTCCATGCAGAGAAAAATCTGCCATGCATGAAAACCAAATAACCTCCTACAAACCCACCTTCTAAGTTTCCAAGACGGTTTGCACACAAAGACCGAGGCTCATTAATGCCATAAATGCCATTAATTCCAAAATTCTCACTTATCTTTCCTTGCCACCACCTCCTAAATCTGGCGAATGCCAATTCCATACAAAAATACAATTCCATCTTTTAGTGGAGCTTCCACGTATGCCTCCACCAAGTCAACTAGCCCCTGCCAAATCTGGCAGTACTTCCATCCATAAAACCCTATCAACTCATTTAAATTGCCATTGGAACCATCACCTTAGAGACATGTGACCCCTTAGGTTCCCTTTTTTAATAGTTTAGGATGGATCCAAATAGAACTTAGGTTAGTTTAGCAATTACCAACATAGGTCTTAAAACATTTTCCAATAGAATTCCCACCTTAGGTTAGGTTCAATTCATAACCCTTTAGTATTAGGTATTAGTTAAAATAGCCTAGTATTACTTTAGTAATCCTTCTCTTATCCATTTAGCACAACACTTAGGTTAGGATGCCAACCCAACAAATTAGAATAAGAGGCTTAGGTTAGAATAAAAATCCAAATAAGTAAACGTAGCTAGAACATAGGTGTTCTTACCTAGCTTAGGATACTGTTAGGATAATCCTTAGGTTTTAGGACTCCAAACTCCTCCTCACAGTGAATTGAATTTTTCTTAAGTCCTTAATGTCCTACCAAGATCAATCACCAAAGACCCGAACACAAAATACAGTTGAATGAAAACATGTTCACATGAGACCACAAGAATTTGTAACATACTAAGTTCAGTCTTCTATGTCCCTTAAACTACTGAATGTCAATTTATCATTCAGTCTATGAAGAGGATTTGAAACATTCCTTGGATCACTGAAATTGATCCAAGGATGAGTCAGAAGAAGAAATAAGTCTGCAACTCTTAAAGCCAGATTGCAGCTCATCTTTCCAAAGTGAAAATGAATTCTTGATAACCATATAATTTTAGTTTAATGATTTTTAAGAATAGAAAAGATTTATCCTTATCAAGCATGATCTTCAACAGTCAAAAGAACACATCTTTATCCAGAAAATCACATGTCAACACTTGAAATGCAAAAGAGGAATATATCAGTTGTCGAGGGTGTTACATGCTTCCCTCCTAAAAAGAATCATCGTCCCGATGATTATCTCATTTTTAACAGTTTGCATCAAGGAAAATCAACTTATTCACTTTTCTTACCATATGTCAAAAACATATCAGCATTATTAAGTTCCAGAAATCAGCATTACATAGTTGTTTATTCAAAATAAATAAATATCTGCCCAAAACTGGCTTACTTATTGTATTATAAAGATAAAATCAATTGTTTTTATCAGTCAACAGAATCAATCCTATTCAAATAGATATGGAAAAGTATTTTTCATATCCTCAAGGTTTTCCCAAGTTGCACTTTCTTCATTAAACTGGTCCCATTGGACCTTGCATTGACTTATCTCACGATTTCTCAAATGCAACTGGTGAGTTTCAAGCACTCGTATGGGTTTAACCATGATTATTCCTGGGTCCTGGACCTACAAGGAATTCCAATTTAACACATGTGATAAATCTGAAACGTATTTCTTAAGCAAAGAAATATGGAAAACATCATGCATTCGTGACAAAGCAGGAGGTAATGCTAAACGATAAGCTACAGGGTTGATTACTTCAACTATCTCAAAAGGTCCCACATAACGAGGTGATAACTTGGTAGCCTTGCCAAAAGTTATAGAACTCTTTTTTGGTTTAACCTGAAGAAAGACTTTCTCACCAAGTTCAAATTTCCTATCAACCCTCTTTAAGTCAGCATAACTCTTTTTCCTATCTACTGCTTCTTTCAAGCGTTCACGAATCAATTTAACTTGTTGTTCCATTTCAGTAAGAATTTCAAGGTCCAATTACCTCTCTATCCTCTATGTTATCCCAACTAATAGGGGTTCTACATTTTCTTCCATATAATGCTTCGAAAGGTGCCATCTTAAGAGAAGCATGATATGTATTATTGTATGCAAAATCAACTAATGGAAGATACTCTTCCCACTTATACCATTGATCCATGCAATACATCTGTAACATATCTTCCAAAACTTGATTTACTCTTTTGGTCTGTCCATCTATTTCTGGATGATACGCAGAACTGAAATTCAGCTTAGTCCCTAGAGTTGCATTAAGTGTTTGCCAAAATCTTGATGTCATTCTAGGATCTCTATCTGAAATGATTAATTTAGGTACTCCATGTAATCTGAAAATTTCATGTATAAATCTTCTAGCCAAAATAGGAGAATCATCCTTCAGATTCCCAGTAATAAAATGATATATTTAAATAAAAGAAACATGCTACCTTTGTTAGTTTATCCACAACTACTAAAATAACATCATGTTTATTTCTTGACATAGGTAACCCTTGTACAAAATCCATGCTTATTACTTGCCACTTTGTACTGCGGTATGTTATGAGGATACAAAAATCTAGACTGGGTGCATATGTTCCACTTTAACATGTTGACATTCAAGGCAATGTGTCACAAAGTCTATAACATCCTTTTTCATTTGGAGACCTTTCCAGAAATATTGTTGTTTTATATCAGCAAGCATTTTTGTAATGCCAGGGTGTCCAGAAAAAGGTGAATTGAGTGAAATTTTGCTAACAATTTCTTTCTCAAATCATTTAGCGAAGGTACATAGACTTTATTTTCAAATCGTAAGATTCCTTTGAAATTATCAAAGCATTTTTGAAAACCTTTATACCTCAAATCATTCGAATTTGTAGTAAGTGCTGCTTTTACTTGCTGAAAGTAAGAGTTAGATTCCATAACACTTTTTACTTCATCCTTAAACTGAGTTCTTAACATTATAAGAGCATAAATGTGCTTCCTATGACTTAGAGCATCAGCCACTCTATTTTCTTTACCCTTTATATAATTGATGTCAAAATCATATTGAGACAAAAACTCTAACCACCTTCATTGTCTTGCATTAAGATTTGGTTGAGTGAAGATATACTTGAGTCCAAGGTGATCAGTTTTTCAATTCAAAAGGTTTACCAAGCAGGTAATGTCTCCAAACTTGTAGTGCATGAACAATGGCAGGAAGCTCTAAATCATGTGGAGCATAATTCAACTCATGTAACTTGACACGTTTTCTAATTTGGCAAGCTATGACATGACCATTTTGTAACAAAATACCTCCTAGACCTTCACCAAATGCATCAGTTACCACCATAAAATCTCCATTAGGATTTGGTACTGCAAGAATAGGTGCTAAAGTTAACTGTTCCTTCAAGGTTTTGAATGCAATTTCACATTTTTCACTCCAAACAAACTTTTTATCTTTCTTATGTAAGGAAGTTATTGGGGCAGCTATCTTAGAAAAATCTTTTACAAATTTCCTATAATAGCCAGCAAGTCCCATGAAGCTTCTAACTTCATGTACATTCTTAGGTGCAGGCCACTCCGTTATAGCTACAATTTTTGAAGGATCTACAGCAATTTCATTCTTACTTATTACATGTCCCAAATAGTGTAGCTTATGTGTCATAGAAATAACATTTGGACAGCTTACCAAATACCTGTCATCTTTCTTAATATGAAAAGAGTTTGACGAGAATCGAATCGGAAACGAGGCACCATGAAGTAGTTGCACTCCAACAGAATCTTGATAGCTCCAGCGATGGTGGAAGAAAGAATCTGATCAGTAATGGAAGAAATTGCTCAACAGAAACAAAGCTTGCATATAGAGGAAAGATAGCGGAGTGTCTTGGCATGCTCATAAATGAATAGTGAAAGGGTACATATAGGGTGCTGAGTAACCCTAGTGCATGACACACATGAAACCCTAAACCTAACCCTAAACCTAACCCATGTGAGATGACCCTCCAACATGAGAGGAGGACACATAGGATAACTCACACTAACACCCCCCCTTCATTGAAGTTGGGGTAGTGGCAAGTGATGAGTCAGATGGAAAGAGAAGACACTCCTAAAAAACTAAGAAAGATGTGTCAATGGGGCCTGGCAACTAAAGGCCTGATAAGGTGCCCATATACAAACACAATCTTCCTAGAAGAAGAAGAAGAAAAGAAGTACTACATAGCCCGAAGAAGATGAGTAGCTACAGAAGACCTCACCCCAAGAAGAGACCGTAAGTGAAGAAACTTCATCTCAGTGAAGGGCTTGGTGAATAAATTTGTAATCTGATCAACTGTCTAAATGTACTGAATGTCGATGATACCATCATGAATAAGCTCCCGTATGAAGTGCATATGGATCTCAATGTGCTTCATCTACTGATGCTGAACTAGATTTCTGTAAATAGAGATTGTGCTCGTGTTATCACAGTAGATAATGGTAGGCCACCGAAAGTGGATGCCAAACTCTGTCAGAATACCCTGTAGCCAAATAGCTTTTGTGGCAGCGTTAACTGCTCCTCTGTATTCTGCCTCTGTAGATGATATCGCAATTGCATTCTACTTCTTGCTAGACCAACTAATAGGACCCGAACCAAGAGAGAAACTGTAGCCAGAAGTATATTTCTGATGATCTAAGTCACCAGCCCAATCAGAATCTGTGAATCTAATCAAGTCAATATCTACCCCTCCATGATAGTGAATGCCATCAGCATAAGTGCCACAAACATAATGAAGGATCCATTTAGCTACTTTCCAATGCAGCTCATGTGGCTCCTGCATGAATCTAGACATGATCCCAACAGCATACGATAAATTCAGTCGAGTGTGAGTCAAGTAAATCAAGCTCCCCACCAACTATCGATAAAGAGTACCATCAACCAAGGGAGTAGAGCAATCTGAAACCAACTTAACCCCAGAAAGAAAAGGAGTAGGAGAAGACTTGCAATCAGACATCTGAAAATGAGCTAGCAAATCAAGAGCATACTTAGGTTGCGAAATCAAGATTCCCGAGTCAGATTGTGAAATCTGGATCCCAAGGAAGTAATGAAGCAGACCTAATTCAGTCATGGAAAACTTGTTGGCTAAGGTGATCTTCATGGAATCAATAATAGAGGAAGAGCTACCTGTGATCAACAAGTCATCAACATATAGAACAAGAATGAGTATGGAGTCATCTTGCCATAGAATATAAACATTTGGATCAGAGTGACACCTAGTAAACCCTGATGTAAGTAAGAAGGAGTCCATCTTGGCATACCAAGCCTGAGGGGCTTGTTTAAGGCCATAAAGAGACTTCTTTAACTTACAAATGAGGGAGGAATCTTGGACATAACCCGGAGGTTGTTCCATATAGATCTCTTCCTCTAGGTCACCATGAAGGAAGGCACTCTTAACATCCATTTGATGGACTTTCCATCTGTTCGTTGCGGCAATGGCTAGGGTCAGTCGAATAGAAGTCATCTTCGCAACTAGAGAAAAGGTTTCTGTATAATCAACCCTAGCTATCTGGGAGAAACCCTTAGCTACTAATCACACTTTAAACTTTTTGACATCTCCATCTACTCCATACTTTGTTCAGAACACCCACTTACACCGAACGATTTTTCTTCCTTTCGGAAGAGTGGTGAGATCCCAAGTATCGTTCTTCATGAGAGAGGAATACTCCTCATCCATGGTAGAATCCCACTCAGGAATACCAGAAGCCTCCCAGAAAGACTATGGATCAGAAGCAGAGGTGAAGAAAGAGTGGGGTCCAATGAAATCTGAGTGAGTACATCTCATATCTGAAGTATCTCCAACTAAATCTCCAGCACTTTGCAAAGTTTTCCTGGCCCAAAGGGGACCAGGAGGATCAGGCTCAGAGTTGGAAGATTCTTCACTTGAGTGAGAAGGGACATAGTCCTCATCATCACTACTGTCAGAATTAGAAGACTCAAGGTCTGATGGTCAGGAGGATCCAGAAGAGGAGCACGCTCAACAGTATCATCATCTGATGAGTCAGAATCTGAATCAACGAGCTGAAGAACCTCAATAGGTGGAGAAGTAGAATTCAAAGAAGACTCATCGAACTTAACACTTCTCTCAATATATAGCTCATGAGAAGTAGGATTCATCAATCAATATCCCTTCATGCCATCAGGATACCCTACAAAGATACAAGGTTTGGATTGTGGTTCCAAGGCCTTGCGTTTCTTCTTGGGAATCCGAGCCATAGCCTTAGATCCGAAGACTCGAAAGTGTCTCAACCTCAGGCTTACGTCCAAACCAGGCTTCAAAGGGTGTCATCCCTCTTACTGCCTTGTGTGGAACATGGTTCTGAATGTAATTTACACAATTCACTGCTTCGGCCCAATACTGCAGAGGAAGAGACTTCGAGTGAATCATACAAGTGGCCATCTCCTTTAGAGTATGGTTCTTTCTTTCTATGACTCCATTCTACGAAGGGCTATAAGCAACTATATGCTGTAAAGAGATCCCTTCAGAAGTACAGAAATCCATGAACCTATTGTTTACATATTCACCTCCATTGTCAGTTTGAAGAACCTTGATAGACCGTTCTGCCTGTTTCTCAGCAAGAGCCTTAAAGTCCTAAAAATGTTCAAAGACTTCAAACTTAAGCTTAAGAAAATATACCCAAGTATATCATGAATAGTCATCAATGAAGGTTAGCACATAAAGAGCTCTAGTAAATGAAGGAGAAGGAAATGGACCAGAAACATCACTATGAACAAGATCCATACGACGAGTGGCTCTCCAGGCTTTTCCTTTGTCAAAGTTCTTTTCAGGATGCTTTCCAAGGGTACAACCCTCACAAAGACCCTTAGAAAACTTGACGCGAGGGCAACCCATTGACCATTTCATTTTGGCTCAATTGTTCAAGGTAGCGATAATTTAGATGTCTGAAACGCTCATGCCATAGCTTACTAACCTCATTTGCATGAGTGAGCAAGGCAGTGGGTGTAGAATCAAAAGTAAAGTGGGAAAAGGTGTACAACCAAGAACGGTGATCTGCCTTTCCCTCAACCACTGTACTGTCATTGTTAAGCTCATGAATAATCACCGAGTTAGGACCAAATTCCACTCGCATTCCTTCACCAAGGTGAGTAATTTGGTAAACCGATAGGAGATTGGTAGAGAGATCAGGAACACTCAACACTTGGTTAAATGTTCCCCCATCCATCTCTACCAGATCCACTACCAGAAACTAACACTGTTGTGTCATTACCCATCGTGATTTGGGACATTCCACAAGGTTCGATGTTGGAAAACCCAACATGCGAAGAACCCATGTGGTGCGAGACACCAAAATCTATAATCCATGTCGATGAAGGAGCAACTCTGGCTACAAGGGCCTTTCCTTTCTTCTTATCATTTTTAGCACCTTTTGCAAAAAAAGACTCGGCCTTCGGAGCACTTTTTTTTATGGATTCAGGAACACTTATTTTATTCTTCTCAAGTAAATGAGATAAGTGATCAATCTATTTCCGAAAATAGTGTTGCTCGTCGTGACCAGACTTCTTGCAATATGAACACAAATACTTGCTTTCTGTGCCTTAGGCTCAGAAGTCGAAGTGTTTGTGTCATTTTTAGGTTTGGTCTTGGTTTCTTTCTTAGGTTGATCCTTTGTTTCTTTCTTCTTTTCAGTCTTCTTTCCCTTGCTAGTACTTGCTACAAGGGCATGTGACTTAGACTTGAGAGACACCATTTGAATGAGTTTTTCTTTTTCTCAAATGAGTTGGGATGAAAAACAGTCAAAGGAGGGCATAGTCTAAGTATTGCCCAAAGAAAATTTTGTAGCGTAGAAAGTTGACACGAAGATAGAATATTCGAGACCTAGCTTAGAGAGAATCGACAAGATCAGTTGAGAATCTTTCTTTTCTACTTGACATCCTTTTAACAACAATCTAATGTGGACAAATTTCGAGAAGAAAGCTTGTAGTTTTTCAAAGTCACTAGGATTTAACCCTAGTAGTTCATTTTCCAACTCATGCGCTCTCATGTCATCTAGTTTTCCAAACATCACATCAGTGTTTTCCACGTAGATTTAGGTGTTTCGGATGCCTCAATGTGGAAGAGCAAGTCAGGAGAAACAAACATGCAAAGAAGACCTAAAGCTTCATCACTATGGTTTAACCACTTAGATTTTTCAAGTTTGTCATCTGGTTCAGTCTCAGTTCCCATGGTGATGTGGAATAGCCCTTTACCCCTTAGTCTCATTATTATTTTGGATCTCCATTCGAAAAAGTTGAATGGCGTAAGCAAAGGAATTGAAAGAGCATCCATAGTGAGAGAGAGAGAGAGAAGAAATGCAGAAAAGAAACACAACCACCTAGGACAATAATAACCCCCCTGCTTTTGGCACTTTATAGTTTAGTGTGTTGATTACAATCGGGTCCATGCGTGCGGTTTGAAACACTTGGTAATTCGTCTTGCAATTAGTGTAATAACGCACAAGAGAGGAGACCACAACAATGTTTCGTGGAGCGCAACAAATAGGACACCGTAAGCAAGCACAAGCAAAAAACAAGAAAGGAGGTGAAAGCCAACCCTGGTGGTGAGAAAAAATGTTTCACGTCGGGGGAAAAGGAAACCCCCTTGCTGCAGATTGTGGTGAATGTTCTCACTAGTCATAAGCAATAATAAGGGTGAAATACAATGTTTTAAATGAACTCAAGGAGTTCAGAGATATTTCAGAATGTCAGAAAAGAGCTCAGAAGGAAAAAGGTGCTCATAGTGATGTTGCACACTTGAGCACACGATTAGTGAAGAAAAATCGACAAGAACACCTAGATTTTACCGTTTGGAAACACCCAATTTTGCTATTTTTAGAGCTATTGGAGTTTGAAAAAAAAACGATAAAAAAGGGTATTGAAAGATGATTTTTAATTTACTATAAATCGTAAATGAGATAGGATCAAATTAATTTTTAATTAATAAAAATAGATTTAATTAAATTAAATCTAATTAATTACAAAATCTAATTAATATCTAAAGAAGAAAAAAGGACTTAATTAAAGATACTTTCCCTTTTTAAAAAAATGATTTTAAATTAAATAAAACTAATTTGAAGATATATAAAAAGGCTTCTTTTAGATAGAAAGAATTTTTAAAAGATACTTACTAAGAATTTTTGTTTTAAAAGAATTTTAAAAAACTTACTGTATTTTAAAATTGAAAAGAATGTTTTTAAAAAAACTTTTTCTTAAATACGGTAAGAAAAGACAACTCAAACAAAAGCTTTTTCTTTAATTGAAAATCTTGTAAATTAAATCTAATATTTTACCAAAAACTGTACCAAAAAAAGAACTCACCAAATAAACACGGACCTAAAAGGTGCAGGCCATGAGGAAGAAGACGCGTCCAACAAGTACATGAGGAAGAGAATGTAGGGTTTTGAAGGAAGGGTAGTGCGCAACGGGGTACGTGGGAGGCAGCAACGTGGAGGCCATGGCAGGAGGTGGCTGGAGCAAAGGGCTTGGTAGCCAAGAGTAAAAATAGCGCGGCTAAGAGGGGGCTAACCAGGCAGCACATGACAACAAAACAATCCAAAGAAAATACCATGCACGCCACGGGATAGTAAAACAAGCCATGGGACAGAAGGAAGGCCACGGGTCTAAAGTAATCCACGCAAATACAATCCAAAAACATAGATTTCCACACATATTGCTAAACACAGATTTCCAAAAAAAAATCATATTTTAGTAGAAATCTGAATAAAAATGTAAAAGGAACCAACCTCAAGATAACGTTTTCCACTAAATACGACTGTAACCAGTGAAATCTAGTGGTGAAACAATGCAAACCTACACATGCACAAAAAAAAGGCACAAAAAACGACACAACTTTCCGAGAAAGCTTGTTAGAGAGATTAGCAAAATAATTCCAGAAAATAGTGATAAAAAAACTTGCATGTAGAGTAAAAACAACAAAACCAAGAAAGAGTAATCGCAACTAAAAAATAACGAGTGCACGTTTACCCAATCTCAGCTCTGATACCATGAAAAGAGTTTGCAAGAATTGAATCAAAAACAAGGCAGCACGAAGTAGTTGCACTCCAATGGAATCATGATAGCTCCAACAATTGCAAGAAAGAATTGACCAATAATAGAAGAACTTGCTCAAGAGAAACAAAGCTTGCATATAGAGGAAAGACAGCGGAGTGTCTTGGCATGCTCATAAATGAATAGTGAAAGGGTACATATAGGGTGTTGAGTAACTCTAGTGCATGACACACATGAAACCCTAAACCTAACCCATGTGAGATGACCCTCCAACATGAGAGGACGACACATAGGATAACTCACACTAACATAATATTCCTAAAACTATCTTCAAATGCTCATGATGTTCCTCAATAATTTTTGAATATATGAGAATGTTGTCCAAGAATACGAGCACAAATTTGTCCAAGTATTCTTGAAATATATTATTCATTAAATTCAGAAATGTTGCAAGTGCATTAGTTAATCCAAAAGTTAAAACTATGAACTCATAATGTCCATACCTTGTTCTAAAAATTGTCTTATGAATATCCTCATCCTTAATTCGCAATTGATGATATCCAGATTGAAGACCTATCTTAGAATATACCGATGCTCCACACATCTGATCAAATAAATCATCAATCCTAGGGAGTGGGTATCTATTCTTGATTTTTGCTTTGTTTAAAATTATGTAATCAATGCACAATGTAAGGGTTCCATCCTTCTTTTTCACAAAAATTACAGGTGCTCCCCAAGGTGAAAAACTTGGTCTAATCAAACCTTTAGAAAAAATTCCATGCAACTGAGCCTTAAGCTCTACTAATTATGTGGTAGTCATTTGATATGGTGCTTTA
Source organism: Taxus chinensis (assembly GCA_019776745.2). Lineage (NCBI taxonomy): Eukaryota > Viridiplantae > Streptophyta > Pinopsida > Cupressales > Taxaceae > Taxus > Taxus chinensis. Next base: position 912,072,620 of record CM034147.1, on the reverse strand, counting down.
GAAATAGGTTCAGTTCTAGGCTTGATCTCAATCATGAAATCAAACTCCCTTTTGGGTGGAAGAGCTAGCAATTCTTTCAAAAATATGTCACTAAAGTCTCATAACAGCAGATATCGTTACATAACATCACTGCTCTCTTATGTTGATTCAGTAATTTTTACTACATATAAGGTACATCCTTTATTTTTGGCCTTTTTAAGTTGCATAACTGACAGTTTTCTAACAGAAATTTCACGTTTCACACCCTGAATCTCTGTTGTTTTCTGCAAGTCGTCTAAACAACTAATGTGTTTTTCAAAATAGTCCACTTTAGTCTTATGTTCTGCTAACCAATTAACACCAATGATTACATCATAAGACCCCAAAGGTGCAACATAAAGATCAACTTTAGTGGAAAAGTTAGGTAAATCAAGGACTGCTCCAAAAAGACACATACTAACCGTATGAATAGCATTGTTCCCATATTGTACAGTCCATGTTTTATCCATGTTTTCAGATTTTCTTTTTAGTTTTGATGTTAATTTACTAGAAATAAAACATTCAGTAGCTCCGGTATCAAAAAGAATAGTTATAGGTAAGCCAAATAACTTACCTGGAACTTTTATGGGCGTGGCCTATTTCTCAGCCTACTTGTCAGCTACTGCAGCATGTATCTTGTGCTACTGATTACGATCATCCTTCTTCAAAGGACATTGATTTGTGTAATGATATTTGCCATAGTTATAACAGCCTCTTACAAGTCCCTTCCTAGGCTCGGGTTTATTTCCAGCCTTAGAGTTATCGTTCTAACCCCCATAGGACTTATGTCTGTTATTATTGTTCTTAGCAAAGTTGTTCCATGCATTACCAACAAACTTGTTTGTTTCTGCTTTCTTGTTAGTATCAGATGAAAACTTACTTTTCATTCCGAATTTCTTCCATGGTCCTTTCTTAGGTGTAAGAGATGATGAAGAGGAGTTGGGATTTTTCTTCCTTACTTCCTCCTTGTGAGCAGAAATTACCTTTAATTTATGTTCATATCTTATGAATTTTTCAACAACCCCTTCCATCGTGGTTGGGCTGTGAACATCCACCTCTCCCCCTATAATGGGATTCAATCCCATGATGAATTTCTGTATCCTGAACTTCTCATCAGTTTGGTACTAAGGTACATACTTAAGGAGTTTTGTAAATCGTTCCCAGTACTTAGTTACAGTTAGCTTCCCCTGACCTAAGTTCTAAAACTCGATCATTTTCTAATCATATTAAAGTTGTGGTAGCCATCGTTGACTGAAGTATCCTTTAAATTGATCCCATGTGATATTAGCTTCATCAATATTCAATTCAGCCTTGCGGCTGTCCCACCATGAAGATGCTTCATGAGAAAGCTGATATGCTCCCCATATCACCTTTGTTTCTTATGAGAAATTCCTTATTGCAAAGTATTTCTCCATTTCGTTGAGCCAATTGAGTCAGCTCCATCTCCTAATGTGGTGTCATCAGACTTAGGTGGACTTATCCATGTTTTATATCATTAGTGATTTCAACTGCTAGCCTAGCCTTTTTGTTCTCAAGCTGAACATGTATGTTCACATTGTTATTATCAACACCTAAATTGGCGTTGTCCCCCGGAGGTGGCTGATTATTGTTGTCAACATCTTCTTCCTCCTCGTTTCTTCATAACTTGTTGTTTAAGTGCAGCTCAAACGATCTCTTGTGTCCAACAAGGAAGCAAGGATCTCATCTAGTTTCTGGGCAGTTGCTGCTCCTTTCTCTGGTGGAGGATTATTTGCAACATTTCCTCTTGTTCTAACCATTTTTTTGTTACAATCCAAAATTTAAGCTTCATCAGATAATGGACACAATAGGCCTTAAGAGCTGCAACCTTCAGCTCTGATACCAAGATGTAACATTCCCATTTTAAGACTTTAGAAACAAGGAAAAAAAATTATATATAATATTCTCTGTTCTAAATAAAGCATTATTTAGAACAAACATTCCATGCCAATCAATTTCAAATAGATAACCATATGCAGTTGTAAATGACTCAGTGATCCACCGATCTATTCATTTCATAACTCGGTAATCTACCGATCTATTTATGTTAACCTTAAGTATTGAATACTTATCGTATACTTCGTATACTTGGTTTTTCCTACCCTAAACTGGGTACTGAGTGATCTGTTTAAAGAACATATCTGAATATTTGTTACCAATATTCATCTGATATCACGTTGCTTTAAACTAGGCAACGTAGGACAACACAACTAGTAGCTTACGATACTTTGGCCAAAGTTTTACAACATACTATGTATGTCACTATTCCTAGACGGCATACTCGTCATTTTGGAATACATCCTTCACCTCACTCCTCTATTATCATGACTAGTCTTTACTAACTACCATCAGTTCACTTGTCCCAGGTTTATCCCTAGCCCTGGTTAGAGACATAAATTATTATAGGGAGACGCTCACAATGACTTAGGGTAAATGGGCATACTTATTTGACCTAAGTCAACCGGATGTGCCAAGGTACCCTAAGCCATTGGAAGCTACTTCCTATCCTAAATATGCCACTATCTTGACCTAGAGAGAAACTAAGTTCAAGTCCTTATTTGTGTGTAGATCTAGATGATCAATGTGGAAGGGTGTTGCCACATGTCAACTACAATGATTGTATCCTCGAGAAGACCCAAGTACTTCTTGAAAGGTACAGTCCTTGTATTTGGCATGTGCCAGCATCCTACAGAAATTACCTCATCATGATGTACATACCCCAAGGAGGTTATTAACTAATTATTAATTTGGATTAATACACTGGTTTTAGTAACCTTGCTAAACCCTAATCCAACTCTCCTTAAGTTCTTATTGTATACTTGTATCAATCAAGTATCCCAAAGAACTTCGTTAAATTCATGATTTCTTTTAATGTTCGTTTTCATAGTGTAACTAGTAGTTAACCAAAACAGGACATCAGTAGCATAAGTTTCAATTAAAATGTACTTTAACATTTAGGAAGGTTTAACAACCGCATATGTCCAACTAAAGTAGACTTCATACAAAATGAAGTCTAATGATTAATAATCATATCTCCAAACCTTTTTGGTTTACATTCAATTGAGAGAGAGAGAAAGAGTCTTCCTCTATATGATTAATTGTTATGGTTTATCCTACCCAATGTCCACATTTCTTAATGTATGTTCATCGTATGTTACATTACTATGTTATATATTTTAGATAACGAATATCATATTCTGCAACTTAACAAGTTGCATCATAAGTAGGGAGATTGAGCCAATTCGTTCTATCCAAATTATTGAAAGATAACCAATTAACATATAAATAATATGAAGAATATCAATAAGATAGAATCCATCCCTTCCATACAAGTACAAAATAATTTACACAACCAATATAGGTAAACTCTCAACTTTCAATTTATCTTTATAACCTATACATTTACAATACTTATGCATTTAGGTATACTCCATAACAACCATATTCATTATAAAAGAATAATACTTTTAATTTTCATTACAATCTCAAGAATGAATCAGAATTCTTCACAAGGAATAATATTTAATTCAACCAACGCATCATATAAGTTTTACCTTCTTTTATCACTTAAAAAGTCAATCTACAATTTTTTTAGCACGTGTCAGTTCAATGAACTAAGCATGATAAGCACTAAGCATTAAAACGAAGTGCATTCCACTAATTGTTTCATTAAAGCAACACTGCTTTAATGAGATAATTGAAACATCATACAATAAGCATAAGTGATATCAAACAGAAAGGAAGTACATTAATAAATCTAGATCAACTTCTAAGAGAAGAGCAGAATATAATAAACAATATATGCCTAAGAACTTAAATTTCTATTGATCCTATCAATGGCTTGTAAACAAACAATAGATCCTGTCATCCCATTATTTCATAATTCTATCATAATAGAATACCACATTTATCTTCTCTATGAGACAAAAGAAGTGTAAACAACATGGTTCATTCTAGGATTATTCATCTATATCCTAAGCAAGAATGAGAAGAACCATTATGTACCATGCACAAACCTATAACATCTGAAAAATAGACCAGATTCATAACATGAATTAACTGTTCCTTTCCGGATAACAATCCTATAAATTCAACATTAGGATATACATCTAAACATAATTTCATAACAATACAAGAAGGTATAGAAAATCATAACAATCTAACTGCAATTTTAATTCCAACTCTACATGTTAGAAGTTATCAATCAACGATCTAAAATCAATGTTCACAAACAAATTATCCCCAAAGAGGAGTTAATCTCTACTCAAGTTCATCCCAAAGATAAAGAGTACAAGAGACAAACCTACTCCTATCCATTTAAACTAGGCCAAGCTAGTCAACAATAGCCGAACCCATAAGTATGCATTCACTTATAATCAGATCCGACTTGGCTACTAACTTTCTACATTATAGCAACAATGATTTGAACAAAGTAGACCTACAGGTCATAAGAAATCACCATCTCAAAAGAGAATCGAGTACACAGAAGTTCAAACAATGATCTTATCTAAAGACAGAAAAGATAACTCTAATAAGGAAAGGACCAATAATAAATCGTTTCATTCCACTGAACAAAAGAAGTTCCAGTTTTAAATCAAATCAGGATGAAAGCTTATTACAGTCCCAAAACAGCATAAAAAACCCACAAGAATACAATATACTTTCTTTTTATAAAATAAGCCAAACACTCATTCACTTTATCAGACAAGAATAAAATCTCGAAACAACAACTATCAAGTTCAGGATTAACCACGAACCCAAGATTGGAGACTTACAATTTCTTCACCACTAAATACAAAAAGGTAAGTAGTTCATGATTCAAAAGAACCAAGCACAAAACAATTGAACGGGGAAAGTATCCTTCCAGAATAAATTTAGTGTCCATGGTTAATAACCCAATCAATTCCAATGCAATAGAAACGGAATTTCAAAACTTCAAAACCACAAAATTCCGACAGAGGTGACTTGGTACAAAACAATAAAGTCAACCCAGAATGTGGGTTCCCTCAAAATAGAAGGGAAATAACACTTCCTTATATTCCCACACCAATACCATCTCGATACAATCATAGAACTGAAGTTCTATGTTCCTTAAGCAAGACGTTTCCATTTCCAAATCTCGAAGAGATTTTTAAACGAATGAAACAAGATTTCACCCAGTTCCTTGGTGAGTAAGTTGCTCAAATAAAGAGTTATAAGCTTAATCATTTAATAAAAGAATAACCCAATACAAAAATACCAAAACAGAATCGGATGCATCGACCAAAATACAAGCCCATGACACTCAAGTGTTAAATAGGAGTACAGTGACGAATCTGAGCTTCATGCCAAAGGTCAGAACTTCACAAGTAAAATATTACAAGTACAGTGCCAAATATGAACTCCAGGCAACAGTTCAGTGATGAATAAGTTTTCCAAACACTGGTTTAGAACAACACAAACCCCAACAAAATTTTACGTCCAAAAATGCAACCCAAAAGTAAAATAAAATAAAACTCAAGTTTCCCCTAAGTTCAAATCCTTATATTTCCACGAAGGTCAGTTCAAAGCACAACAAATTCAAATACAAGATATAGAGTGAAAAAATAGAGATACATAAACAAGTTTCGCATACAAACTTCACATGCATGCTGTCGTAAAACTTACACAGAGAGACAGTTTCCAAAACAACACTTTTTGCCATGGATTCAAATCCAAACAACACAAATATTCACTAAATCCAACAATAAAATAACCAGTCAGACAAAAAAACATGAATCTCATGAGAGCAGATTTATTCTAATGAATCATTTAGAAGAAAGCAAAGAGTCTTAATAGATAGAGCCTATCATGCCTGATAGTGCTTCCACCAAATTGAAGGAGACTTCCAGCCTAGCTTCCAACTCTTTTTCTCCTCCACGAAAGATCAACCATCAAACGTCTTTTCCTCCTACGCCTCATATACTTTCCTTTGATCAAAAATAGACCGTAGAAACCAAAAATAGCTTTTAAGTGAAGGTCAAACTACTGGTTTGAAGAACCAATTAGCTTCATGCAAAGTAAAATCTGCCATGCATGCAAAACCAAATAACCTCCTACAAACCCGCCTTGTAAGTTTCCAAGACGGTTTGCACATAAAGAACGAGGCCCATTAATGCCATTAATGCCATTAATTCCAAAATTCCCACTTATCTTTCCTTTTTGTCGCCTCCTAAATCTGGCGAATGCCAATTCCTTACAAAAATTCAATTCCATCTTTTAGTGGGGCTTCCACGTATGCCTCCACCAAGTCAACTAGCCCCTACCAAATTTGGCAGTACTTCTATCCATAAAACCATATCAACTCATTTAAATGTTATTGGAACCTTCACCTTAGAGACATGTGACCCCCACCCCTAGGTTCCCTTTTTTAATAGTTTATGATGGATCCAAATAGAACTTAGGTTAGTTTAGCAATTACCAACATAGGTCTTAAAACATTTTCCAATAGAATTCACACCTTAAGTTAGGTTCAATTCATAACCCTTTAGTATTACGTATTAGTTAAAATAGCCTAGTATTACTTTAGTAATCCTTCTCTTATCCATTTAATACAACGCTTAGGTTAAAGGACACCAACCCAACAAATTAGAATAAGAGGCTTAGGTTAGAATAAAAATCCAAGTAAGTAAACGTAGCTAGAACATAGGTGTTCTAAACTAGCTTAGGATACTGTTAGGATAATCCTTAGGTTTTAGGACTCCAAACTCCTCCTCCATGAATTGAATTTTGCTTAAGTCCTTAATGTCCTGTAAAGATCAATCACCAAAGACCTGAACACAACATACAGTTGAACGAAAACATGTTCACATGAGACCACAGTATATGTAACATACTAAGTTCAGTCTTTTATGTCCCTTAAGATACTGAATGTCAATTTATCATTTAGTCTATGAAGAGGATTTGAAACATTCCTGGGATCACTAAAATTGATCCAAGGATGAGTCAGAAGAAGAAATAAGTCTGCAACTCTTAAAGCCAGATTGCAGCTCATCTTTCCAAAGTGAAAATGAATTCTTGATAACCATACAATTTTAGTTTAATGATTTTTAAGAATAGAAAAGATTTATCCTTATCAAGCATGATCTTCAACAGTCAAAAGAACACATCTTTATCCAGAAAATCACATGTCAACACTTGAAATGCAAAATAGGAATATATCAGTTGTCAAGGGTGTTACAGGATGAGGGTCCTTTAAAAACCCCCACTTTTACCCTTTTCGAAAAAAATTAAACTCACCAAAGTTATGAATAAACCAAGATGAAAAAAAATACTTGTACTTGGTCAAAAACGAAGACAAAATCATAAAAGAAACCCAGTATACATAGCAATATGGACACACCAAGGTTATTTACAAACCAAAATTCTAAAAAAATTACTTACAATTGATCAATAATAGCAACAATGCAACACAACATTAAATAATGACATCTAACTATGCCCCTAATGTGTTCCACAATGAAAATTAAGTAGATTATGGATGCTCCCAAGTAAGCATACATACAAGGGCATTGGATCAGACCGAAGAGGGGAGTAAAGTGACTCCTAGTGAAACTCTTGTTTGATTTTGTTGAAGTTTCATATGAGATTTGATTGGGTCGGAACTTTCAAGAAAATACACATGCGAGGAAGAACATGAGAGCCAAGATTTCTCTAAGCGAGGATACACACGAGGGTTTGAATGGATTTGATAATCCTAGGATAGTTGAAATGATTACTTAGATAGTAGTAGAAAGTTTGATATCGTTGGGTTGTTTTAATAGTTGCTGAGTTTTTTTGAAACATTTTTTGAATTTTGAATATTTTGATTTTTTTTATTTTGTGTGATGTATTGATTTTTTTTGAATTTTTGAAATGTTTTGATTTTTTTATTTGTAAATGTTTTGATTTTTTAAAAAAAATTAACTCGGTAAAGAGTGCACTGCATGAACTCATGTTCAAAAAATTGTAAACATTTCGTTCCATTGGCATCATGTAGATGATAAGATATCCAACTCCATTCTTGACTCCAAGCAACTAGTAAGACGTGAGGGCTCAACACTGAGAACCAAAAAGGACTTGAGACGAAGGAGATAGTAATATGAAAATGAAGATGATGGATGTAAAGAAACAAGGTGTAACAATGGTCCATTTGGGAAAATATGACTCATCTCCAGTCAAGATTAATTGACTGATTCCAAGTTGATTTTACTTTATAGGTGTTGAATAAACTTAGATCCATTGATGGCATATTGATTAGAAATATCTGGTGTAAGTAAAGGTTGTATCTCTTAAGATGAGCAACTAAATTAATTTTGTAGATTTTATATGATTAAGAACTTTCGATTCATTTTTTGAAGGCTTTCTATTGCTTGATTGTTTTGAAATGATCCCCTACATTTTTCCCCATACCACCAGTGAGAGGTAAGGGTTCAACACTGAAGACAAGACATAGGCAAGTAAGGGTACCTTTCTCCTTTCCCAGTCTCACGCTACCAATAAGAAGTGTGGGCTCACCACCAAAGGCTATGAAGGGCGAAAGGTGTAATGATTTTGAATTCTTTGTTTGGTAGTTTTTATTTATGTTTTTCTTTGTTTGTATGTTGTTCTTGTTTGGGAAAGATAGTTTTCCCCCAAATCTTAGCCCATGCAAGTAGTAGGACACAAGGGCTCATCACCTTAGAATGAGATGGGTAGATAAAAGATATGGGTAAAGAAGTTTAGTGCTTTCTTGTTTAGGAAAAAGTTTCTTCAAAAAGAGGATTTTCCATCAATAAGCTTCTAGACAAGACTATACATAAAAACATTCAGGATGGAAGAATCCAGAATAGGGATGAGATACAAAATACCCCACATGAATAAGATTAACCAGTGTCTTATATGCAAATATTGTGAATATATGATAAGGAAATATAGGATATCTGTCAGTGGATGAAATGACTAAAAACATTTTTACAAGTGGCCTTCCCTAGTGTGGGAAGTACCTTTGAACAAGAATTTTTTACATTTTTTTTTAATTTTCAAATAGCGTTGTAATGAGGGGTTTGATATGGATCATTTTTTCTATTTTTTCGCTTTCTAATTTTTTTTAATTTTTCATAGATTACGGTTTGCAATGGACTCATCACTATGGAAGAGGTCTATGTTTATGAATTGTGATTGGTCTTGATTTACGGGACTTGGACATATGAGATCCAAGTCCATGGAGTACATATAAATATTTTCAATAAATAGGTTTGATCAGTTATGATTTACGAGACATGGGCAAATGGGGTCCAATTCAATGCTTATGTGATTTGATTGGCCAAGACTTACGATACTTGGGCAGACGAGATCCAAGTCAACAGGAAGGTTGGAAATTTTTTTGATGAGATCGAAAAACCTATGTGAGGATAGAGGTAATTTATCGATGTGGATAATATGTTGAAATTCATATTCTCCAATACCTTTGTTAATAATATCCATTGTATTAGATGGTTGGAGTTTTAAAAGGCTCTTTGTGGCGATGCAGTTTCATCTATGAATGGAATGATGTGAGGAGCGAAGGATTGATCTATAGATATGCATTCAAAGCATCTTTTAGGCTTTATAAAGGAAATATTTAATGTTTCTCCGTTCTTTATAAATGTTCTTTTGATTTTATGATTATTGATGAGCACTTCGATGTATAAGAATTTGGTGTTTGTGATGTTGATATTCAAAAGGCTATGATGAACAAATGATAGGATTATATTGTTTAACGAAAGAATTACGATTAAATATTGAAATGGTTGTGTGTTGATACCCCAGGAACACTCACATTTTGGAGTGTACGAGCCAAAATATATTAGAAAAAAAGGTGATTTTTTGTTCAAATTCATGAGAGAATTTGTGGATATGTCTTCTCTGACTGTATGATAACTCCATGAGAAGCAACCGAAGAATCTGCATTGGATAATTTTTGTGAAACATTAATAATTTCAAGATTGATTGTTTGAGGTATTATGGGCATGGAAGATTACATTGTTGCAAGTGCCCAAACTTGTTGTTGTTACATCATTATAACACAACTAAGAGGTTCCTTTCCAACACCATCATGTCCCATAATAATCATAGATTGAACCTTAGGTTAAAGTATCCAAGTCAAGTTCAAAGATACAAATAAATGAATCAATACATCTATTCAAGTGTGAGGTATTATCAATCATTACACCATCAATTCCTTTCCTTCTATAAATGTTCATATAAATAATGACCCTTCATAGGAACTATTGTGTGGCATATCTTTGTTGGTAAACACAATTTGAATAGATGTTCCCTTCTTGATTGAATCAATTGTACGAATAAAACCTTCTAAGTTAATGATTAATGCATAAACATATTGTTATACTTTGAATTGTCTACCATATGGACATTGCTAGTATAATTTGATTCCTTATGAGTAGATGTTTCTATTTTCACACTTGAGCTACTAGGTGTACTATCCACCTCCATTGAATACATCTTCAATATTGCGCTTCAAAGTAATGCACCAATTTGTAGAGTGCTTTTAAGTCTATGGTAATAGTAAGATGCATTACCACCAAATTATTTTTGCAATGGTCTTGAAGTATCAAATTTCTTTATAGGTGGTAAATTAATCATGTGGCACGCAAGTAACATATTCAAGACATTATGTGGATTTTCATTTAATCTTGTAAAATGCATTTGTTCCTTTTGAGGTAATACAATCTTCTCAAGAGATTTCTTTATATCATTGACCAGTTTCATGGTATCGTTCTTACATCAAAACGTATGATCATTGCTCTCAACCTCAAAACTTGGTTTATTTTGAAATTTTACACTTCTTGTTGCATTATCCTCGTACTTAAGCATATTCACTTCAAAGCTTGAATTCAAATGTTTGAACTGCACAATAATGTTCATTGAAGAGACATGATAGGTTACTTGAAAATACTTCATCTTTGATAAGTGGATATTAAACACAAAGTAAATACATTTTGGCAGTTCACTACTTGGTATTTGCATAATTCATTCTTAGCTAACAATTGTCACTAATGTGACTCATAGGGTTCTTGATCTAAGTTACATATAACTTCCATAAAATGAATATTCTAAGTCTAATGACTTAGATTGATTGGTATAAATGATTGTGCTTAAACTTTGACTAAAGTTAATATAATGAATGTATGGACCCAGACATGGCAAATGTATAAATCTTAATCATGATAAAGCATAGTCCCTCAAGCTCCTAAGGAAATATGTTAGGTTAACATTGATATCAGTACAAACAACGTTTAAGACAAGGAGCTTGAAATGATCCAAAAGATACTGAGCATGATCTCCTTTTATATGTGAATACAAGTTGGAAAAGGGTAGGCAAAGTATATCATGTAAAAATCACCTAATGGATGCTTCATAGATTGCAATCAATTTCAAAAGTTTTGACACAGTGTATATCAAAATGATGAAGACTTGGAGATGTAATAGATTGATTAAAATGATGAACAACATTAGAAGGAGCTAAAGAAATACCACTAAGAGATTGAGATTATGAGCTTAGTTTTGACAAAGCCAATGTTGTAATAGGTAAAACTTGGAGATAGGAACACAATGCATTAAATTATTGACAAAGTGAATCTAATAATATAATACTTAGAGGGTCGAATAACATTGCATGGAATTTTGAAACATTGATATCTACATGACATACAAGACATTTAGAGATCCACACTGATCCTGCTTAAATTTGGATATGAGTATTCTCAAAATTTGATAAATGAATTTATGGGTATGTTGGGACTGTATCAACTTTTCATATGACTTGTGCAATAGTATTTACACAAAGAAAAGACTTAGTGATTGGCACATTGCTTTTGCACAAGGGCATGTGTGTAAAGTATATGACCAACAGTGAGAAGGCTTTGATGGAGATAAATTGTGCAATGTGGATATGAAGTATGTGTGCAAATTGTAACACATGTACACAACTATCGAACATGAATACATACAATGGAGCTTGCATTATGGTGTATAGTGACTCCATTACAGTAACACTTAGACGTGATAATGAGTAATGCATTTGTCAATACTATGATCTTGACTGGACATGTTAACGATAAGTATGACAAGTGATATGTTAATAGAATGACACGGTCTGGAGGAAAACTAATATGAATGAGTGACCTGGACTCAAAATAACGGTAGTAGGGAGAACTATCAAGTAACTTGGCTTTCAGTTAGTCAAAGTCATGCATTATTTTTAAGCATGTATATGCTCTCTAAATACCAAGTGTTGAGTCTTATGAGTAAATCGTACACAATCAAATTTCATGGTCACAGGCTTTACTATGACCCCTGTTGCATTAGTGAAGTGCATGAATAATATGCACACTTGTATTGACTCAGTTATACTATGTAAGTGCCATGAACTACTGATATGTTGACTCTACAATGCCTTAAAGGCGTGATTAGTCAAGTATTTGAGGGTATTAGCTAGATTTCCTACAATGATTAATGCAATAATATAAGGTTAACTGTCACTAGGTTTTTGGGGTAACTACGACCAAGATTTTCTTAGGTGAATCACATAGCTATATCTTACGTGTTCACTTTTCTTCTTTTGAGTAGATAACAATTAATTGAATTTTTATGAGTTCATGTTTACATAGTTACATAGGCCCCAAAAATCCCAACATGTTGATAATCACATTGAATTGTAGCAGTTTAATGAGATTTTAGGTTTTCCTAAGCGGTACTATGTTTTTTTGAAAAAATGTTGAACTCTTGAAGTGTTAAGAACTAAAATATCAACACGTTGTGTATATAAAATGTTGGGAAGCATAGTAGAATAGTCGATCATGAAACCAGTTTTTATGGACAAATTAGTATTGTGTTAAGGAACCATTTGGTAGAAAGATAGATAGGCAGCATCTTGTTTGGGATATATATAAGTGAGTATTGTTATGTAAGAAGTGGGGACATGCGTGTTTAAATACAAGAAGAGTGGGATAATATTGATAGGATAAGGATAGAAGATCTATGACAATTACCTCAAAAAATATCGAGATTTACTTTTATTTAATATATATGATGATAAGACAATGACGACTTTATGGGGTTGAGTTGGGAACATTGTACACAACAACATCTTTGGTGGAATTATCCTTGAGTCGCAAGAAGATTTATTCGATTGAAAGATAGACGTGTATAAACTGCGAAAAAAATAGTTACAAAAAGGTATAGTGCAACGATAGTTGGGGGGAAACCTTATATTAGTTAGAAAATCTTCAGTAGATGCATTTCTTCTAGAAAAATAAAAAATTTACTCGACCTTGTAGTCATAGTTTTATTGAAATTTAGTTACACCTCAAAATTGAAAGATGTTGATATAAACATGTAGGATCATAGATATTTTACCAGTCTAGTTTCTATATATACTACATTATTTGTTATGTTTTTGAAGGTCCATGGCCTCAGAGTTTAAGTGGGTCAAATAACTAAAATACCAAGCATAGTGGCATCCTACTTTTGAATAAGGAAACAACATAATAGTACGCATTATGTTTTTTATATACTTCATGCTCATCCAACATCCTTTTGAGCATCTCATTTCACGGGGATTTTTGAAAACCTCTTTGGTAGAAAGATAGCTAGGAGCATCTAGTTTGTGCTAGACTTTTTTTTAGATTTTTTTAGTAAGTATTTTTTTATGATTTTTCTAATACAGAAATTTCTATGTTTTTGAAAAATAATGGCGCTGATCAATCGTGCCATAAGGACATGAACTACCTCAAGAAAAAGACATCAGAGAAATTAGAAGTTGTTTTTAATATGTATAGAATTAGTCCTAGTTTGATGTCTAAATTTTCGTTTATTGGTAAGGTACATCGACTATAGTCAAAAGAAAGATACATGTTTTAGAATGATAGACATGAAATACACTTCAATGAAAATAGCTATATAATAAGGCATAGTTAGCAATGAATATTGATAATGAATGGAAACCTTATAATGTTGTTATGAATAAATTAGAAAATTGATATTTATATAAATGTTGAACCTTTACGTCTGAGAATTTTTAAAATGTTAATCCTGAAATTTGCATGGAAACACTTATCATGAAGAAAGTAACCTTGCTAATGAATCTTTACCTATAAGAAACACCTCCTTCCATTTTGCATAGGAAACTCATTCACTTAATTGAAATTGATGAAAACATTATAAAACCAATGCCTAACAAAATGTCTGAAAGAAATGTGAGAAGAAAAGCTAGGGGAATTTGGGATTATTACTTTGAGAATTTAAATGATACATAAAGATGTCAATTATTTGTTACATTGATTTTTAATTAATTAAGATGAGACCTACAATTAATACCCTAGGCTTAAGAAAATCTAATGTTGATGATCCAAATGTCATCAATTGTTAAAAATATACATAAATCATACCAAACTATAGGTGTCAACAAGACACACCAAAGATTGTAAGTTACACGACGTGCACTTACTAATTAGTATAGTATGTGATAAAACAATTAATAAACGCTTGATTAAAAAAACAAGTAGAGCTTTGAAGCTAAACATAAAAACACTAATGAAAGTAATAGGGAGATGCAAAAGTCTTGAGTAAGCCAATAACACTAACTATTGGGCATTCTCTAGTAGAATCCCATGGAAAGACAATGATACATCTGATATTCTAAAATAATTGCTTGTAAATTTTTGGAATGAGAACACAAGGGTGCCACTGAATAGAAGAGATATAGTAAAAATAAAAATATGTTCTCGTAATCGTGAATCATGTGAAAAACATTTAACTTGGATATGACTCAAACACAATTGTTCTCTAAGTTTAAGAATGAAAATCCAAAAATTAACATTAGCCAAAGATTTTTTTGAAATGAACAAGCCATTTTATGTGAAAATCAATCACTCACGTACCACTTGTTGATGTAGGCATCATGTTGAATTTTCAATACATTATGACATTTTTTGTCAAGTACATTGTGTTTTGAATACTGACATCATGTTGCAAGAGTGTGGATTAAATAAGACACCAAAATATGCAAGGGAATTTATTCCTACAATATTTTGTGAAATATCAAATGGTCAATTTTTTATGACATACCAAAAGCATACCAAACTGTAGGTGTCAATAGACACACCAAATATTGTAATGTTACACAATGTGCACTTACTAATTGTATAGTAAGTAAAAACAATTAATAAATGCTTGATTAAAAAAATAAGTAGAGATTTAAAGCTAAACATAAAAACACTAATGAAAGCAATAGGGAGACGCAAAATTCTTGAGTCAGCCAATAACACTAACTATTGGGCATTCTCTAGTAGACTCCCATGGAAAGACAATGATACATTTGATATTCTAAAAGAATTACTTGTAAATTTTTGGAATGAGAACACAAGGGTGTCATCGAATGGAAGAGATACAGTAAAAAGAAGAATAGGTTTTCGTAATCGTGAATCATGTGCAAAACATTTCTTGGATATGACTCAAACACAATTGTTCTCTAAGTTTAAGAATGAAAATCCAGAAATTAACATTAGCCAAAGATTTTTTAAAATGAACAAACCCTTTTATGTGAAAATTAATCACTCACGTACCACTTGTTGTTGTAGGCATCATGTTGAATTTTCAATGCATTATGATGTTTTTTGTCAAGTACGTTGTGTTTTGCATACTAACATCATGTTGCAGGAGCGTGGATTAAATGTCCCACCAAAATATGCAAGGGAATTTATTCCTACAATATTTTGTGAAAGATCAAATGGACAATTTTTTTTATAACAAAGTATATTTGGATGGAACATGCAACGTATGTGGTGGCTTTCCAAAATTGAAAAGTTTGTATCCATGAGGATAGTACAGATTCAATAGAAAAATAATTAGTTGGTTTCAACAAATATAAATGTGGCATATCAATTAAAATATGGAAAATAATCTAAGAGGTGTGAGCTTGTTACAAAAGTAATTACCTGTATCAGAATATATGGTCAAATTCAAAGAGAAAATTGTTTATGAGTATGCAAGGCAAACTCATAGAGCTCGATGTTTGGATGAACAATTCAAGTTAAGAAAAGACACATTCCCACTTATGGTACTATTATTCCAGTAGTTGAATTTGCATAATAATTACTCATTGCAACCACAAATGGAGGTTCAGTCACAATACTATAACTCAATGTAAGTTGTTATTTTCATGCATATAACATTCATGCACTCTTTGGAAAGCACTGAGAAAGATCAAAAAATATTAAGAGAGTATCATTTCTACATCAGTAATGATCAAACACATTCTAGAGAATATGTGCAAGGGTGTTTCCAGTTGTTTTATGCAAACTTGAATGAGAGGAACATTGTTTTCAATCAATATTACATTGGTCGAACAACTGCACATCACAATTCAAGAATGCATAGATGTTTTATTGGATAAGAAGGATGCACATAGAAATAGGTTTACAACATATCTGGATTTTTACTGAGGTAGGACATGGGAAAGGAGAGCATGATGGTGCAGGAGTATGTGTGAAAATATTTCTTGCAAGAGAAGAGTTATAGTTCAAAGATGGTGTTAAATTTACAGGGGCAGAAAGCATTGTTGATTAGCTTGTCAAGAAAATGGGCCATGAATCTCAAGATAGTTCAACGTTTCGTAGATATTTCTATTTTATAGAGGAACAACATTTGACAAGCTATGAAGATTGTATGACAGTTACGAGATCAAGTGATATGTACTCATTTTGTAGTTCAAATGCAAGTTCTTGCACTATTCATACTAGGTGCATGGCATACTTTTTATATATCATGCATTGATTTTGTGTGGAATGAATGTGAGTCACATCAGTGAGTGGATGAATGGATTTGTAGACCTCTAATTCCACTCGACACATATCAAGTTCCATGAGCATTACAACTTACACTGTATTCAGATCATATGACAACATCACCTGACTTTAACCAAGTCTTTGATTTAGTGCAATAAGGTACATATGTATGTCATGTTATAAATTTATAAATTATTAAATGATAAACTCTTAATGTATTTTAAATTTGACTTGAGTTTTATTTTGTGATGTAGGGCATGTTTTTGCAGTTATTGAGACAAAATTTAACGAAGAGGGAATAGACTAATTCTTGTCTCGTTGTGTAGAGGGGAATTTTTTTTTACTTCCATAGTCATTGATGGTGAAGAACTCAAGTATCCCACTAGGTCAATGGTAGTCACTGGAACTTGCCTTCAATTATATGTTATCAAAAAATCAAATACTTGGTTGTTTAAAAACTATGAATTACATAGAAAATATAATTCACTATTCACATTTGGTTCTTGCAACAAATATTCAATTGATCAAATATCAAGGTAGGCCATCAAGCAAGAATCTGTGGACGGTTCATGAATCAGATCATGAAGCAATTCTTGCTACTGTCAAGAGTAGATTTGATCCTTGTGGTTCATTGGATTGAATTTCCAAAGGTATGTTCACTTAAGATTAGATATACATCTACATGAATTTAATTTGAATATTTACTTTGATGATTTTGTTTAAATTTTCTAGGTTTTAAAATTCTATTTAATTGCTTACTAACATGTTTACATAGGTTAGTGGTGCCAAAAAAGGCTTTCACCTATACGTGGTTGGCACTATTAGTAGAGAATTTATTGTTCTCGAAGCTAAGAGAAGTTAAGGAAAATTAAATATTAGGAAGGAACAATAAACATAAATTCTCATTTCACTACCTATATTGATTGACAAATATCTTCTTACAATTCTTATTTCACCACCTATATTGTATAGACCATCTCTTTTTTAACATGTTTTCTAGTACTTGTTTCACATTGAAGGATTTTAGGCACCAAAACAAAGTCTCGCCCACCATTTATCAGGACACCCCAACTCATGTGCATAGTTGGTTCAGTGCCACAAGATTCCATTTTTAAAATATAGCAATGGACAACCTTATACTAACTCAAACAGGACCATTTGTCACTTTTGTAAATAATAGGACCATGAGAGGATTGAATTGATATGGAGAAAACTGAGACAAGCTTGTGTAGAGGGTACCTACGCAGAGGTGTAGGATCAAATAATACCTTTCAAGGTGTCATGGTGATAGAGAAATCATCTGAAAAACTTATTCCTTTTTTTCTCTCGGGGTTGTTAAGGAACTATGCCTGGATGAAGTAGCCTAGAAGCACTGTGATCATAGGTTACCGAAATGATGCCTCCCTACCAATTTTCCAGGCCACCTTGACGTGTGTGCACAGTCGGTTTGGTGCCATGAGCTTCTGTTTACAAAATATAGCAATGGACAACCTTACACTGACTCAAACTGGACTAACCAACAATTTTGTAAATAATAGGATAATGAGACAACCAAATTGAGATGGAGAAAACTGATACATGATTTTACAAAGGGTATGTGGATGTGTAGGATTAGATGAGACCTTTAAAGGTGCCACGATAACCAAGAAATCACCTAGCGAACTTATACCATTTTTTTCTCTCAAGGATTTTAAGGGACTATGCCTGGAAAAAGTATCCCGAAAGCACCAAGACCATTGGGCACCAAAATGAAGCCTCCACAAGAATTTACAAGGCCACCGCAACACATGTGCATAGTTGGTTTGGTGCCATGAGCTTCCATTTACAAAATATAGCAATGGACAACCTCACACTAACTCAAACTGGACTATTTGACACTTTTCCAAACAATAATACAACAAGAGGACCAAATTGAGATGGAGAAAACAGAGACAACATTTCGTAGAGGGTACCAATGTGGAGGTGTAGGATCAGATGAGACCTTTGAAGAATCCACGGTGACTGAGAAATCACCTAACAAACTTATACCATTTTTTCTCTTAGGGATCTTAAGGGACTATGCCCAGATGAAGTAGTCCAGAAGTGTTGGGATCATTGGGAATTGAAATGAATCCTCTCTAATCTTTCACCGGGCCACCTCGACATGTGTGCATAATCGTTTCAAAGCCACAAGCTTCGGTTTGTAAAATATTGCATCAGACAACCTTACACTAACTCAAACAGGACTATTCGACGCTTTTGCAAACAATAGGAACAAATTGAGATGGAGAAAACCAAGATATGATTTTGTAGAGGGTAATAAGTCAGAGGTTTAGGATCAGACGCTACCTTTCAAAGTACCATAGTGGGTGAGAAATCACTTGCGAACATATATCATTTTTTGCTCTTAGGGCTCTTAAGGGACTACGCCCAAATGAAGCAGCCTAGAAGCACTGAGATCATTGGGCACAAAAATGAAGCCTCCCTAAGTGTTTACCAGGCCACCCCAATGTGTGTACACATTCGGTTTGGTGCCACAAACTTCTATTTGTAAAATATTGCATCAGACAACCTTACACTAACTCAAACTAGACTATTCGACACTTTTGCAAACAATAGGACCATGATAGGACCAAATTGAGATGGAGAAAATTGAGACGGGATTTCATAGAGGGTACCAACCTGGAGGTGTAGGATCATACGATACATTTCAAGGTGCCACGGAGACTGAGAAATCACCTGGCAAACTTATACCATTTTTTGCTATCAGGGTTGTTAAAGGACCACACCCGGATGAAGTATCCCAGAAGAACCGGGATCGTAGGGCACCAAAAAAATCCTTCTTGACCATTTACTATGTTATCCTAATGTGTGTGTAGTTAGTTTGATACCACGAGCTTCCGTTTGTAAAATATTGCATTGGACAGCCTTACACTGACTATCATTGAACTATTTGACACAATTACAAACATTAAGGACCACGAGAATACCAAATAAATCTAGGTAAAACCAAGATAGGATTTTTTATTATACCAACATGGAATTTTAGGATCAGACCAACCCTTTCAAGGTGTCACAGAGACTGATAAATCACCTAGTGAACTTATATAATGTTTTGTTCTTATGGCTCTTAAGGGACTATGCCCAGACGAAGTAGCCCAGAAGCATTGACACCTTAGGGAACCAAAATGAATCCCTCCCAACCATTTACCAGGTTACCTTAACGTGTGTGCACATTCAGTTTGGTACCAAAAGATTTCGTTTGTAAAATATTGCATCTGGCAGCCTTACACCAACTCAAACTGAACTATTCAGTGCAGTTACAAACAATAGGACCACAAGAAGACCAAATTGATTTGGGAAAAACTAAGACTTTATTTCGTAAAGGGTACCAACATGGAGGTGTAGGATTAGACGATACCTTTAGAGGTGTCATGGATACCAAGAAATCACCTAGCAAACTTATAACATTTTTTTCTCTCAGGGTTCTTAAGGGACTGCACCCAGACGAAGTATCCTGGAAGTACTAACACCATAGGGAACCGAAATGAATCCTTCTTAATTATTTACCAGGTCATCCTAATGTGTGTGCATAGTTTGTTTGGTACCACTTGTTTTTGTTTGCAAAATATAGCAATGGACAACCTTACACTGACTTAAACTAGACTATTTGGCGCTTTTACAAATAATAGGAAAATGAGAGGACCGAATTGGGATGGACATAACCGAGATATGATTTCTTAGAGGGTACCAATGTGGAGGTGTAAGATCAGATGATACCTTTCAAGGTGTCACAGTGACCGAGAAATCACCTAGCGAACTTATAACATTTTTTGCTCTCATTGCTCTTAAGGGACTATGCCCCAGACGAAGTAGCCTGTAAGCACCGACACCATAAGGAGCCAAAACGAAGCCTTCCTAACCATTTACCAAGTCATCCCAATGTATGTGCACAGTCCATTTGGTCCCATGAGCTTCCGTTTGTAAAATATAGCAATGGACAACCTTACACTAACTCAAACTAAACTATTTGATGCTTTTGCAAACAATAGGACAATGAGAGGACCGAATTGAGATGAAGAAAACAGAGGAAATATTTTTTATAGGGTACCAATGCAAAGGTGTAGGATCATACAAGACCTTTCAAGGTGCCACAGTGACCAAGAAATCACTCGACGAACTTATAACATTTTTTTCTCTTAGGGATCTTAAGGGACTATGCTCGAACGAAGTAACCCGGAAGCATTGACACCATAGGAAATCAAAACAAATCCTTCCCAACCATTACCAGGTCATCTCTATATGTGTGTGCATTTGGTTTGGTTCCAAGAGCTTCCGTTTGTAAAATATTGTATCGAAAAACCTTACACTGACTATCACTGAACTATTCGACACAGTTACAAACAATAGGACCACGAGAAGACCAAATTGATCTGGTGAAAACTGAGACAGGCTTTCATAGATTGTACCAACAAGGTGTAGGATCAGAAGATACCTTTCAAGGTGCCATGGAGACTGAGAAATCACCCAGGGAACTTATAGCCTTTTTTTCTCTTAGGGCTCTTAAGGGACTATGCCCAAACAAAGTAGCCTGGAAGCACCGACACCGTATTGCATCAGACAGCCTTACATTGACTATCACTGAACTATTTGGTGTAATTACAAATAATAGGACCACAAGAAGACCAAATTGATCTGGGGAAAACTGAGACAACATTTCGTAGAGTGTACCAATGAGGAGGTGTATGATCAGATGATACCTTTCAAGGTGCCACGGAGACCAAGAAAACACCCAAGGAAATTATTTCCATTTTTTCTCTCATGGCTATGAAGGGACTACACCCGACCGACGTAGCCCAGAAGCACTGAGATCATTGGGAATTGAAACAAAGCCTCCTTAAGCGTTTACTAGGGCACCCTAACACACGTGCATAATCTGTTTGGTGCCATGATCTTCCATTTGCAAAATATTGCATCAATAACCTTGCATTATAGTTTTAGTAAAAGCTAATGTTTACTTTGATTCTCATCACTTTTCTCTCTCTCTCCCCCCCTCTCTTTATCTATCTCTCTCTTTATCTTTGTTTCTCTTAATTTCTCTCTCACTCTTGGTGATAAATTTTTACTTTTCCTAAATATGCTATGTATTAATTTTGATTGAAATAGATGAATATATTTATAGGTAAGGTGATTCCAATGTAAGTGAAGGATTTACAAAGTAATAATTGAACACTATTTCCCATTGTAGAACCAAGGGTTTCTAGATTCCTTGAACCAACGTATGAGCGAGCAAAGGATTGTTGATTCAAGCCATTGAGTTCATTATACAAATTTTCTGGTAATCTAGGAGTCAAGAAGGAGTGGTGAAGATCATAAGAATCATGTTTGAGGTTTTGGAACCAAAAACCAACTGTTTGATAGTCAAATGTTGCCTCTCAGGATCCACAGTGAACCACAGTTAAGGGTTAGGTGGCTTTGTAGTCTTGAAGCATGAAATCAAGGAATTATTGCATAATATTTTGAAGGAACAATCTTGAAGAGGTCCCTCAACTTTTAAAATAAGAAGTTTTGAGTTTCACTGGTGGAAGAGCGAGATTTCCTTACCAGTCCCTTAGAGGATTGTATGCACAATTATAAACCTAGTTTGAGAAGCCATTTTATAGAGAACCTAAGATTTATATATTGAACTAAGAACTAAAACTTCTAGGGAAGTATAATAGGCTTAATGAGTGATTTAATATTCTTGATTTGTCCTTGGGAACCTCATACAAGTGGATATATTTTACACAATACAATGGGACAAGGCTAGTTAGTGCTTCAAGAGCAAAAAGTGAAAAGGTGAGCTCTAAAGAGTTGCAGAAGGACTTGGAGTTTGAGTTTTTGGGAGCACCTTAGGTATGGGAAAATTGAATTAATGAAGCTTGTAATAGTTTTTGGTTATCCTTTGATCCTTTTATCCATGCTTGTTGCAAGATACATTGTCTTAAGGGGCATAGTTAATAGTTTTCACAAGATGAACAATAGTGGTGTTTGGAGCCTTATGAATCAAGTTAGTGATGGTCCTAATGATTGTATGAGGTTTTAAAATATGATAAAATACTAAGAAGCAATGAAGAAGGCAATATGTGCATGATAAGATAGGAACTAGTACAAAGAGGCCAAGACCAAGAAGAAGTGCAAGTAAGGTAAATACAAGAGTAAGTGTTGTATGAAAATCACAATCACATAAATAATGAATATGGATAAGTTTAGTAATTATTATTATGAAACCAATCTAATGAAACCAAAAAATTTTTATAAATATTCAATAATATATCTTATTTATGAAACCATTCTAATGAAACTACAAATAATTTATAAAAATTCAATAATATATCTTATTTAATTTGAATTGAAACGCTGAACATAGGTTTAGAAAAGGTTCTCTAAACATATACACATTGATAAATTGAACAAATAATTATTCAAATTAGATAACTCTTTATACATGTTAAATAAATATTGATTTCCAAAGTTTCATGCATATTATACATAAAAAAAATGCTAGTATACAACACCAATAAATGAAAAAATATCCATAATGTCTTATATTGTCAAGTGCACATCATATTAGTTTGGATATAATTATAATTTTAGAAATGTAAGGTCTCATAAAAAATATCGTGTTCCAAATAGTATTAACGTGCACAATAAATATAAAAATGTGAATAGGTCATTGTACGTACCCAAAATTGTAGAGTACTGCACCACCAGAAAGAGGTTACACATACCCCAATGATGATATAGGTCTCCTCACAAGGTGTTCAGGATCCAGAAAAGCTCGCCAAGTATACGTTTGTATCTCGTATGCCTCATCCCGCCTCCGTGTGCTTTGTTCTACCCTCTGCCCCCCTTTTTCCTTGCATTTTGGTCTTAAGTGATGAGACCACCGCCCTGCCTGGGTGGCGGTCCCATGACCGCCGTCCAAGATAGGGCAGCGGTCCTGTAACCACCGCCCTGCACAGGGCGGCGGTCCTGTGAGTGTTTTCCAGAATGTTCTGATGATCTCGTCAAACGTAAAATTCAAATTTCTATCTACATTCTTCAGCTACTTTTCTTTGCATTTATGTTTTGGCCGCCCTGTGAATAGTGTTTTCTCTTTGTTTAATGGTAAAAGAGTTCCATTCCAAGTTACCTTCTAGTGAATGAATTTGTTATAAATAGCCAGCTTGTTTTCAAACAAGAGGCCCCTCTCCTTCTCTATTTAATCATTCAGTCTTTTGAGTTTCTTTCTTAGAATTCCAATAGTTTCATGTTTTGCATCCATTGTTAGCTTTCTCTTGGCTGTCTAGAGGTCATTTGATCTTCTTGTTTCAATCTTGCTTCATTTTTGTTCCATGCAAATCAGTTTAGAATAAGATAGTTTCATTCTTAGGTTGGAATCCATTTAGAGTTGTAGGTTTTGTTTGGTCACAAAAGATAGTTTCTAGAACTCTCGGCGTATTTGTGTTGTATTCCCGTAATAAATCCTGCTAGGAATTACATAGTCAAGCTCTGTTCACTTGCACTATCCCTCTCTTACTCACATTGTATTCGGTCTATATCCAAAGCTGCCATTGTTCAAGTACCTTCTTTTTTTGATGCTATCATATACATGCTTTTCTGGATTCACGAGAACACGAAGGAACGAGGAGATCACACTGAGGGGACAAAGTCACACACAACTAGATTTACCACTATTTTGTAAACTCCAGGTTTCTTTAGTCACTTATCACACTAGAGTAGTAAATTACATTTTATTAAGCTCGTTTTTAATATTACTAGGGAAGTTTAGTCACTGATCCTCCCATTGTTAGAGTAGGGAATTATTTTTGCCGATTCTCATCAAAACTCTTGTAGCTTTTCAATATCGTCTAGAAAACATTTGCATAGGTGAATAACCACACTGGGTTATCTCACTTGTTTCAGTTGTAAGTCTAAGAGTATTTTAAATTCTTTGAATTATAATGTCAATCGTGTATTTTTTTTATGACCTTTTAGAGGTATAAATTTTTATTTTTAGTTTAAGAGAAGGATTAACACTTAGATCTTAATTATCATAAACCATAGGGAATTTATCACCTGTTCATAGCCTCGTAAATAAATCTGGTGGAGATCACCTACTAGATCTTAACTATCCTCCTATAGTTATACAGGAAAGTTTTGATTCTATCCTTGCTAGTCAGATTTTCTACTCATTCTTGGCCATAATCCCGATGTCACTTTTAAGTCCTTTCAAATCAGCTTCACGACAACAAAGATTGGTGAACTCAATGTCACGTGTAAACTACAAATACACAAACTTCTGATCTGAATTCAGATTCCTACTCGTTCTTCCAATTGATTCATTTTTACCTCATTAGCCTTCACATCAGCTTCACCACAAAAGTGGTGAACCCGACGTGAAACAAACAATTGTTCCCCTTTTATTTTCATTTCTTTCATCCACCTTACTCTTTCCCATTATTCTACAACGGTATTCATATACCCCCCGAATATGTCGGGATACGATGCATATGACAGACCTCTCTCAGGTCTCGAAGCAAATTATGGTCAAACAAATAGACAACCATCACCCTCACTTTCTACATGGGCTGATAACTATTCAAGTAATTACTTGTCATCTCAAACTCCCCCTCAAAGAACTAGTTCTAGTTCTTCATTCCAAATTGAGGAGTTAGATCAGCTTGCACAAACACAACAACCAGAGCCCTCAGGCTCTAACAATATGAAATTTACTAGAGAATCCATTTCATCTCCTCAGGTCTTGTTCAGACCACAGATCAGTAGACAGTCAGATCCACTCCCAATTTTGGATGAAGAGTACTTAGCACACTATGCTAGAAGTGAACAATGCTTCCAAAACATGTACCCACCTATAGGGAGTTTGCAAATACAATCTGATACCCTACTCCAAGAAAACACCCCCATTCCTCCACCTATGGGAAATGCCCTTGGTGAAACTTGGCAGGGTAATGATCAATTCATAGCAGGGTATCATACCCCTTTACAACCTCAAGGTATACAACAAACAACATTAAGTAAAAACACTGTGTCTTCACCAATAGAGGTCATTTCAGCCTTAGTTGAGAAGGTTAGAGGATTGGAACTTGCTCAAGCAAATCAAAATTCATATTTTGGGCAAGCAAGAATCCCCAACCCTCTGCATCACCCCAGTCAGGTTGACATCCTTATCTAGGAATAGGCACGTTAGGCATGCCTCCTCAACATCCGTATAATTACCCACAACAAACACCAACTAGGACCACATTTTCAAATGTCGCTCCAGTTGAAAATATGATACCTCCCGACTTGGCACCAAATAACCCATACCAGAACAATGTCTCCTCCCTACTTAAACATTTATTCAAAATCACCACAAGGAGACATGTTCTCTTCTCCTTAGGATGTTCGTTCAATTCACAGGGATTCCCTTATGTCCCTGCAAATACATATGCTATGCCATATCAACAAACCATGCCACCCCCACCCCCTCAGCAAGCACCATCATGGTCGAGGCCTATGCGGTAGGGACTTATTCAAAATATTTAAAAGAGCCCCTAGACTTCACCATACAAAGTGTTATGCTTCCAAGACCTCTTCCCAATTTACCCAAATACAAAGGGGAAGGAGATCCAAATGCACACATTAAGGCCTATGCCACAGCCATACGGGAATTACTCCCTTGGGATGAGGTTGTTGCTAAGATATTATCCTAAAACCTTAAAGGGTATTTCCCTTGATTGGTATTACAGAATACCTGAAGCCTCGATACACTCATTTAAACAACTCGTGTCAGAGTTCATCAAAGCTTTTGATATGAACAAATTGTTAAGAACAAGAATCAAGGAATTCTTGCATATTAAATAAGAACATAATGAATCCACTGCTCATTTTATTCAAAGATGGCATACGGTTCTCTACTCATCAGCAAGTGCTCCAAACATGGATCAGATGGAACTATGTGATTTATTCCTTCATTCTCTCAATAGAGAGATAAAGGAAGAAGTCCAGAAGTTCCCACTAAGAACTTACAATGAAGTACTCGAGAGTGCTCTCCAAATCGACCAAGCAGTGATAGATAGTGGTCGTAAGACATATGGAACAAACGGGAAATTAATCACTCCCAATCAAAACACCACGGCCTATCCTAATACCGAAAATGCTAATCAAGGACCTAAGATCCTTAACAAGAACCACGGAGTTACAACAGATGGAGTAACTGACCAAGTTAAAAGAGCAAATGTTGTAAACATTTCGCCACCTGTTAATAATCAGCGAAATAAAAATTTTACTCCAACAATCAACATGGTGGATTTTAATCGTCCACCACGACCACAACAACAACAACAACAATGATGACGAAAAATCCAAACACAAGGTCCAAATCAAAACCCAACTTGATATCAGAGTCAAAACCAAAGGCAACAGCCTCAAAATTTTAACTCTAACAACCAACAACCTTATCAGAATTTTGGGCCACAACAGGTTTCAAATCAATAGCCTCGAAATTATAATCCCAATTTGTATTGTGGTTTCCACAAAATTCAAGGCCACGATACTAGGACTTGTCCACGACTACAATAAATTCATGCAGCATTTTCCAGAAGATCAAAAACAACTCTTTATAGATATGTTCTTAGCAAATTCTGTAGTACCCACTCCAAACACTTACACAGGGGCAGTTTCCCCTCAAAATGCACCCCTCAAGATCTTTAATGATCCACTCCCAAACCATTCTAACAATAACAGGTTAGATCCAAGTGGAACAAACAAAGGTGTTATAATAGGAAACAATGATCATGAAGCTTCAACTTCATTAAATCCACCAGTCGCACCCCAATTAGGAACTCGACCACAAACCAAGATAGTTGGTCTGGTAGAGTTAGACACCGAGCTACCCATAGAAACCATAACAAGAACACAAGATTATTCTTCTCAACCAACTCCAAGTTATCCATTGGAACTAGACAACATTCAACAAACGTTGGTAAAACCCATAGGCGCCTATGATTTAATTAATGACTTAACTAAAACCTTCTCTCACATCTCCTTTTTGGATTTGTTAAAGAACTCTCCCGCCCATAGGGCTTCTCTCTTAGAAGCATTAGGCCTTGGTCATTTAATCAACATCACTCCTCCTCTAGAAACACAAGTAAACCATGTAGACTTTGACGTCTACCCTCCAGGGCAGCCAGATAGGGATACTGAGTTTATATTTAATATAAGCAAAATGCCAACAGACACTAAAATTACACTGAAGAGGTGACCCAACTTTACATTTACAAGTATGGGTTTACAATAATTATGTTAAACACGCAATGATTGACGATGGGGCAGTAGTTAACATAGTCCCCTTCACTTTTCTTCAAAAGTTAGGATATGGAGAGACAAACTGTTCCACAACACAAAATACGC
The DNA here is from genome assembly GCA_019776745.2 of Taxus chinensis. Lineage (NCBI taxonomy): Eukaryota > Viridiplantae > Streptophyta > Pinopsida > Cupressales > Taxaceae > Taxus > Taxus chinensis. Next base: position 912,044,346 of record CM034147.1, on the reverse strand, counting down.
TAAGAGGTTATGATAGCCTCAAGGCCACCTTCAATTGGAACCATAGTTTTACCAGTCACTTTAGGACCCAAGATGGTCCTCACCGAATTTTATATTATAGATCGGGAAACCAACTATAATATGATCCTCATTTTGCCATGGATACACTGCATGAAGGCAATCCCTTCCACGTTATTCCAAGAAATAAGATTTCTACACTTAGGGAAAATATTTGTGGCACAAGGTGACCCAAAACCCTTCGATATACACCTAGCTGATTTGAAGAAAAGACCAGGCATTCATTCCAAGTTTGAACTCCCAACAAATCAACTTAGCAAACCAATTAATTCAAAACCAGAAGAGAAGTTGATACCCACCACAGAATTGGAAATTACAAATCTGGTCGAGGGCATTCCAACACTCAAAAATGAGGCCAATGTCATAGAAACAGTGTCATTAGGGACTACAACAAAAAAATTCGAGTTGCTAGAGAAAGATTTACCTATTCTCCTACCATTTGATTCTATGGGTATGGGATACACCCTGGGAATTGCTTCTCTTCCATCAGACAAAGTTTTGTATGGTAGAAGTAACTGAAGTAGAAGAAACAGATACGACGAATATCCCAACATCCATTTTTCCAAGAAAATATTGGACTCTCCACTTCGATGGAGCTAGATGTCACTTTGGAGCTAGGGCAGGAGTGATCTTTACTTCACCTGAGGGAAAGATCCTACCTTTCACCTTTAAATTAAACTTTGAATGTACAAACAATGGGGTTGAGTACGAAGCTCTCCTCCTTGGCCTCATCCTAGCCAAAAGAATGGGTGTCGATAACATTAGAGTGCTAGGAGACTCACAAATAGTTGCAAACCAAGTCTCTGAGGTATATGAAACTAGGGCTGAACATTTACAACTCTACAAAATAGTGGTATTAGATCTAAGCAAGGGATTCAACTTCATATCAATTGAAGCAATCCCACGAGAGTAGAACCTTCTCGCAGATTCAATAGCAACCTCAGCTTCCCGTTTCACTCCAAACAGTGAGTTGGAAGATACAAATTTCACAGTATCACTTCGTACTGAACCATTAATACGTAAAATACCAACAAACCCACTCCTGACTCATGGAGAAGCTAAGAATGATTTTCCTATCCTAGATCACTTTGACGGTGATAGAGTCACTCTCGAATATCTAAACACCTATGCGGAGCTACACCTTGCTCACCGCATAGTGGATCTTTCCCTAATACCACATTCCTCTTCCTATTTTGGAAATCCCATGGTAGAGTCTCCTCCACAAAAGGATCTCGATATCTATGAGGTAGAAGATGGAGAAATTTTGGAACTACCTCTAGCCCCACCTGAATTTGAAGAAGGCAACACTTCTTTAATAGAAGAAACCATTGACATAAACATCATAACAGAGGAAGAACCAAATTTTTTGAAGTTGGGATCCTCGTTAACTCCGGAGGAGATAGAAATACACACCCAAGTCCTCAAAGAACATCAAAAGGCTTTCACATTTAGCTATAAAGAAATGATGGGCATTGCACCACACATCACGGTACATAACCTTGTCACTAAACCAGATGCAAAACCAATTAAACAAAAGTCAAGACCAATGAAGCCAAAAGTGGCTCTCATGGTAAAAGAGGAAGTAATAAAACTTCTCCAAGTGGGATTCATCAAACCCATTGACTATTCACAATGGGTATCTAATATCATCCTTGTTCTCAAAAAGAATGGGAAGATACACATTTGCATAGACTTTCGGGATATTAACAAAGCTTGTCCCAAAGATGACTTCCCGTTACCATCCATTGACATTATTGTTGATGTAACAGCTGGATTTGAATTGTTGTCCCTCATGGATGGGTTCTTAGGGTATAATCAGATTAAAATATCTAAACAGGATCAAGCCAAAACTACATTTATAACTCCCTGGGGAACTTATTGTTACGTTGTCATGCCATTCGGTCTTAAGAACGTCTGGCTACATATCAGCGGGAAATGACATACATATTCCATGATCTTATCCATAAAATTATGGAATCCTATGTGGATGACTTATTGGCCAAGGCCAAGAAGCATTGTGATCATCCAAAAGTACTCTGTATCATCCTCTCACGATTGATTGAATATGGCATCACATTAAACCTAGAGAAGTGCGTGTTTGGTGTGACAGGAGGCAAACTTTTGGGTTACATTATATCTTCATGAGGGATTGATGTTGATCCAGCCAAAATCTAGGTTGTTCTTGAAATGATTCCACCATCGACGAGTCTAGAATCAGGTCATTTCTTGGGAAACTCGGTGCAATCCGAAGGTTCATCCCAGATTTAAGTTTTTCCATTCATCCAATCAACAATCTATTAAAGAAAGATTATAGCATTGATTGGACTGAAGAATGCAATGAGGCCTTCGAAGCAGTTAAACACTTCTTGTTGTCTCCACCCACGCTAATGCCTCCCAGACCATGACCACCCTTTGATCCTATACTCATGGGCCACTGATGTCTCGCTAGCCTGCATGTTGGCTCAAGAAGACAATGATAAACGAGAACATGCAGTCTATTTCATTAGTCGAACATTGCTCAATTATGAAACACGTTATACACAGGTAGAGAGAGAATGCCTTGCCATAGTCTTTACAACAAAACATGTTTAAGACATTACATGTTAAACCAAGAAACAAGGGTCATTGTAAAGATAGATCATTTACAAACATTCCTCACGCAAGGGTCTTTATCTAAAAAGGCTGGGCATTTCATAACCTTAATGGGTGAATTTGAGTTAACATTTGTAAACCAAAAATCCATTAAGGGACAAATCATTGTAGACTGGTTAGCTGACAATCCATTAGATGGAGGTGATCTGGTAAATCTAGACTTTCCTGATGAGTGTATATACTTTTTCAAAACCAGGCCCCCCATCTCTACATGTCCCTGGTACACTGATATCATCAATTTTATCATGGACCACACATACCTGGAAAGTGCCACATCACAACAAAGAAGGTGGTTATACATTATCACTGCTAAATATGTTGTTTTAGAACAAGTACTCTATCGTAAAGCCTTCGACGGCATGCTTCTAAGATGCATCGACACAGAAGAATCCAAGAAGATTCTTTATGAATCCCACAGTGGGATATGTGGAGGCCACTTCGGTGGTCATGCCACTGCTCACAAAATACATTAGATGGGCTATTTTTGGCCCACTCTTGAACACAACGCAGTAGAGTTTGTACATAAATGCTACAAATGCCAAGAATTCTCTCACGAGATTCACATGCCAACACAATCCCTGCAACCAATAGCAACCTCATGGCCCTTCTCCATGTGGGGTCTAGATTTGATAGGGAAATTCTCCCCCTCATCAACCGATGGCCATAATTTTATAATTACAGCCACAGAATATTTTACCAAATGGGTAGAGGCCATGCCTCTCACCACCATACCAGGTTCAGTAATTTCCAAGTTCATTCTAAACCAAATCATTTGCAGGTATGGTGTCCCACAAGTCATTATCTCAGATAATGGCACATCCTTTAAAAATGATGAGGTCTATGAGTTATGTAGAAATTCAAAATAAACCATCACACGGCCTCTCTTTACTACCCTCAAGCCAATGGACAAGCCAAAGCAACAAACAAAACATTAAAGGCTATTCTCCTCAAAACAGTTAAGGAGAACAAGTTAGATTGGCATCTAAAACTATATCCGGCCTTGTGGGCCCATCGAACCTCAATAAGAACACCAACAAGAGCAACCCCTTTCTCATTGGTATTTACGGTAGAAGCAGTTCTCCCACTTGAGGTTGAAATACCTAGTCTCTGCATCTCATTACAAGGGATTTTGGACAAGAAGCTTATAGGGAGGCACACCTCTCTCAACTGGAAAGCCTTGATGAGGCCAGGCTAAATGCCAAACAACAGCACAGAGCCTATGCTGATCGGATGTGCCGGGTAGTATAACAAAAAATTCTATGAATGAGAAATATATGAGGGAGATCTAGTTCTAAGACTAGACAGCCGGATTGATAAGAAAACCGGTGAAGGAAGGAAGTTCCGGCCCAAGTGGTTGGGCCCATACCGAGTCATGAAAGACTATGAAAATGGTGCATATCTCTTGTGCACACTAGAAGGTGAGGAATTCAATGAAACTATCAATTCCTTGCATCTTAAATGGTTTTACACATAAGACATCAGAATCACCACTTGTACATTATAGCTACCTACATTGCATTAGTCATCTTACCTGTTTCATTTTTTCCACTCATTTCGTAAAAATTGTAGTCAAGGAACTTACTCTTAAGTAATCTATTACAAATTTCTGAAAATATTGGGAAAAGCATTCAAATCACATCTCTTCAAACATCATCAAGTAATTTCAAATCTTCTCATCAAGTTTGATAGACAAGTATTGACGAAAACCATACCAAGGCCTGCATACTTGGTTTTTCTCTTTCTTTCTACTAGGTGAAGTTGTCCTTACCTACGGTCTGTTCTAGAAGCTTCTTGGTGTCACATATATCCCTCTTATGTCTCTTTGAAAAAAAGGATATCCCAAAGTCACAGATCAGAAGTGTCAAAATGAAATAGAATTAAAAATGCCAAGTAAACAAAATATTTTATTTTACACACTTCTTTACCCCACCAACCTTCAGTGATAAGCCCACATCTCTTATTGGTGGTGTGAGGTTGGGAAAGGAAATAAGTTGCCCTTACTCACCTATATCTTGCCTTTGGTGACAAACCCATGCTTCTTACTAGTGGCATGAGGCAAGGTGTGGGGGGGTCCATTCACACAAATTAACAAATCTTGGTATTCTAGAAATACAAATAAAATTATATTAAGTGAAAACAAATGTCCAAATTCCAAAGAGATCAAATCCTCAAAACCAGATTTTGTCAACCAGGTTTCCATTTATAGATCTAAGTCTAGATAAACTGGAAAGTAAGTGGCCTTCTAAGCTTGGTGGTAGTTCTTGAGTAGGGTAAGTGTGTAGGTCTAAGTTTGGTTTCTATCACTGGTTTATCTATCTCTCATCATTCCATTCAGTCAAACTCATACAAATTTGTGCCCTTCCCAACTCTTGGTGTTGAGCCCTCGCATCTTACTGGTTGCGTGGAGTTGGGAGTGGGGCAAGTTCAGCTCTTTATCACTATACATTCATCACATTTTTCCAACATAAGAAGAAATCACAGACATTGCCCAAAGAGGCCAAAAGTTCAATACTACAATGTGTTCGTCATCACATGTCAGCATTACAAAAGCATATAAAGTAAAACATTTTGTTTATTATTTTCTATCATTTGTCATCCATTGCATACATTCTGAAAAGCATGAAAACAAATACTCTAAAAACATCTAGTATACACATGGGAAACGAGTCACAAAATTCTAGACACCAAAGAGTCTAGATCCAAAAAGAGATATATACATATATAAATGGTGTTTCATGTACAATGCCATCATGCACTAAGGCATGGTCAAAATGCTCAATGAGCCATGGAAAATACAAAAACAATCGTACAAATATCCAACCAAAAGTCACTACAAAAAGACACTATGATCTCTCAATCTCTGCGAGATCCCTCAGAAGGTGTATGGCTGTGCCTAGGAATCCTGTTGCGATGATGCTCTGAATGGATGGAGGGCTCATGATCATAGCCAGCAGTTGTGGTCTCACTATGAGAGTGACTCCTCCTCATCAAATGCTCAGCAGTCCTATATCTAGCCAGCTCGGTGTGAAGGGAGGTAATGATCTTTTCCGCCTTCCAGACAGTGGCAAAGACATCTTGTATGTCAATTGGTTACTAAAGGCTCTCCAACGTCCTCAGTGAGCTCGAACCTGAGTACCATCAGAAGGGAGCAATAGAGTGTCAACACACACCTAGGAAAATCAAGTCTCACCATCCCTCAGTAGTTACTGCAAATAAAAAGGAGAAACACACAAGTTAGAAAGTTGTCCAAAATAAGACCAAAGATAAACGAAACAAAAAAAAAAGGGAAATAACAACTAAACAATTCTAACTAAAACAAAGTCGAGAAAAGAGTAGTAACTCACTCGATCTCCAGGCCTCCAGGTGGGATCTCTAGGATCCGCACCTGCCACTGACTGCTTGCCACTAACTATCGTCCCTCTCCCACATCTAGAGCAAATGTGACGGCCTGCCATGGACTCGCCATCTCCCCCTAAATCCTGAGAAGGCAACTCCTCTAAAATCAGAGTCACCTTCTCTGCGCTCTGCTCCACCCTCTCAGCCCACAAGATATCTTGAGTGTCATGCCACTTAGAATTGTTGTCATCCTCCTCACCTGTCCCACCGGCTCTAGTCTCTTCCTCCTCTATCTCTCCTCTGTCTCCCCCCAAGTGAACTCCTCAGACTCAGAGTCCACGTCAATGGGCTCATCTCCTATGAGCAGGACTGGCACCAATCTAAAGTAAAGGTGCTCGAGGAGCACTAGCTACCCCTTAAGCATGAACCACCCTCCTAGCTATGATGGGAACACCAGGAGTGACCGTAGTCCAACCCCGGCCTCTAGGACCTCCCCGAGCCTCATGAACAGATCTATACACTGGCCCCGCTGGAGGAAACATGTCAATATATGGGAGGCCAAACTACTGCGGTACTATGTCAAAGGGGTGGATCTCTAACTTCCCCGTCCTATGTCTACCAGCTGACTGGTAGAATAGCAGGCAAGTGATCAATGTGATGAGTCTCCTCTCCCCATAACCCTACCATGGCCTGATAAGGAGTAGCCTCCATGTCTGCAATAGTCAAAGAAGCCACTGGCTGGTGAGGTTCACTCTAAGAATGGTCATCCCTATCCACCTCGCTACCCTGACGGCCCCAGGATCCTCTGCCTGTACACCTCTCCCATACGGAATGATGTGCTCATACACCTAACTCATGACAAGAGTAGGGTGGCTCAGTGACTGTCCCTGTAGTCTGACCACCCTGTATAAATCATGGTAGGTGGTCCCAAGGATGTCTACTCCCTAAGCATAAACATGGCCATGGCCCTCAATCTGTGTTTAATGATGGGAGCCCAGATAGTATAAGAGAGTGTCCCCTCCCTTGTCCCCAATCAATCTCGAAGCAAGGATGCCCATGATAGCCTTACAGAGCACAAGAATATCTGACTCAACAATGGAGTGGACCTTCACTCCCTTCTTTGACCCCATGGAAACAATAGACATCCCCCATATAGGTGGCCCACTGAACCAACTGAGATCTCGACACTGCTATCTTGAGAGACAGCTCGCCTCCCAAGGATCGGAACCCCTAGTATACGGTAGACATCCTCCAAGGTGATGGACCACTCACCCCTCACACCTGGTAATCAGAAAGTGTTCTAATCTGCATCCCAATATGAAAATAAGTCACATAATATGTGACTGGCAGGTGCGACATGAGGGACCTATGCAATCCTCCAAATGCCAACCCTCTGTAGAATGTCTCTCTTCGCCCGAGATAGTGCATCTAACACTGCCAGGAGCCAATCACACTCCCTCTCTCTACTCCATCTAATATACTCCTCCTTCTTCTACATCCACCCAAAAACACAAAAAGAGAGTTAGTAACAAAATTTGACTAGAAAAATTATCAAGAACATATAAAAATGCTAAAAATGCAAAGACAATCAAAATTTACATCCTTTTTTGCATTCTGTTCGAAAACCCGCCACCTTGTGCAGAGTGGCAGTTTCCTAACCGCCACCTTCAGAGGTGGCGGTCCCGTAACTGCCACCTTCTTAAGCAGTGGTCCCATTACCACTGCCTTCATAGAGTGCCGCCTTCATAGGGCGGTGCAATCCCATGACCGCCGCCCTGTGCAGGGCAACGGTCCTGTCCCAAAACGTCAAACTACTCGAAAGCCCTAAAAAAACATTAAAAATGTAAGAAAACACCATTTTAGACAAAATAAAGACCTACCCTATGGGCGCCCCCCCTAGAGACTCATTTAAAACTAGCATTTTCGAAAATGATCCCCCTATGACAAATATTTCAACATTTCTATGTTTTGGATTTAAAAATGATAAATTGAGAAGAACTAACTTGAGACTTCGCAGGCCAATGTTCCACTCTCAGAGGCATGATCACGTTCTCACAATGGATGTTTTGACTGTACTCTCATCGAAAATGGTCACTGTGGGTCCCAAAGCTCAAAAACCACCAAATCAACACGCGTAAATGAATAGTAAAATGAGTTCATTTTATATATATATATATAGCTTTCTAAATTTGATTTTGAATGTCTTTTCCAGGGTTGGAGCATCGACGGAGGTAAGTTCTAAACCCCGCGCAGATGGTAAGTCCTCATTTCATATCAATTTAGTTTTATTTCTCAATTTATTTTATCTATCTGCACTTGAGTCCCCTTTTTCATTTTGCAGATAGCGGGATTTTGGATGGCGACTTTCCGACACACGGGCGTGTCAGGTATAACTCCTAACTCCCCATTTCGGGACCGCCATACTCAGATCCACTATTTTACGCCTCTTCATGGCTAAGACGCTTCTCCAAGGGGGCAATATGTATGTACCCAAAATTGAAGGGTACTGCACCACTAAAAGAGGTTACACATACCCCAATGATGATACAGGTCTCCTCGCAAGGTGTTCAGGATCCAGAAAAGCTCGCCAAGTATATGTTTGTATCCCGTATGCCTCATCTAGCCTCCGCGTGCTTTGTTCTGCCCTCTGCCCCCCTTTTTCCTTGCATTTTGGACTTAAGTGACGAGACTTCCACCCTAGGCAGGGGCGGCGGTCCCGTGACCACCACCCAGGCATGGGCGGCAGTCCTGTAACCGCCACTCTACATAGGGCAGTGGTCCTATGTGCATTTTCCATAATGTTCTGACAATCTTGTCAAACGTAAAATTGAAATTTCTATCTACATTCTTTAGCTACGATTTCTTTACATTTATGTTTTGGCTGCCCTGTGAATAATGCTTTCCCTTTGTTTAATGGTAAAAGAGTTCCATTCCAAGTTACCTTCTAGTGAATGCATTTGTTATAAATATCCAGCTTGTTTTCAAACAAGAGGCCCATCTCCTTCTCTATTTAATCATTCAGTATTTGGAATTCCTTGCTTAGAGTTCCAATATTTTCATGTTTTGCATTCATTGTTAGCTTTCTTTTACTGTTTATAGGTCATTTGATCTTCTTGTTTCAACCTTGCTTCATTGTCTGTTCCCTACAAAATAGTTTAGAATAAGATAGTTTCATTCTTAGGTTAGGAATCCATTTAGAGTTGCAGGTTGTTGTTTGGTCACAAAAGATAGTTTCTACAACTCTCAGTGCATATTTGTGTTGTATTCCCGCAATAAATCCCGCTAGGAATTGCATAGTAAAGCTCTATTCATTTGCACTATCCCTCTCTTACTCACATTGTATTCAGTCTATATCCAAAGCTACCATTGTTTGAGTACCTTCTTTTGTTGATGATATCATATACACGCTTTTTTGGATTCATGAGAACATGAATAGGAACAAGGAGATCACACTGAGGGGACAAAGACACACACAACTGGATTTACCAATATTCTGTAAACTCCAGGTTTGAGTTGTCAAAGTTCTAGTTATAACATATCAAATAGAGTAGTAAATTATTTTATTTCATTTAAGCTCGCTTTTAATATTACCAGGGAATTTATGGGGAATGGTAGTTTCTGAGAAGATGTGATTTGTTTCTCACTTCTGAGGTAAGATTGAAGATTTTCAATTAAGTTAATTAGCTATCTTTCATCTAGATTCACACATTTGCACAGGTGAATAACCACACTAGGTTATCTAGCTTGTTTAGTTGTAGTATAAGATTATTTTAAGTGTTGTTTCTAATTATCATGTTTCAATCATGTATTTTTTTTAGATTAGTTTCCCTTTTAGCTAGTAGTATAAATTATTATTTTCAGTTTAAGCTAATTCGGAGACTTCATTTTAGATTAATACTTAGATCCTAATTAGGAAGATAAACCATAGGGAATTTACACTACCCGTTCATAGCCTCTAAATCTCCCCTTTTTCATTCCATCTACTAGGAGATCACACTACAGATTTTAGTCACTGATCCTCCCATTGTTAGCTTTAGGAAAGTTGCTTGTCGATTCTCATCCTCTCTTGTAGCTTTTCTATGGTAGAAAACTGGCCATAATTCTGACCGTGGCTTCATCTAAGTCACCCGCATTTCAAACCACCGGCTATCTCGGCACGACCTCAGGAGGCTGGGTACGGGGAAGGTCACTTGCTGATTATCATCCTCGCATGTCACTTTTCTATCATACAGTATATAATATCAAGTCAACGCCATATATGCGTACATACAATATCGACCATGCATACAATGCCATGCACATAGGCATACAAAATAAATGTCATAAGACATATATATATATATATATATATATATATATATATATATATATGTATATATATATATATATATATATATATCCTATTCATCAAAATCTATCCCTTTATTTTCCTTGCTCGAAGAAGCCCCTCCCTTAGACGTAGATGGAGATATATGAGATGACTTTGGATCTTCCATGGCCTGACTACAAATCCTCTTATGCTCAAAACTCAATTGTAGTTGAACTTGTTAATGTAAACTTTTTTTGGTCAAAACTTAATGTATAAGTTTTCAACATGTATAAGACCATGCCAATGAAAATCTTTTCATGTACACACTTACCGCAATCTCCTGGTCATGTTGAATCTACATCTCATGCTCAGTTGAGTCAACAGGAGCTACCAAATCACAAATGAGGGTATCAAAACGATGAGCTCGAGGAGTCCGTGCCCTCGAAGTAAAAAATGAAAGGCATTGAACCCTACATACACATAAGATTACAAAATCAAACATCAAAATTATCTTATAGACCTATGTTAACAATAAATTTTTAATGTAGATCTAAACATTTACGCCAACTTAGTACATGTATGTGAATATTTTAACTAATTTTATCAATATACAAATATTATTTTACCGTGCCATGCCTATGATTCATATGAACAAGGTTACTACCTATCGCAGGTAACTTTTACATATACACAATGTTGTCACATTAATTATCTACATGATGCTACAATGAAGGAAATTATTAAAATAATTAAACATAATATGAATTACACGAGCTATTTAACAAAAATACATAGTATTCATACCTCATTGAATTGCTGCATAGATGAAATCACAGCGGCAACACCTTTCTCTACTCCTTGCAGAGATGGTGGTGTGTCTAATGGGGTCATCAAATTTATAAAAAATATATCACGTCAAGTTAGTTGAGCATATATAATATATATACAAGAACATACATATATAGACATATATTTGAGTTCAAAAGTTATATATATTTACATACATGGAAATTTTACTCAATTAACATTCTGAATTACCTCTGTGAATGTATGCATAGGCATGGTGCTCGCAACCTTTGGTTGGGATGATGGTTTCCCTCCCACACACTATAATATTAATGCATACATGTACATATGTATGTGTAAGTTAATAAATTTGACCAAGTTCAAATACAATTATTTTAAAAATGTAACATATATAAGTAAATCAAGTACTCAAATATTTTTGTAACATGTAATAAAAAATAAAAAATACTTGTGAAGGTGTCGTCAATGTCTAAAATCCAAATGTATCACTCAAAAAAGTGTCAAACATAACCACATTATCATGTGTACCACCAACAACAACTCCACCAACACCAATCTACATGAAAGTATCATCCTCATCGGGTCCTAAGCATATGCCACCACAATACATGCAAAGATGTGGCCTTATGCTACTACTACCTTGAGGAATACTCTCTCTACCTCCACCAACATTGGTATAAGAAATATCCCTCGTATGATAGACAAGGGTATCACAGAGCATATAAAGTGCATGCAGTGTATCAATCTCTAATGTCTCCTTCACTGCTGCAGGGATAGTCTCAGGATGAGGGGGATTTTGTGTGGGGACTCTACCATGCTAAATAGGTGCACATTGTGCACCTAGTCTATCCTACGTAAATCCTTTTCCTTGTCTCTGAAACTCACTGTAGTCAAAATAGTTTGGGATCTCGTTGAGGATAAAATCTTAATAGAGTTTCCTTAAAAAGTATAGTGGAACCTCATTGTTATTGCAAAGTGGAATATCAAATACCATCCACCATCGATCCCAAAAATTATTTTTTATCAGAACATTATTGCACCAGTGGATTGGAAACCGTTTGCATGACAACAAAATAGGAAAATTAGTTTTGGGGTTCGTGAATAATGCACATACGAGGCCTTTTGTAATTTGTTTTTTCTTTACATCTGCATATGATAATTGATTGGGGTAATATTTCCTACAATGCTCTGTATAAGATGTCCAACAATCAATTTAACTCATTTTCATGTCAACTAGAGCCAATAATGCCTCCAATGTGTTTGTAAGTGAAACATGATGGGGGTTTGTAGAATGGGGATCCCTCATTATTTTAATTAATTCCTTAATTTCAATCTTATTTTCCACTATATGGGCTGATAAATCCTCCTTTCTACCTGGGGTATGTTCACCAATTGTAGGAGGGCTAGGAGTGTTAACAAGATTTGTAGGGTTTTGTTGTGGTTAACATGGAACTACAACAATAAAAAAACATGTATTTAATTAAAATCTACAATATAATTACCAAATTTCAATGCAATTCAGAGTAAATAATTTTTGCTACCTCTTCTCTGTGGCACCATTTTCAATTCCACCTCAATCCAACCTTCACGACAATTAGCAGATGATCTTGGGAGCTAAATGGTTGAACATGGACCGCAACTGTAGGATTTGATGTAGAATTCGTGTTTGGGGGAAATAAGAATGAGGAAGGGATTTGATTTTTTTATTTATATTTTAAAGTAACATGTATTCATTTTAGCTTTGGGAATTCCCAAACCAAACAAAACAAAACACATACATGTTTTTCTTATATTCAGATTTGTGTATGCTTTTTGGCCCCTAGATTGGTGCACTTACCCTCTGATTCTGAAGATTACCCAAAAGGATGTGAGATAAGAGCATACACGATTAGTTAGGCTATATTAGATTATATGAATATTAAAGCAAAGTAAGTGTTTAGATGTATATTTATGAAAACATGCAAGAAAAAAAAAGGTTAGAAAACAGTGCTAAAGCAGTTATTAGAAATGATTTAACATTCTGCAAAATGAAGAAAATAGTAAAAAGATAGACACAAAACTCTAGCACATGTAATTAGGTGCACTAGTGTGTGTTAATAGTAGCACACTCAAATACATGCGCTGACATAACATATCATGGTAGCGTGCTTAATTAAAATGCATTTACGTAACAAAGACTTTTCCTACTAACAGACTAGTTACGGTAGTGCGTATAGAGATATGTAGGTGCGTGTATATGGAAAGTAATTAAAACTTAGTGTTATGGTAGCATGTGAAAGACTACACTAGCGTGTACAGTGACACTCTATCACAAATCACATTTAACACTAGCACATGCAACCTATAAATTGATAGAAATGAAAAAAATGGCAACAAGATAATATTTTTTCCATGTTTGCTGCACCCAAAACCCTAAAATTTTAATAGTTTGCCTTAAACAACACAAACAACAAAAGAAAGAGTTAGATTAATGAAAAACAATCTAAAATGATAAAACATGCATGTGAGTCCCACTGGGAGTGCTATAACGTAAACCATGGAAAATATAATAAAAAGGGAAAATCAATACAAAGCAAATGCAAACCTTTTGTTGTAAAATCCCAAAGACGCCTCAGATTAGATCTAAATGAAAGAGCAGGGTTTAGTGATGCTCTTTTTTGGATCCATTTGATTTGTGGATGCTCCAAGATGCCCCAAATGGAAGATAGATCACGGGGATGATTGATTTGACATGATTTTGGCAGAATAACAATATGCATGATTGATTTGATTTACCAAACAATTACACAAAATAACAATATGAAATCTCAAGCTTTTTGGTGGATGATTTGTAAAGGGAAGACCATTGCTTTATAGCTAGGGAAGGTGAATCCTCGAGATAAGTTTAGATTGAGTTGATTTAGAGATAACTAAACATGAATGAGTTGTTTAGTTGAGTTTCTAGATTGATTGAAGAGCTAGACTGTTGTTCTAGATTTGCATGGATGATTCATTTTTGAGTTAGCAAAGGGGTTGCACATGTTTTTGGCCTTTAATTTCATATCTTTTATTTTATTCACCAAAAAGTGTCATGAATAGTTGGCTTTTGGAAGAATTGAAATTGATTTTGGATTCTCATGACTTGGGATATATCTTCAGTTAACTCAAATGCACGATTTGAGTTAATTTGAACACATCCTCTTGATTATAAAAATGATTTTTAGCTTTAGTCATGAGTTTAGTCAACTTGAGTTACGGAGGTAGATAGGATTTGAGGATATTTAATTTATTTAAATATGAATGTGGACATGTGTGGATATATTTAATTTATTTGATATTAAATTAGCTGATAAAATTAGTTAAGGGGGTGATAAGGTACATATAGAATTAATTAAATTAAATCTAGAGAATAAAAATGGGTTTAATGATAGTTTGAATGTTTATAATATGTAGTGGTTATTTTAGGGTGTCTACAGTCACTTAATGAATGTAATTGTTTGAGTTAAGATAATTCTCATAAATGAATTTTTGGATCAACTCTGTCAATTTACTTTATCAACCTATCACTGAAAATAACATAAAAATCAATATGATTCTGCCCCTAAGTAATTAGCCATGGTACCACCACTCATGTGTTATACCTTCCAAATGAATGGTTACAAATTTGATGGCTTCCTCTTCCATCATTAGCCTGCGTGATAATACGATGTCTAACTTTTGTATCCATACACAAGATGTACTCTTACCAAAGCCATCAAAAGTAGGGAGTGACAACTTCCCCAATGTCTGTTATAGGTCTCTCTGATTAGTTTGTGGCCTAGGATCAAATCTTGGTACACCCATTATTTTCTTCATATTTATAAAATTGGTGAGCGATATGGCCTCTCTATTATCATAAGGAAGTATCATGTACTCCTCATAGCTGGTAGTAATATCATTTAATATAGATGGCCGAGTTTTCACCTCTGGAACTACTTCCTCCCTGCAAAGAAAATCAGGCTAGAAGGGCCTGGAAATACAACTACTGACTGTAATTTGGGAATTTTGGTTATGGTTCACTCCTAAAGAGTTTCCCTCACTATTCGGAGCCCTATGTGTATTTTTGTTCTGTATGGTGTGGACTAACTGAGCCATCATGTCAACTAACTGTTCCTACAAGCCTATCGAAACATACATCTTTTGGGTCTTTGTTACCCTTGAATTTTTGATGTTCTATAACTTTCTTTTTCTTTCTTTGTTGGTACCTAACTTCTCTATCACTACCTTGCATGAAGTTCAAAGCTATAATTTTTTTCTTTCCTCTGGTTTTTTAATTTCCCTTCCATAAGTTGGGGGAAATTTGCTCTAATACCACTGTAATATCCCTATCAAATAAATTTAGATAAATATGGATATTTACAAAAAAAAACCCTAGTGCAGTAGTATGAAATACTAACTTCTATGACAACTGCAATAATATGTTTTTTAATAAAAAAATAGTAAACCTCGAGGTATCAAAAAAACTTTTATTTATTAATTTCAGTCAACTACAATAAAAGAAATAACAAAGTGTTTGAATACAATTATTTTCTCACAATTGATGACCTAAATGAAAAGATAGATGGAAGAGAAGAGGATGCAAATTGTTTTGACTAAAATATGCCCCTAGATACTAAAGCCCTAGTTATACTCTTCGTTCTCGATGTAGAATTAAGCCTCAAAAGTGTGCCCCACCCAAACCAGATGAACATGTGTACCTTTAATGGTTACTGCAACCCCTGAATGGAATTTCTAAGCTTAGATATGAGAAATTTTGTCCTCAGGTTTATATGTAAATGAGGTATTTCACCCTTTGTTGTTGATTCAAAAGCAAAAGCTACTTGCAGGAAAATAAGTAGTTGATAAATTTCTAAGAGTATGAACAATAAACCCCAAAATATGATTTTATAACTTTTAAGGACTTCTCCCAAAGTTGACACCCCTCCTAAAAATAGGAATAAACAATATAAAATTACTTTATCCTCTCTCTCATATTGGTGCTCCATCCCAAAAATAGAAATAAACAATATAATTTTTTTATCCTCTCTCCATCCTAAAAATAGGATCTTGATGCTCATGCAACCCATTCTATCTTTGGTGCCCCATAATAGAATGTTTTATTTAGTTATTATTCTATCTTTAACACCCCATAATAGAAGTTCATAATTCTATTATTATTTTATTCTATTTCTGTTTTTTATATTAATAATATAATTTAAGTGTTCTTTTTCCAATTAAAATATAAAAGTAGTCTTGGACCACTTAAATTAAATTATTTACATCTTTAATTTCCTCTTAGCCTACGGAAAATATTAAGAATAGGCTTTGAGTATCCATAATTAATTAATTCTAAAAAAGGGACATTAAATCTTGTGATAGTGCCTTGACTAAAATGAGCTTGTTGGTGACGATCCTTTAGCATAAGTTCAACACCTTCAAATCATCGCATGTATATTTTTCCAATAGGTCCTTATGCTCTCTAGAAATTTCCCCTAGATTCTTCCTTGTCTCCTAGAGCTCTTTGGATTTCTCTTATACTCTTCATCATCGTATGTGGTTATCCATGTTGTTAATGAGGTTTCGTTAAACAACCTCTCTTGTCATCTTTAGTAGTATGTTGCTTGTCTAGTTTTCTAACATTTGAAAAATGTCCACGAGGGCCACTCCTTCTTGACCCACAACCTCATATGGAACTTGTGTATGATAATAGAGGGACTTTCAAATATGGGATCCTCTTGTGCAGGAATCCATACTAAAAGATAGTTCCTTGTTTTCCCTTAATGTTCCAATTGTATCCCTAATATATTTCCAATAGAACATGTCCTTATACGAATTCCCCTTTTGGAATCAAGAGTGAATATTCTTCAAAGGCCATTTCTCGTCATATTAAATTTCTTCTTCCTCCCCATATTCCTATTCTTCATGGACACCATTTCCCTTGTCTTGGTGGGGTTGTGCATCTTCTTCATCATTCTTGGTGCCTACTTCCTCATCGTTGCATGTTTCCTTCTCATCCTCATGTTCTTCTTCTTAACCCTTGTTTTCTTCTTCATCCTTCCTATCATCCTCCTCCCTAGACTTATCTTATCCTTTTTCATCATCAACATATATTACTTTTGGGGTTCTCTTCACAAGTGGAGTGATTCTTGTGTCAGATTCTGTAGGATTTTTACCTTTTTCTTTATCATATCATGTGTGTGTGGGACTTTTTATTAGAGAGGGTGCCTTTGGAGGAGTAGTCATTGTGGGTGTGCTTGCACTCATATGTTCTCCTTCCCTGTAGGTATGCACTTCTATTTCACTAGTTATAGTGTCATTTTCTATAAAGGTGGGCACATTGGTTTCCTTTGACCTTATATTTGGCCATACATCACTTTCTACCTTTGGGCTGATAGTTGTTGCCATAATTGAACTTGTTCCTGATGCAAAAGTTTCTATAGTATTCAAACTTTGTTTCTTTTACCTCTCTGATGACATGATATCTTGTTGATCCTCTTCTTATTCCTTGGGATGTTCCCAAATGGTTTGAGGTATTTTCAGTTTCGTCATCCTCTTTGTACATATTATTTTTTTCCTTGGGGGTAGGTGCGTGCATTAATTTGTCTACTTCTTCAACCTCATGTGCACCACTTGTCTTCTTCTTTTTCTTCGGTTTCAAGTACTTGAACCACTATATTGTTTGGTTTCCAACTACTATAGATTCCATTGGGTCTATTGTGCATATGCCAGTTTCCTATGTATCTACATATGCGATTTCCCCCACATACTTGTATGTGATGTAAAGAGTAGACATGTCAACATTAATCTTTAGCACATCGATGTTTAGTTTCTTTGCATCCTTGATCTAATTTACATAACACATGAAGTATTATGTAGTGAAGGTGTGGTGAAGGTGAAGGAAAACTTGGACCAAGGAGATATTTTTCACTCTTCATTTTGAATCATGTCAAGGAATAATACTGCATCACAATGAATTATGCCTCTCCATCAACTTCCTTTGGAAAATTTCATGTTATTTGCTAGCCCCATTTAAGGACATCTCATAGATGCCTTAACAAGTTATTAAATCTAGCTTTGTACACATTTTTCAAAGTGGTAGAATCTATGAACTCCTTATATTTCTTTATGGGAGACATCTTCTCTAAGGAATAAACTCATTTTGGCTTCCCACTTCCTTATGGAATGCTTATCTCATTAAAGACCAAAAGGAGGAGGATTGCTACCCAAATAATATTACCTCCATTCTTACGTGCATTATTCATTTCTTTCTCAATACCATTTGCTATATACTGAGGACAATTTATAACGCTTCCCTTTTTCCATTTTATGTGTAATATGTAGAATTTATTTATTTATTTTTGTTCATCATTCTGCACCAGCCTATTTGGATGCTAGGAGGCACGTTTCAACCCTTATTCTTGTAATTTTGATATTTATAATTGGAAATGTGTGCCTAACTTTCTTATACTTTAAGAGATCACCTATTTTCTTAATCTCATCATCATTACCTAACTCTTACACCAAGTCATCTCCATTCTGTACTAACTTTGTCACTTTACTAATGAGTGCGAGAGTGATACTCATGCACCTACCCACATATTAGAAATGCCTTTAATGAATACACATGATAAAATATTAAATAATATTTTAGGGCTTGCTAAAATAGGGTAGCTCATAGAATTGAAGGACCCCTACTTTCTCTAACATTTACTTCATTCTATTATGAAATATAATGCATCATTTGATAGTCTTCTTGTATATTTTTTGAAGTAAGTCTTACGACATTGTTCCTTCTAACCCTAGAGTATGATGGTTGAAATCTAATATTTTACACGAGTTAACCTTAGTCTTCCATCTCTCATCCTAGAACATATTTTGGATACAACATTAATAGATTTAGGGGTGAAATTAGTGTAGAGACCTTATCCTTAATCTTCCCCTTTTTATTGAAAGTCGTGGTTTTTGTGCCCTTCTTCTTAGCTTGTCCAAAATAGATGGATTTAGATTTGGATTCAGCTTCAAATTTCTCTAACTCTTTTACAATCAATCACTCTTATTCCTCTTCCTCAAGCTCCCTAGTAATCATGTTATCGAGTACTTCATCTAACATTTGTTCCTTTGAATCATCAAAACTAGTTTTGTTTGAAGCAAATTGTTGTGTAGATCTAATCTCATGTGTTTCCTCATGTCTTTTTAATCTCATGTACCTATTATATAACCCTACTTGATTAACTATGGGGTAGTTCAAAGCTCCAAATTTCCTCGTGTCTAATAAGGGAGCTTAACATTCACATTAATGGTGGTTGAGAGTTTATAGAGCCTAGATAGTCAAATTCATCTGGCAAAACTTACTAATCCTACCATCGTTGTTTAATTCCGCCACTTCTCCACCTTTTTTCTCTACCCTATTAACTATAAAATCTTGGAATATTCTTAAATGGTGAAAAGGTTTGTGTTATGTGTGTTATGAATCATTGTTTAACTCTTTTGTCATTTTTTCACTTTGAGATCTCGTTTGTTTGAATGCAAGGTAACTTTGAAATCCACCTTATACACCTCCAAATGGGTAATAAAATATGTAATTGATGTCATGAAAAACAAAGAATTTGGAGTAGATAACAATTGAAAAAGTTGAGAACTACATTGGGCAATGCAATGACCTATTTCACCTAGTCGATGGGTTAGTCGATCATTACCCACTAGGAGAAAAAGGAGCTTCATGTCATTGAATTAGAATTAATTAAAGCATTTGTAAAATATGACATCAAGGAAAATATGGATGGGGATAAATGACTGATGTTGGCACACGTGAGTGATGAGTATAGGAAGAAGCAATGTGTTAGAGCACAAATAATCAATGTCATGGATGAATATGACAACATGTAAGTGCATAGGTGATGAAGTTACAAAGTAATTGAATTAGAGGTTGAGATTATGTCATTAAAATCTTGATTAATTCCTTATACACTTACAAAGATGCCAATCCAAAATGCACATTTTCCACAAATATAATAGAGATCTGCCATGCAAATCATAGCTTGGAAGGAGTTTAAGAAGCAACTAACTACCTAGTTTTCTAAATACATACAAAAGGGGTAAGTTAAGCCTTCTATTATAAAAAGTTTTGTGTTTTGGTTAAAATGTTTCCCCTATCCATAACCCAATTGAGAAATTTGAGCAAAGAAGGTACTTTGTCTCCTTACACCAGATGTCTATTGACGGTGAACATTCCCTTACTAGTGATGATAAACAAAAAATATGAGGAGTAAAAGTAGTGGGTTTTTTTTTAATTTTTGGCAGGCTCTTCGTCCTTTTGGTTGTCTCGAGGATGAGAAAAATAGTTTAAGCTTAGGGATGATGTTGGTAGGGTTCTTTATCAATTTGATTATAAAATATTGATTACAGGCCACACATTAAAGAAATAGTATACCACAAGTTGAGGAAGCCACACATCAAAGGAATCAAGATTTATGGGTTAGGACGAAGACTTTTAATGTACAATAGACATGTATAACAAACTTGACTATTTATAATGGAGGTAAAATGTACAAATATAAAGAGGGTAAGGTTGATATAGATATAATGTGTATGTTTGTGTGTATATATTAGCACATACAATGGAAGAGAGATATGTATGTGAGAAGATAAGGTATAATAGAATAGAGTAGTGGGGCGGATTATGTAGTGATGAGAATCATGTTTATGTACTAATTAATAAAATGCATGCATTATATTATTTGTTTGAAACAAATATAAATAAAGAAGAGAGGTTATAGTAGGAATCTTTGTGTATATCTTCCTTTAATTACAATTTGTGTTATGGATTGTATGCAAATCTATAGACCCACTTCAAATTTATGTTTAATGTTGTGATATGTATTTATGTGTAATATATTGTATTTGTTTATGCACACATAGCTCTATCTAAAAAATAAACTTATTAAACTAACAAAAGTGTGTAACTTATGCCAATAGCATGTCAAACCATTGCCTACGTCATCAAGTGATCAAATTTTAAAATATGGTTGCATCCATATAGATATCACAGGCTAGGTGGAGAACTATGTGCGGTTTGAGGCTTTTACAAACTATTGCCAAAATGTGTGGTGTATGAGTTGCACTTCAACCATACCATTAGCCTTTTTGTAGGGTGTCTTACACATGGTTAGAATTTAAAGTTAGTTTAGGTCATTCATAAGGTTTTACACATGTTTGACATTTAGGGTTTCACAATAAATTATATTCAACATGTTTACACAAGCAAACGAAGTTATAAAGCTCTTGTAACTAGATATATGAAAATGCCAAACATGCATGGAATTGATAAATGATTCATACGCATATGAAAATTTCTTACCTACTCATTTTGCATTCTTAGATTTAGATATGAAGTATTTACAAGTCAGTTCCAATATTCTTTCATTTATGTTACTTCAATATCAACCTTCCGAACATTCAATCATTTAAATACACCTCTATTATTGTGTGTTGTCACATTTAGCACTTGTTTCAATCAAATTGTCATATATATCGCTAATACAGTTATATTGTGATTTACAGGTCTTGATATTTAATTAATAATCCAAATGTACATCTTGTTTCCAAACCTAATCTAGATATAATAGATAAATAAATACTATAACACTTATTTATTAATATTGGGTTATATCATGCTGGAGTCTTAGATCATGGTATGTGGTTTGGGCTAGAAGGTTTGTTAATCTTTTAAAGGCCCACAATGAGCCTAAAAAATCCATTTTCTTTGGTGTATTATTTATCAGGCACCATTATCTTTGGATGTGGTTATGGTGGTGTTGAATCTCATTTTCCTAGCTTGACATCAACTTGAGTCCTTTAAAAAACTTGTATGGTTTTGTCCACATGCTCAATCATTGTGGAAATGGATTCATACCCTTTTCCAACCATTCATTACAAAATTATTCACTTAGAAAATGAATCTTCTTATGGACTCAACCATGCTTCCTATAAAATGCAATGATTATTGGAAAAAACTTCATGCTATTTTTTTCATATTTGGAAAGATAGAAAACGTGTTATTTTCAATAATACTATTGTGGAAAGAGAATTTTTTGTAATTAATAAAGTTATTGTGATCTCCAATGTGTTACTTCAGATCTAGGTCCAACCAGAATTAGTCTGCTTGGAAGTGGAGCATTTGCATAACCTCCTTTCTCACTAGGGGAACACTCCTTGTGTTAGTTGAACGCCTCTAGAATCTGCTTTCCGTCATTCTCCTTCTCAGGGTCAAGGTTGGGGTTTCCACAAACATCGTTATAAAAAAAGACAAAGTTTCTCTCTCCACCCCTGTTAGCCTTCACCCAGATCTCGACCTCCCTCACTTGGCTACAATGGTAGTGACAATGGTTGGGATGCTCCATGTAGGAGAAATTCCCGCATAAGGCCCTTACCATTTCTCCCACTTGCCAATATGAAGAAAATGAAGAAAAGTAAAAAAATAATGGATGGATCCCATTCTATATATGGCTGACCACTTAGGCACCAATGGCTAGGGGAACAAACTAGATAGTTTTCCTATGTCATTTGTTATGTTCATTTTTGTTGCTTAATCATTTTATGTTTTATAACATTTTTCTCTTGGTTTTATCACTATTTTTTATTAAAAACATATAATTGTATAGTCTTAATTGTGTTGCTTTGAGGTGAGTGTGCCTTATTTTTAAGGCCTTTTTTAGCTTGATGTGACTTGTATTTTGGGTGTTAGAAATTAAGACACTAAGAGGGGGGTGAATTACTGTTTGCTCAATTTTTAACTCACAATTCAATTCACATAATTTGTAACATCAAAACCAAAACAACATCCATAAGAAACTAAAATGAAAGAGCACACATAAAGACATGGTTTAATGTGGGAATCCCAAACAGGAGAGAAAAATCCACTGAAACCAAGAACTAGCTTAGGACAAGAATGTCTTGTTAATGTTACATTGATTTCATAGTTGAGCTTCAACTCAGCATGGAGCTACAACTCCAAAATTTAACCAAGCTGCTACTCAGTCTTTGATAAGCTTCTACTTATCAGGAAGCTTCAAATCCCAAATATCAACCAGGCTTCTACCTATTTCTTCTGCGAGCTACAACTCACAAGGAAGCTACTACTCTCTCCTGTTAAGCTACAACTTAGACTTTTTCTGGATATTGATCACATTGGTTTTTTTTATCTTCTACAACTAATAGTGACCACTAGATTAGCTCACTTTTCTTCTCAAATTTTCTCTTAATTTCCCTCTCTTCTAATCATTTATTTAGTATCATTCTTTGACATACAAGGTTGCCTTCCCACTCTCTTCATGTTACTTTCTTGAAATCTTCTCTCAACAACTCACACTATCAAGTGTATTTAATGTTGCAATGAGCTCAGTCAAAAAGACATAGTCTTTCATTTAACATATCCTTAAACTCCTTCATTCTTATGCTTGGTTATTCCCTCCAGCCATACTAGCATTCACTTATGAACATAAGATCCCTCTTCATCAATCTAATCCTCTATCTACTCTTTGGCTCACCCAACTGATATTAGGTTCTCGAAATTGTTCTTACATTCTTGATTATTCTCTCTACTCTATGGAGATTTTCTACACTGATTCCTATTCCTCTTTTAACTAATTTCATTTCACATGCTTTAACCAAGATATTTTGTTTCATTCATACACTCTGCATGCACCAACAAAGATTTTCCTAGCTTCAACTTTTATCAGTAATACTTCATGGTTCAACAACAACTAATATGCCTATAATGGTCTCTTTATTTTCAACATTTACTCCTTTGCATGACCTTTTGACTACTAATTCAAAGACTCTTCAAATCTTTCCTTGATTTACATGTACAAAATAGATGAAAGGTTTTAACTATAACTGCCTATAATATCATGATTACCTTTGACAGAAGGTTGTCATATTCTCAAGGTCTGTAGGTGTATTCACAATGCTATGAAGACCAAAGGAAGACACATGGATTTTTTTAAGCTTCCCAAATCACTTTCATGAGCTGACAAGCACCTTCTCTGACCTCTTTTCTCAGGTTTGTAATGTATGTCTATCTTAGACATGTTTACATAGAATGAACCTTATCTTGTAGCTCAAATAAGGTGTCTTCAAAAGTTATCAATTAAGTGAAATGTTACACAAGCCTATGAATATTCTTTATAACTCCTTCACTTACTACATCCTTCGCCATTGAGCTTCCACCATCCATTTGAGCACAAGAGAATGCATCAGGTGTTGTGCAGTTGTCTTATATTTGCACAAGAGGAAAGAGTTTACATTTGACCTCATTTCAAGTTTACATTCACGGTATTGAAGCCTGTAAGAAGCCTTCATCAACAACCAAGGCTTTGGAATCAACAAACTAAAGTGTGAAGCCATTTTATCAACTCTTCTTCATTGTCAAGAGCTCACAGTCCTAAAAACCCCAAAAAATAAGTCTCGCATACACTTGGAAAATAACAGTGAGAAGGATTCCAAAAAATTTCACAACAAAAGAGGATGATTTGAAGGCATTTGGATCAACCACACTTACCAAAATTTTGTAATAGTATCACTCTTCTTCATGGTTCAAAACTAAGACAAGGGCATGTACAATTTTTCTCAGAATGAGATGATTTTCAAGAGCTCAACCAACTCTAACACATTTTCTCAAATAGATACAACTTCATAGTCACCATTTAAGTATGATAATGGCTTTGCACAACTCTTAACTTCATTTTTTGTTTTCTATCATGCTTAAGAGATCACGATTTTGCTTGATTTCCACACACTGTGCTTGGCTGGGGTTTTAAAACAAAAACCCTCATTTGTTGTTTTGATCCTTTTGACACATCGTCCTTCACTTTTATGTCAATAACCTTGTGGAGAATTTAATCATGACTTCATATTACATATTCAGACCCTCTATTTCATTTGATGATTGAAGTTTTTCATGAATTCAAACCGACAATCAATGTTTGACATGATTGTCATAGAGATTCAAATCAATCTTCAAAAGATGATATAATTTGCATACAAGGGAGAATGTTCTTGGTATCTAGGAACCATATTGAGAAACTCCAAACATTAGACAACTTCCTACATCAAGTGTACTCACAAAACTAATGGATAAGACATGGAAAAGTCTTTACATCTCAGACCGTATGAATTTGTTTTCAAAGTTCTACTATTATGTCCTAAGTTTCTAGTATTTTACTAGAATACCTTCATTTTCATGATCAAGTTTGAGAGGATAACTTCAAATATTGATCTTGCTTCAATTTCTAAGCATTCACCTACAAGAGAGCATCACGCTTTTAGATCAAGTGTGCTTATCACCTTGACTGCCAACAAAAGGACCAACCCAGTCTTAAGAATTTAATGATTTACTAAAGAGAAACTTGCCCAAACATCTGAGATACATTTATGAGATTCCCTTCATCTTTTTCACTTTGTATTTCTAGGTACAATCATCAAACATGGTGAGCAATGTCATGAATTGCATATAGGTCTGGGACTGAGTGGACTATTTGTTTAGGAAACTTATGAGAGTCTTAGATTATAGGTTTCTTGCTTTCAATACATCATTCTTATGACTACCCAAAGTAAGGGCACTACAAAGATAAATCTAATCATCACCTCGAATGATTTGAATGCAAATATTTCAAGAAGAAAGTTGTAAGAACAACTCAGATCACAATCTTCTTGACAAGACTCTTGTAGGATATCAATGAAGCATTGAGACCTAGACTTCCGGGAGTCATCATAAGAGCATACCAGAAGCTCCACAAAAACACATGTGACATATAGAGACCATTTTCTAACTCAAATGCACATAGAAATCCTTCAAAAACCTTGCAACCCTTCAAAACATGACTGTATTTGCACAAAACTTGCAAAACATGGTACAGTCCGTATAATACCTCCACACTTGACTAGCAAAACTATCACCAAAATGACCTTAGAGAGAGTCTTATATACCCATGAGATGTTGTATAATCTTGAAAATTTTATTTTGAGTCAAAACACCTCATATTATGCCTATTGCTTACGAAGGAGTAGTGGAAAGAGAGAAATATTGCTAGTAAAATGCATAGAACTTATTTGTTTCTTATCCAATTTCCATCAAAAATTTTGTAAAAAATTCAGGATTAGAGTTATATTCAAAAATTCCTTCTATTATTTATCTGAAGGAAGCTTTAAAATTTTGTTTGGATGCTAAGAAGATAGGGTGCTCAGATTGCATTCCTCAAGAAACCGGTTTTAATAAATCTTGAATAACTTCAAAATCCCATTTCAAAATTTGATGAAAATTTGACACAAAGCACCACAACACATCCCTCTATATGATACATAGATTTTTTGCCCCATAAATATGCTTTTACATCCTATAACAATCTCATTTACCTAATCTTCCACTGTTAGTTCTTAAAGGCAGTTTTGGTGAGAACTTGAATTTTGTCTCTAACAACTAATGTAAGCCCTGTAGATGCTCATACATGCCCTAGGGAGTGTTCCTAGGATTTTACCATGCTTAAATAGGATTTTCATAACCTGCATTGAGCTCTTACATTTCATTAGGCTCTAGAACTAGGCCTAAATGTGTTAGTTTCAACTGTGACTCGCAACACTTGACTTGATACTCACTCCAAATGGTCTTTCACACATTGGAAACATCCACTATGTCATGTGAAACACTTTATCCAAGCACACCAAACATATCCATACCTCCAGCGGGCTCCTACCTCACTGATCAAGCCTGTAGGACCCTGAAATCACAATGAATGACCAAGAAACCACTATGTGACCACTCTGTGAACTTCAACCACCATTGTTATGGCACTACCAATCAACCTTCATGTCCCTTACAAAGCGTCACTTCACCACTCACACCTTTACCATCAATGCCACCTGACATCAATGACGAGCTTTACACCATTTCTGCAAATCCCAGTCTTGTAGATGGTAATAGCCTTCAAAACTTTAAATAAACTTCAAAAATTTTAAAAATACTGTGCATATTGCATTTTACATGTAATTTAAGTCCTACGTTTATAATCATACATTACTTGTATCCGTTTATATCCGTCTTTGTAACTTTAAAGTTGACAGCCGAGACAAAGTTTTCTTTGTTAAGTTTTAGAAATTCAAAATTGTTATTGCCCGTGTCTTTTTCTTGATTTTCAACTTGTTTCAAAAATTCAGTTGCTATATCAGTGGGAAGCAAATCTTTTATTGCTACTTCAGTAGCAATTTCTGGAATTGTTGTAGCCTCTATTCTTTTCTTAGGTTTCAAATTGATGTAAACATTTAGCAGGCATAACAATGTGAAGCAAATCTTTTAGGACTACTTGAGTGGCTATTAACTTTTAAACCGTTATATCGGCTGTTTTGTTTTTATTTTCAAATTGTTTAAGAACTTTAGAAGGACTCTGAAACAAATTTCATAGGGTGACTTCGACAGCAATTGATTCTAAATGGTTATAGCCTCAGTGTTTTTCCCTTGTTTTTTAAAGTGATAAGAAATTCAGCTGCTATAACAATGTGAAACAAATCTTTGACCATTACTTCCAAAATTTGTACTTGGTATTTTTCTTGATTTTCAATTTGTTTTTATAAAATTAGTTGCTATATCAATGTGGAATAAATATTTTAGGTCTACTTCAATGGCTATTAATTATAAAATTTTTGTAGTCTTTTTTCTACTTCATGATTTTCAATTTGGTCTAACAATCTAGAAATGAAACAAATCTTCGAGGGCTACTTCAATGGCAACATTTTCCTCTTGCTTTGGTAAGATCCACCATTCATGGCCTTGTTATCAAAGAATCCTCTTTCTAAACTTCTTCATAGTATTTCTGTTATGGTTGCTTTAAATTACTCTTGTCGACGCTCTCTCTTTTCTTCTATACATTGTATCGAGCCTTGCAATATTTTACCATTACTATAAACTAGCAAAAGCATCCACAGGTGCTTGTGAGAGGCCGATAGGAAGATTGGAGGAGTATTTGAATGCAGTAAATTAGTAATTTTAAGAGGTTTGGAGTTACAAAATATTTGTAAAGTTTTAAGAGAACAATCCATGAGGTAGCATGCAAAATATGTTGGCTTTGAAAAGTTTAGGCAACAATTAAAGTTGTTAGAGGTCGTATGTGATAGAGAGTTCCTGCAATGAAAAAGTGTGTAGTTAATATCATAGTGTGGATGCTTAATAAATGTAAATAGAATTACATTGTGGGTAAGTAGACGGTGATAACCTGTATTTGATCGTCAAAAAAGGCTTAAGAACTGGCTGCATCTATTGTTGATGTCGTGCACTGGATGAAAATGTAATTTGTAATTAGTTTCATAGACATTCGTGTAAAGTAACTTAACGATGAAGAGATTGTTCGGAAAGAATGGGAAAACGTAATTTACTTATAATGAGGAGAGAGATACTTGTTAGCTTCAATTGCTGACAACATCCTTAGGCATTCCTCTTCTAGCAATCTTTGTTTTACATTCCTTGTTGTTTTGATTTCTGAGTAGTGCTCAAAAGTAAAAGGGGGAGATATTCTCAAATGGTCAATGGACCTAACTCGGGATAATGCTGTGAAAGTCAACCCCGGTTTCTCATCATCTCCAATATCAACAGTTGCTTTAGGTAAAGTTAATCCTTGAGACTTGTGTATGGTAAGGGCCCAAGCCATTTTTAGCGGCACCTGTTTGCGATTGCCTCTTATTACTGGTAATATAGGAATGGATTTAGGATTTATGGGGTCCCATGCAGGACCTGCATAGTTATCAAATTTTACTATTACAGACATGGGCAAGCTGGGCAGTTTGGAGCCAGCGGTGTAGATAATGTCCTGTATAGTACCAATAGAACCGTTAACTAATCCAGTTTCAATGCAAAGGTTACAGAGTAACATAACACGTTGATCTGTACAGAGGAGGACTTCATTTTCCAACTGGTCATCGTCTGCATCTTCTAATCCTGAGCGCCTCGTATATTCGGCAACACTCTGGGCGATCGGCTTGGATAAAGACTTAAGCATGTGTTTGTTATGCAAACGAACAAATTTGTTAGTTGCATATAAGTGGATTGTTGAATCGAAGGATTCTCTTGTGCCCTGGCTGAAAGCAAGCATTTATCTGTTTCATGAGTGTTTCCCAATCATGGAAAATAGGTTCAACATTTCTAATGTTTTTCAAGATCATGCGGAAGATGATTTGTTCGTGGATCACTTCCTTGTTGTCGAAATATTACATCTAAGGTAACGACAATGTTGAAAGTGTCCCAAAGCCTTCTCCCAATTGTGTTTCCTGGAAGTGGTGTAAAAAGACCATTGCAAGTGGAGATGAATACAAACTAATCATGATCATTGTAAAAGAAAGAACCTATTAAATAATTAAGAATTTTTGGAGGGTTAAAACACGATGCAAGCTTACCGACATATATTGGGATGTCCCTGACAGGAGGTAGTTGAGCCAGATCTCCAACAAGAATCATTGATCTACCACCAAATGGTTCGGTTGCGTGTGCTGGGAATGCTTGCTGGAGTCGATCGTTGATGTTTTTGAAATTTTGGGACCTAAAAAACTCATCTCATCTATGAGAATGTAACGCATGTGTTTCATTTCTTCTTGAAACACTGCCAATGTTTGTCCTTTTAAAGAATGGACATCCCTAATCGGGATTCTAAGACCATTATGTATTGTTCTACCTTGTATGTTGAAAGTAGCAACACCTGTAGGAGCAAGGAGCAATAAAGGGTTTTTTCCATTTATTGATCGAGAGTCTAAGGTGTTCCTTATACACTGGATCAGATATGATTTACCAGTCCCAGTTGTTCCTTGAATAATCATTTTGAGTGGCTCTTGATTGCCTATATGGTCGCAATGACCCACGACCATGGAATATGCAATGTGTTGTTCTGCAGATAAATTGTGTATAGGGTTGAGGTGTTCTAGAGCATTATTGGTTATTGGAATGGAGGAATGAATGCTATCTAGAAAATGTACATATGTATCATGTAATGGTGGCGGTAAAGAATGTTGGCTCCAATCATGGTCAAGGTCGTAATCACGACGACCAAGCAACTCGATATCTGAAAATTACATGTCATTATGTGGGGCCAATGCAGACATGAGTTCCCATTCGTCCATATCTAAGGGCCTACCTCTGGGTTTTCTTCGACATTATCTTCAGCCACATCATCAGATGTTGGTGATGTTTGCATGCGATCAATGTGCCAAGCATGGTATGTACCCCTTATAGATTCCCAAGAGCGTACTATTTCTACATTTGTGATGTTGATATCAACATAAATATTTCGAAAGGGTTTATATAGGAGGCTCTCACTCCAACAAAATTCCACATATTCATCTGATTCTTCATCAGGTATGGAGTAAAACCTTGGCCATATGTGCACTATAGCTTGTGGCTGCCGAAATTTCCATTGTTCATTTTTACGTTTTGGAGAATAAGACCATGACCTGTCAACATCCAACATTGTAATATTTTCTAGTTGTGAAGGGCATGAACATACGCATGTAGGAAATTTGAATCAGTTGAATCATCATCAATGTTTAGTTGGACACGTCTATACACCCTTCGGCCAACACTAAGTGTAATAAATTTTCTACTACACTCCACAAGTGGTAGCTTCAACAACATATGACATGTTTCTTGTGCACCAATATCATGCTCTACTATTGTGTCTATAAGGAATTTTCAGTATGCACACAATGCTGGGTCTTGGGAATGATTGGCAGCAGCAACCCGTGTTAGCATGTCATGATAACTCTTTGAAATTTTTTTTGCTTTTGCAACATACTTTGCAATGTAATTCAAAACTACTAGGTGGGAAAGGATGGGTTGACAATCTATGTTTTCCCTCCAAAGTGAAAGCATATTGGGATTATGTACATTGATTCTATCATCATTGTGTGCAGGAAGATATTTTTTTTTACCGTCTTCATCTACAAATAATTTTGATTCTGCTTGCAACTCCCAAGGAGCTTTATACCGAACAAACATTTATGGACCCTTTTTTTCACAGGCATGTGTCCAATGTGCACTTTGTGTGTCTTTCAACATGATTTACAATTTCTTCATAATCATGTCTTATATCACACTGCATTATTTGGAATGTATCCATCAAACAAGGGTCATCATTGGTAGATCTTGAAAAATGGTTATTCCTTTGACTCTCGTCTCTTGGATTCCATGCATTAATAAAATTATCATAATATGCCTTTGATTTTGCAAGCTGCAATGGATCATTCCAATCCATATTTTCAACATCTGGCGCATCCTTTAGCCAAATGACCATATGTCTATGAATTGATGATCGATATTGCCATTCATTCCTGCAAGAAATGGATAGAGATAGTAGTTGCATATAAGTGTCACACACAATGATTGGATATGAGTTTTTCATCAAATACAATGCAAAATAATTTGACATGATTGGGGAGAAGAAAGAGGATACCTTGACCAAATGTCTATTGTACCGAAGTGCTTGATGAGGACCTCATCAATGAAAATCTTGAAGCGGTGATGCATATACATAACAACAATATGCGGATTGGTAATTATGTTTTTACTCCTCCAATGGTAGCCCTCTGTAGCATTACTTAGATGCGAGCCAGGCATGACTTGATGTAGGTCTAGCCATTTGGTATCTGTCACTCTCAATGTAATGAAGAATGTTGGACACCCTAATTGCATAATCATGTCCATCAACTCATTCTTACATGTTTTCCAATAGGCCCTAGTACCTCTAATGTTGGCTGCATAACGCATTACTTGCTCAGGAAGCTTGTCATCTAGCATATCTCGAAGGTGGTGGCGGAGATCTTGAATAGTAGTTGGTATGTTGTCACCCACATTTTTCTTCACAAACAACGATGCAGTGGATTGCGTTCGGTGCCTCAACATAAGGTTCAATAAGAAATACCTGAATCTTGGATGGGCACCAAATCTATTGTCATGGTATTTCATCAAATGTAGAGCATATTCATGTATACGTAACTTTTTTATTCGAGGTTGCAACCATTTAGCTTCACCATTTGGAAATAATGTAGGGAAGGCCATGTCAAACAAACCTTCAGTATTGTATTCGTTAACTGGAGATAGCCCAATAGTAGGCCCGATCAATTCTGTCAATGGCACCAACTCCTTCATTTTCAATAATGTTTCTTACCTCTTCCATTTCACGACGTGTGTTTCCCATTCTTATTGCAAAAGACGATGGTTGCTGCTGAAGTTTCTTCAAAATTTGATGTAGTGGGGTCTTCAACAAAGTCATCGACATTGTGATTGTCGTCAATGTTTGACTCAACAAATTGGAGGCTCTGAGATATGTCCATTTCTTCTTCAGGTAGTTCAAAAATGGCAATATTACATAATTGGACATCCTTGTAGTACCTATCATTGCAAATTTTATATCGGAGAGCATCCAATACACGAGATCTCTTTACCAGACAGTCATAGTGTTTTGAATGACTTCCATGTCTTCTAACGATAAGAATATCGAGGTCCCGAACACGCCGAGGAAGATAAGTAGCAATTGAAGTTATGTCTTACAGAAAGGTTATAGTGTGCCCCCTTGTACTTATACTGGCCTCCTCGTGCATGGCTTACTTGCATTATGGGATTGACACGAGCAATAAGCATCTCTTCAACTTGTGTGAGAACTCCCAAGACATGAGGCTGGACACCAGGGTCCATATTATTCCATGATGAAAAGCGATGACCATTGCGTTCAGAGTAGCATCTTGTACAAACTGGTCCTGTGGCTGTGAGTTTGACTTTGATTCCTGGGTATGCCTCTTTACAAACAGTGCACACTGGCATGTTTGCGAGGTTATCCAGTCTCAGGTGGAATGACCTTTGAATAGACATAAGGTCAGATGATAATCTTACTCGTGATTCTTGAGAATTGGGAAAATCACACGTATTATGAGTCATCGTGATGTCTTGTAGCTCAAAATTCCTTTTCCGTGAATGTGGGATTTGGAAGGTTGTTAATGGGAACATGAGGATGTGTTTGAGGGCACTGCAACAGAAGGGAGTGTAGATTTTCTGCTCTTGAAGGTCCACTTCCATTTTGATGAGGGCATGGATGACTATACACGCATTGGAAATTATACTGCCCTCTGCCTCTCTGAGAAATGTATTCTTTGTTGTTAATGCCGACATTATGTTGGGTAGTCAAGGAATGAATGGAAGCATTATGACATGTTGCCACCTGTGGATGCAAGGGAGGCGCCACTGCAAAGTCATTTTGTTGCCCTTGGACTTGCATCGGCACGAAATTAATGTCAAACAACTCAGTCCTTGATGCATATAGTTGTCTTCTTCTCCTGTTTATTTCTTCTCTTTGTGCATGATACCTTTCTCTTTTCTTTTTGTTTATCTCTTCTTTTTGCTCTTGATATCTTTGCCTTCTTCGTCTGTTTATTTCTTCATGCCTTTCTGCATAAAGTGTAGGTTGAGTAACATCTGTTTGTTGTCGAGGTTGGGTCACAATAGTTTCATGGGTTTGAGGTTGCACACACTGTTGGTCACTATGCAAATGGTTTCGAGGAATGTTAATGCAGCTTGCATCGTTGTAACATGTAATGATATTAGTTGGATCGATTTGGCTAACCATAGTTTGATGGGACTGATATCTATCTGTTTGAGTTGATGTCAACATTTCAGAAAGGATGGCATCATGGGTTTGACATCTACAATAGTAATAAACAAATAATCACTAATGGTAATCAAAGTAAATTTCACACAAAAGAATGAAGTATTTTGTAATTTCAAAACTGCCTAATATTTTAGATTGCAATAACACTAAGAAACGTGAATAACAACAAAGCAACGATTGGCATCAAATAAAATAATATAGAAGATTATACATAGAATTGTAAATGAAATTTGTATCGAGCCTTGCAATATTTGACCATTACTTTAAATTAAATTTTTAAAAAATTGAGCGAAGAATTGAGTTGGACATGAAGAAAAAAGAAATAAAATCCAAGGGGAGGCTCCCAATTGATAAACATGTAGATACCCTAGACACTTCCTATCGTTTTACTTTTATGTCGCCACCTCCGTATTTATTG
The DNA here is from genome assembly GCA_019776745.2 of Taxus chinensis. Lineage (NCBI taxonomy): Eukaryota > Viridiplantae > Streptophyta > Pinopsida > Cupressales > Taxaceae > Taxus > Taxus chinensis. Next base: position 912,010,082 of record CM034147.1, on the reverse strand, counting down.
TTTTGCCTTTATATACTATTTTGTCCCCACCCATTTGTCCTCTGCAAAAAAAACTTCCAACCGGAACGGTAAAAAAACCATACGCCAGAAGATCCGACACGCAATCGTAAATAAAGGTGATGCCTAGGTTCGTTGCGTGTGCAGGCAAACAAAGAAAGAGACTCCAGTCTCCCTCTCTCCACGAAACAAGCTCATTTATTTACAAACTGCAATTGAAGTGGGTACCTGACTTCATACATGAACCTGTCGTTTGAGTTGGAATTAAACAACATCAAATAAATCAGAGAGGAACTAAAAAATTGGAGCTTTTCAAAGATGGCGAAGCAGCAGCGATTTGCAGATGTGGAAAGAACAGGGTCGATGGGTAAAAGGCGAGGAGATAAAATTATTCACCCAGTAACACAAGAAGGCGAAGTTCAGCAGCAGGAGCGTCTGCCTGCTATTTCATACATGGAATCTCCGAACAAGAAAAAGGAAGACATGGATAATTCCCTGCGTTTGTGGTAGCAAATGTTGTCGTGTTTGTGGGCCCACAATGGCGGTGAATGACTGCCCTAAAGAATTCAGAGGCGCCCTCACAAATGCGTCCCTCAGGTTTTTGGGGAGAATGTCTTTTCAGCCCCTCAAGCAGAATCCCCCTCTTTGGGCCTTCGTCGTCCACGTAAGTTATGCTTTCGTTTGAACAAAGTTTTGTAAATCTTGTTAATTCAAAAAATGCAAGAAATGGATTAGTTTGAATCAGACTTTCTTTTTTATTGAAAATGTGTTTTAGTGGATGCTATCAGGCAGTATAATTGTAAGATTGGGTTGTGGGTTTTGCTTAGATTTTGAGTCGGCGAGGGAACAGGTATCAACGGCTTAAAAGTAACCCACACTTATTGACGCCCAATTTCGAGTTTGGTTGTGGAAAATTTTCCAGCAAGAAATATGTATCAATGAATTGAGGAGTAGAAACTGTTAGTGGGAGGAACACTACCAATCCTTCAAAAAGTAAAAGCCAGTAGTCTCACCTCTGCATACACAACAGGATAGTTTTCGCATACCCCAATTCGGTATCAGCTCAAATATAATTGTGATCAATGTGGGATTTGATAACCTGATACTTTACAGCCCACAACAATCCTTAAGTTTCATACACCAAATTGGTGTTACCCCACCCCCTGGGATGACCTAAAGAACTACCTTTCTGTGCACCCTTTGAATCCACATTGCCTTTTCATAGATGCACACTTTTTGTAGCCACATTGCCTTCTAATAACTTAATAAGCAACCTTTATATCCACATTGCCTTTCTCATATGTACAAACCTTTGTATCCACATTGCCTTCTCATATGCAACCCCTGTATCCACATCGTCTTCTCATATATGCACCTTTTTTTATCCACATTGCCTTCTCATATACACCCTTTATATCCTCATTGCCTTCCCGTAATGTGCCTGAAAAATAAATAATTATTTTAATCTGTTGTATGGAATGCTTCATAATCACGCCGCTACATATGTGCTCACTACTTCAATTTCTTACTCTTAAAGCCCCCAGATATTTTGAATTTTGCATATACTGGCTATGTTTTTATGCAATGTAATAGTATTTATGATATGGAGGCACCCTTTCATGAAGCTCATTTGAAGTCCAAAAAAGTTCCAAATCACAGTTTCTCTTTTGAACAGTAACAGTTTAAATATGGTCAAGATTCTACAACAGGTTTCAAAATCAGATAATAGCACATGCACCACCCAAAGTGCACGACAAGCCTTTGAAAGTGCCCTCTGTATCCTCATTGCCTTTTTTTTTACCCACTCTTGTATCCCCATATTTTCTTTCCCAGAATGACCACACGTGCATGAAAAATATATCATTTTAATTTGATGTACAGAACTCTTCCAAAGGGGAGTCGATCCTAGGTCCTTTGACATCCTGGTTCGCGAAGAGCATATTCACTATGTTTCATGCAATGCTAAAGACTTAGTTGTAATAGTGTTTATGATATTTAGGTGCCCTTTCTTGACATTCATGCATAGTCTGAAAAGTTCCGGAGCATAGTTTCACCTTTGTACAATGAAAGTAAAATGTGGTCAATATCTACAAAATGTTTCAAAGCTACATTAGAACACACACTTTTGCATGATGACAATCGAAATATGTTCAAGATTATAAAACATGTTTCAGATTCAGACGCAATCACATAAACAAGTTTAGTAACATAAGGCACATGTAAAACTGAAGCTAGCTCAAATTGCATATGTGATGTATCAAACATCTATATCTGTTTTCTACCTTGAAATCACTGATTTTTCATATAGATTTACACAAAATTTGGTATTTTCGATTGGATTTTTAGCAAGTTTGATGTATGTGCATGTGTGTGAGCATTTGAGAAAGAACATTTGGATGGACTACTTCCCATCACCCCTTATAAGGCTTCAAATAAAGCTTAGATGAAGCCCTTCTTTTACCTGATATACCATGTATATGTGTCAAATACAAACTACGTAGTCATATTAGAGGTCGTATTTATCATTGTGAGACGTTTGGTACGAGGAAATGTTTACATGTGTTAGTACAAACTACTTAGTCATATTAGAGGTAGGTTGTCCAAAATAACACCCATAGCTATTTTGACAACTTCATTTAAGTCGAGGACTTAAGCACTTTTTGTTCGGAGAAAGCCGCGCAACAAAGGAAGCTTAGTGTTCCTGCGGAAGGTAGGAACATAGTGTTCCGCTAGGTCAGCAAAACTCTGCACAACAAAGGAACAAGGGCTCGCAGGACTTAGGTGCGGGCTCCGAAAAATCAGAAGTCCACGGAACAAAGAAGATAGTGTTCCGTAGTAAATCAGTTGGAGGCGTAGTGTTTTTGCGGGGTTCAAGAAAGATAGTGCATTCGCAGGATTTGCAAGGTTTGCGTTACAAAGGAAAGGGCCAACGAAGTTATACTCCTATGCGGAACAAAGCAATGGGGCTCCGACATCGTGTCACGTGAAAAGTTAAGTTATTTGTGGAGCGAAGAAATGAAGAAACTATGGTGTTCCACAGGTTTGCAAAACCCTCGCAACAAAGTGTTTCACCACCGTGGTAACAGATGTCGCGACAACAAAGGTGCAAGCAAATTCCGGCTTTTCGCTGAGGTTAAGGTGGAAAGTTTAAAGCTGCGTAGATCATTCAAAAGACTCCGACAGAAGAAACGCAGGACTCCATGAAAATTAGAAACAACAAGTTCGTGCGGATCAAATAGAAACATCATGAAGCCACGAGAGACAGAGGTTGAAGTCGCGGGTTATGGAAAAGCTAATCGACGCACAACTCCACAAGATCATTTAAGAATATGACGGAAAGAAGGCGGAACATCATAATTTTGCGAAGCACGACTAAGCCGCACCTAATTCAAGTCAAACGCACAACCACCTCAACAACTAGGGTTTAATGATGTATGGGCTACCGTCCTCTCTTGTATCTGGTGATTTGATGGCGTGCGTCTAGCAGCGATGGCACCTATGCTTGGACTGCGAAATCAATGGCGCCCATGTCTGCCTACAGGCATTGAATGGTGATCGCAGTACCATCCTTGTGTAGTTGGCTCTCTCCATTATTGGGTGTCTCTTCTCTCCTTCTCTCTTCTTTTCCTTTCTGTATATAAATGCAACTAGTTTTCATTGTAAATGGGATCCTCTTTTCTTTTTGTAAAGTTACCATGCTAAAATGTTGACTGATCTTTAAGTTGCAGACCTCTGTTTTGAGCTTTTGTAATGCATCCAATGCCTTTTGAATGACTGTAATAGACTGTGCATCCCCTATAAAGCAATAATATATGCTGAATGTGGCTTTTATCTGCCCTTTTTACTTACATTATTGTCTTCTTGCCTCTTTGTTCCTCCCATTTTATATTGTGTATGGAGTTGGGACTATATCTGCGTGGCTTCCATTTCATTGTGTCATATATGTAGGGTTTCAAGTTGATGGAGTTGTAAAGCTATAGTGGTGGTCTAGATCTGCCTCTCTCAGCCTTGTGTGAGCCTTCCTTGCTTCCCTAAACTTAAAAGAAAGAGAGATCCTCTTTCTTTGGTGCTATCACCACTCTTTTAGCTTAGTTTTCCCTTTCATGCATTCCTTCTCCCTTTCCCCCTTGCAGTTCAGTAGCATAATGTAGCTTAGGAATAGTTTAGCAATTAGTAAGATAGGTAGAAGGAAGCCGACCTTCTCTGGAGGTTGATCTCATACAGTCAACGTCCCCACGTTGAGAGATCATCCCCATGTTTGACTGAGGTGCTAAATCTCTGGAGTCAGCAAAGGGTGCAGGCTTGAATGACAACAGTAGTATTTATCATTGTGAAATGTTTGGTATGATGACATGTTTTGCCACCTTGTATCGAGATGCAGCATTTATGATACATTATGTTGTTAAAGATTGGGGAAAGTTTTACTTGGTTATTTATTATTTTATAAATTTCAAATTTTATAACCATGTCAAGGCTCTCCATTGCATTGAATTTGGAAAATTTCTCTGAAGTTGATACTGTCAAGTAACTTATCGGGCACAATTGTTTTTAACTGTTTGATCCTGATAACAGGATGTATAGTTCAGGAGACAATTAAGTTTATCTCGTATTACAATTCTGGTTGTATCTTTCTTTTCTTGCAGATTAGAAAAAATGGGAGGGCCTCGAGTGGAGTAAGATTGTACACGAGCATCAGGGGTGGAGGCTCATCACGTGTATTTGGCTACATGCAGGACTTGTTCATCTGTTTTCTAATATGTTGAGTCTTGTTTTCATTGGAATTCGCCTTGAACAAGAATTTGGATTCTGTAAGTTCTAAAAGGCATGCATTCTCATATCCTTCACCATTGTATTTGATGTCTTTGGTTCTTGGATAATGAATCTTAGACACAATGTTATTTATTCCAGTGATAGTGATCTATATTTTTCTATTGGAATTGGTTTCTCCTTTATTTGCCTCACAGCAACTTTGTTGTTTTGTTTTATTTGAATTGTCAGCTTTATCTGATTTGATTTTGAATCTTTCAATTTAAAACATTTCGTAGTCATTCAGAAGAAATCTGGTTGTTTCACCAATCGCATTTCTTATTCGTTTGTGTGTCGAAGAAAGTGAATTCTATCCAGTGGCTCATTTCCTTTCTATTTTCTCCGGTTATTACAGTTAAGATCGGCATGCTATACCTACTTTCTGGATTTGGTGGCAGCTTGTTGTCAGCTCTATTTATCCAGTCTAATATATCTGTTGGGGCATCGGGTGCCCTTTTTGGGTTGCTAGGTGCTATGCTCTCAGAACTTATTGCAAACTGGACAATCTATGCCAATAAGGTTAATAATATTTTTATCTTGATGGGCCTTTTTAAATTGAATTTTTGTTATTCTACTTACCTTTTGGAATTAGCATGTTAAATAAAGTTCTAATTATTAGGCAATATGCGGCACTTAACCAGATTATATTTAAATCTCTCTTTGTAGATTGCAGCTCTAGTGACTCTTGTTGTCATCGTTGTCTTCAACTTGGCTGTTGGATTACTACCACATGTAGACAATTTTGCACATCTTGGAGGATTTATGTCTGGGTTCCTTCTTGGATTTGTGTTTTTAATCCGGCCTCAGTTTGGATGGATTAATCAAAAGAAACTTACTCCAGGGTATGAATTGGATACCCCAATCAAACCTAAGTACAAAACCATATCAGTATGTGTTGTGGCTTGTCGGCACTGCTCTCTGCTAATTATAGGGTAAGTTTAACTATGAATTTTTTATGTCAACTAATATTTCTCAATTAGTAGAATGTTTTACATTCCAAACTGCATTTTGATAGTTGTCTAATGTGGGTTGATTTTTTTTTTGTACCAGTGGTGGAAATTTGAGAAATGATTCTCTAACTTGATGTTGATTGATTAAAGCAGAGAAATGCCATAATGATTTTAAGTTTGCAGTTTTCTGATAACCAGTGGCTGTTATTTTAACAAACAATTTTATTTTAGCATGTTTTTCTAGTGGTAAATTTCTAAGTTGATGTCAAAATGATTGCTATCCCTGTCTTGTTTTTATGTGAACTAAATATGGAGGATAGAGTAATAGAACTAAAACATTGCCTGTAGTTATAAACATAACAGCATCAGCATGTGCCTTTTTTACATATCACCTATGTTCCACAGGGACACGTCCCCCTATGTTATTTAGCTCGTCCCTCCGTACAGGGGACATTTCGGAACCATCGGGGGATGGATAGGAAACGTCCCGCCTTCCCGTCCCCCAAACTTTGCAAATTTTAGGAAACGTCCCGGGGGACGTTAAAAAAAAAACAGGGGATGACAGGGGACGGCTGCTGGATGTCCCCGGTATGTTTAGGAGGGACGGCTGCTGGCTGGATGTCCCCCAGTACGTTTAGAGGGAACTTCTAGCTGTCCCCCTAAACATACCGGGGACATCGCAGCTCCGTCCCCCTGCTGTCCCCTAAGCAAACAGCCTTAAAAAACACTATTTGATTTCACATTTTTCATTTAAAATAACTAGTCATTGAATGGATTGAATGTGATTTCGTGGATTTCCATATCTTCCATCATAGTAACATTTAAAAAACTTTTGCTGTATATGCAAATTATTTCTGTTGAAAATCTACCGAGTCCATGTGTATTGAAGGCTTTTTGCCTGTGAGATTACTTTTGAGATCCATAAAAGACTGTCTTCTGTTGTTGCTTAGCTAGTGCCTTAGGTTTGGGCTTTTGTATAGTTGGTCTTTTGCGTCTCTTAACCTTTTTTCCTACCTTTCCTAAAGCCTGGAGTTTTATTTTCATTCCGTAGCTGCCTTAGCTATTGCCATTAGATTTGGGCTTTGTATGTTATTGGTGTTTCGCATCTTTTAACCTTTCTTCTACCTTTCCTGAAGCCTGGGGTTTATTTCGTGAAATTGAGAAGTTAAAGCCTGCAGTGCAGGCTATGTGATCTGTGCTGAGCCCCAGGAGTTGTATGGAGGACAAACTACAAATTAACTAAGAGACGGATCTACCTAATTATTGTGTGGATTATGTTGAAAGTGAGATGGAAATGTAATAACAAATGTGAAAGAAACCATTGCACATTTAAAATGAAGCTCTTCTTTTTCATCTTGAATAGAATAATGTTACATAGAGTACAATGATGGACTAAGAATCCAAGGCTGTGTTATTCCCCCTGGGTCAAATCCTGAGGATTGTGGCGTTGAAAATTTAAACTGATGATTGAATTTTGTGTATAAGCCGACATGCGTCTTTGACTGATTAGAGTCGAGGATATGAGGGAAAATATAACGTTACAAACAAGAACAAGAACAAACGTGGTACAAAGACCATTCACATTCCAATGTGTCAACTTCCTTGTCCCGTTGCTAGATCGAGAAGGGTGAAGTGTTGTTGGATGACATGAATCCTGTCAATCATGTGGCTTGTGGAGCCAAACACAGGTATGAGCTGTGAATCTGGTTACAAGGCTGCAAATCGTTGCGACTTTTCATTGAAAGGGTGCAGAACCCAACCTGAGGGTGCTTGTGCTTCGGATTAGTCACCCTTTCATGAAAAGCGATGGCCACCATTGCGTGGGTGCGCCAGCTGCAGAAACTGAACGTGGAGATGCTAAAAAAGTATATCCCACTTTTCTTGATCTGCATTACCCCTTCTTCACAAACAGTATGAGTGCCAATGGTTCAGTGCGAGTCGGAAGCAAGTGTCAATGAACACAATGTTCTCTATTGGAATCAAGTGTGCAGGATCCAAATCTGAAGGATGATGGATTGTGAAAGGCTTTAGCAGAGGTGTTGCATACGTCTTGAGTAATTCAACATTGAATACATGATGCATGCCCAAGTATGGAGGAATATCTAGGGCGAACGCATTCTATAACCGTGTGAAGGATGGTCTACGGACCACATCACAGTGGTTTAAAGCTTGCACCGAGGACCTTAAAACACTCTTTTTGCAAGTGCACTACGATTTTTTGGCACCAATTTGAAAAGTGTGGTGTTCGATGCGAATCAAAATCTGTTGAACCTTGGTGGTGCACATGTTGAATTTTCTGTAGGAATTTCTCTGCTTTGTCCAATTTGTTAGCCTTTACACCAGTTTCTAGAACTGTATGGGGTGCGAAATACAATGTCAAGAGGTGCTGCAGGTTGGAACCCATAACATATCTGGAATGGACCATGTCCTGTAGAATTGTGAATACCACTGTTGTAGGCATGTTTTTATGTGTGGTAATGTGCACTATTGTACATTCAAAACAAATGGACAATTTTGTGTTTTACCACTTCAGTTCACACATAGGTCCGAGGATGGAATGCTGTTGATCTACTCCAATTGCGTGTGTAACATCTCCCGTAAAATCTTGCAAGAAATGGATAACAATGGAGAGAGGAACCCCCAAAGTAGAGTTTGACTGTCATAGGTACATCGATTGGCTTCTTGCAGGATACCATGTTACCATTTTTTGAGAACTAACAACAACAACGAACACAAAGTCATGCCAATGCTTGATCATCGGGTATGCCAGATAAGAAATCCATGTTGATAGATTCCCATCTGGTTTGGACATAATTGGAAGAGGTGTATGCCTACCCAATTTGCGATTGGTTGCTTTGGCTATGCTGCAAGGTACACAAGACTTGTTGTGAGCCTCAATGTCTTTACACATACGTGCACAATAAAAGTGTCGTTTGAAGTGATGATTCCTGGACATTGATGTTCAAAGCAAGTTGGGAACATCAAGATTTGTGTCACTTCCTGAATTTTGTTTGCTATGAAGTTTGAGAAAACAGTATCTTTTGCACACAACATTCTTGATCATAACGGGTATCAATCTCGTGATGATTACACCATTTCTTTCGATTCCCCTTTCCTTGCTTTGGTGGTAGATCTTTTGGTTGTATAGTTGCTTGCGGCTAAGGTGAAGGTTGCTCATTGCAAGGTTGGCATGGTGCGGTGTGTGGAATAAACTCCATAGCTGCTTGTATGTATTGGTGAAGATTGCTAGTGTTCTTCGGGACTTTGTCGAGGGCTGCTTGGCACAGATTGACATGTGCGTAGAGTTCTTGGAACAAGGTATAATTTGGCACTCACTGGTCCTCTTGCCACAACAATTAGAATTAATCATACACATTGTGGTGGTGTTTGAGAGGATAGCAGTGTGTGCATGTACTGCCTCTTTGAACTTGGACCGTTCTTGGAACAAGGTATAATCTTGGAACAAGGTATAATCTGGCAGTCATTGGTCCTCTTGTCGCAACAATTAGAATTAATCATACACATCATGGTGGTGTTCGTGGTGGTGCTTGAGAGGATAGTAGTGTGCATGTACTGCCTACTTGAACTTGCTCTCATTTATTCACGCTAAAAAAGATTTCCACCAGCTGAGCACCGAATTGGACATCTTTTAAGTTATGAAGGTGAACATTTCTGCACATGTGAACTTATTGACGTTATAATAAGACTCCAAATGTCAAAGCCATTCATCCAACGCCTTGGCGTCGATTTTTCCTTGAAACATTGAGATGTTGAGATTGGTTTGCACCTTGAACAAATTTTGGCAAAAAGAACGAAGCTTCTTGGATGGGCTTTTGGACTTCTGTTGAAACAAGTGTTTTTTTTGCATCATCAAACATCTTGGCTTTGTGTTGTCGCTCTTCATGATAGATTGGAACAAAACCGGGTTATATTTGCCTTACTGCAAATGAGTTGCCATGCATGACTAGAGACTCGTTGTGGCTTTTTGTCATAGCTCTTCAGAACAGATTGAAACAAAACCGGGTTATATGCCTTATTTCTGATACTGCAATTGAGTTGCCATGTACCTCTAGAGAGTCGTTGTGGAAACCAAGCAGCAGGATGGCTAACAGTTGCTTTGTTACTAATGATCCATGTTGAGCCCAGGAGTTGCACAGAAGACAATCCACAAACTAAGAGATGGATCTACCTAATTAATCTGTGAATTATGTTGAACATGCACAATGGATATGTTAGAACAAATGCGGAGGCATTGCACATCGGATAGAGCCAATGGATAGTAAAATGAGTCTCTTCTATTCATCCTGATTAGGATATGCTACATAAGAGTACAATGCTGGACTAAGAATCTAAGGCTGGGTTATTCCCACCGGCTAAATGGACTGTGGGGTGTTGAGAAGTGTATACAAATGTAGTGGACATTTTGTATATAGACAACATGCATCTCCTATTGATTAGAGTCAAGGATACTAGGAGAACATACATGTTACAAACACAGGAACAAGAGGTTGCAAAGACCATTCACCTTCCAACCGTTTTGAACTTGCTTGCCCATTGCTGGACCATAAAGGTGAAGTGTTGTTGGATGATGTGGATTCTGTCGATGATGTGGCTTGTTGTGTAGCACTTGTGGATCCTAACATGCTTATGTGTGTTACATAGTGTTATTCACAAGGGCTTGTGAAGCTGCTGAAGGTGTGTGCTGCAAATTTTGCTGTGAATTGTGCAATTTTTACATCAAAATAAACACAATAACATGTAATAAATTGCCAAATACCTTTTATCTTATAATGTTGTTTGCATAATTATTACATGTTTTCTGTTTAGTTTAATGTCTATTGAGTGGATTTGCCAAGGAATGAGAATATTATGACGACTACCAGAGGCATTCATACTCTTGGGCTTTGTTGTTTCATTTCCAAGATTTATAACTCTCTTTATAAATCGTAAGCTTTGATAGTTTTTGGACGTATACATGGCATGATTTCTTGCCACAAACAAGAAATAAATAATTTTATAAGAAACTTTGTATTGTTGTCTTTTAGTCAGTAGTAATAACAAAAAAGGACTAAATCAAGTTTTGTGCTCAGTTTTGGCCTACAATTCCTGGCACCATTCATGTTTAGTTCCATCATAGTTTTAGTTAGTATTGGAATTTTGTTTTGTCCAATTGGCCATATTTTGTTATAATGAAGTCAGATTGGGTAAATTACATCGCTGTGTTTTACTTAATCTCCCTTACTGCAATGTGTGAAATTTTGCCGAGTATCTTCTGTAGCACTGTATGATTACTTATCCTTGTCTTGGATTTTCTCAGTGACAAGGCTAGTGTCCACGAGATCTTGATCTCGTGTTCCCAGTCATATTTAGAAATATCTATTTGAGCTCATTCAAGTTGCTTTTCTTGTACAGATATGCTGTCGGTTTGTCTATGCTTTTGCGCGACATAAATGGAAATGATCACTGTAGTTGGTGCCTATTATTTAAGTTGCGTGCCAACTAGCAAGTGGAGTTGCAAGGAGAAGTCAGTTTATTGTTTGGTAACGAGCTGCTTAAAGTTCTCAAAAGCTTAATGTTTCTCCTAATGCATTTTCAAATTTGGCAATTTTGAATGTAGTATTGCTAGAATAATATCTGTTTATTAATTACTATGTAGCAGTTGATATGCTTACTGATTCGTAATGGTGCTTTCATGCAGTCATCACAAAGCGAAACAGAATTGACTTTAACATGCCAAAATGATGGCAGGACAAGGATATATCCATTTGGGAATGTATCTGATGACAGACTAAGAGATCTTTGTACACAACTCTGCACCTAACTTGGCAGAGTCGTGTGCTACTTGCCATTGATGGAGGATTCTTTGCATACATATGAAGTTCTTAGTTAAAGGCGACAATAAAGTGGTCATGGAGCCACGAAAAAGATTGTAAATCCATCAGTATTCTTTGTGTATATTGAACAGATCAAATTCATGAAATCATAGAAGAATCTCCACTGTATATCATTTTTGAGAATTTATTGGTAGCTGCTTCTTCACTTTTGACTGATATCATGGCCAGCAAACATGCATATATTTGATTTTTGGCATTTTCTGTTTGCTGTTTGCTGTTTGCTCGTTTACTGTTTACTGTTTGCAGTTGGCTGCTCTATCTCTTGCCTTGGGGGACACACGGGCTAGATTTTCCTTTGGAAGGACTGTGAAGCGTTTGATAATATTCAGGTGTCCACAAATGCGGGATGTGGTTACAGTACCATAAGCCATTTGAAGTTGGTGGTCTCTGGAGATGCTCTCATACAATTGTCAATGTAAGATGCAGCCTTGTTTCTCATAAGTGGTGGCCATTGAAATACTATGCATGGCTGGATTTATCCGAGCTACTCAAATCACTTCCATTCAAGGCCAACTGAAGTGGTCCAGAAACAACCAAATACTCAGAATTTGTTCAAGATGATAATACTATTTTTACTTAAATTGATTCAATGCTTTATTGTTAAAGGTATATATGTCTAGATGACTGTCTCTTTAAGAATATATATTTTTTGGTTATGCCATGGCGGCATATCTCTATAAAGATGGCTCATCACTTTTTCGTCTGTATTTCCATCCAGTTTTTGACACATGTTTCCAAAGTTCAAAGCCTGTAATTGCACCATTTTTGATGCGAGGGTGGTATTTGTTTGAAAATGGAATGATGATGTTTCTATTTTTCTTAACCAGCATGCTGTTAAAGATATGTTAAACACAGAGATGTGAATACCACGTGGAAGCTTGCTGCAACGAAGCTGGGAAAAACAGAATGCGTGGAGGATTCAATGAAGAACACATAATGGAAGGTGGTTATCCTGGTAAAGCAATTGCCAGTTTTGTTGTAGGAGGGGCAGTTGGATGTGGGTTGTGCTGTTTCCACGGGAGAGTGAACGCGGACTATGGATTGGAGTAGTTTGAGTGAATTTTGGGGGACAATGAGAAGGTCATGGAGTGTGGACAATGATCAAGCAGGGTCTGTGAAATTGTATTCAAGTCTGATGCATTGGCCATTCAAGCACAACATCCCTCTAATACATGGCTGACCACTGGAACAACAATAGGACATTCATCATCTTGAATTGGCATTGTACTGGCAATAGTAGTGATGCAATGATTAGTTTTGAGTGTGCCCCTATTTCTAATCTTAGCACATGGGAAATTTAGAAGAGCGATGAGGTACACATATGGCTTACCATACAATGTCTCCCATTTCTTATGCTAGTTTTTCTCACTCCATAGATGGTCCTATCGGTAGGTTGAGTGAATTTTGGGGGACAATGAGAAGGTCATGGAGTGTGGACAATGATTAAGCATGGTCTGTGAAATTGTATTCAAGTCTGATGCATTGGCCATTCAAGCACAACATCCCTCTAATACATGGCCAACCACTGGAACAACAATAGGGCATTCATCATCTTGAATTGGCATTGTATTGGCAATAGTGACGATGCAATGATTAGTTTTGAGTGTGCCCCTATTTCTAATCTTAGCACACAAGAAATTTAGAAGAGCGATGGGGTACTCATATGGCTTACCATACAATGCCTCCCATTTCTTATGCTATTATTTCTCACTCCATAGATGCTCCTAATGGTAGGTTGAGTGAATTTTGGGGGACAACGAGAAGGTCATGGAGTGTGGACAATGATCAAGTAGGGTCTGTGAAATTGTAATCAAGTGTGATGCATTGGCCATTCAAGCACAACACCCTCTAATACATGGCCGACCACTGGAACAACAATAGGGCATTCATCATCTTGAATTGGCATTGTAATGGCAATAGTGATGTTGCAATGATTAGTTTTGAGTGTGTCCCTATTTCTAATCTTAGAACAAGGGAAATTTAGAAGAGCGATGAGGTACACATATGGCTTACCATACAATGTCTTCCATTTGTTATGTTATTATTTCTCACTCTATAGATGTTCCTATTGGTGTGTTGCTGAATATGAGCATATTATGACCTATGATTACATTCGATGACCTCAAGATCCCAGACAACAATGAATATATTGTTGAGTCTTTGTTCATACACGCTTTCATTGAGTCACACACAATATAGAGCGTTATGGTTGACAACATATCAAGTGAAAATGTGTACACCGTGACACTTGACACTAGCCTCTAGTACACCCTTAGGGATTTATCTGGTATAATGGCCACACTTAAGGATTTGATGAACAACATCAAAACCTTCTCATGGGCATTGTATTGCTACTCCAAGTCGAACCTAAGATGATAGTTTCATGGTTCCTAGTTTGCCTACCAATGAGGTATTTGACATGTTACTCAAACGCCCATGGGTATATGTGAGCCATTCCCTCTTATGCTATATAAATGCTTGAAGTTTATACACAACAAGAAGGTAGTTACTATCCAAAGTGTGTCCTACGAGTATCCAATGTGACTTGTGACACTATATATTGCACCCCTACATTAGCATATTTAGGTTGTATTCCCTATTTAGTGTATGTTACACATCTAATGTATATCACTTGCTTAGTCTACAATGTCTACTCTTTGTGCTTGACGATAGTACCATGACAACCTTATGAGCGCATTCAAGGAAGATCAATTGTACAACCTCCTCTTATACATAATAGACCCCAAATCATTTCACATGAGACTCTTAAGACTATTCGAGGGACATCTCCCATAGACAACAATGAATATATTGTTGAGTCTTTGTTCATACATGCTTTCATTGATTCACACACAATATAGAGCGTTATGGTTGACAACATATCAAGTGAATATGTATACATCGTGACACTCGACATTGGCCTCTAGTACACCTCAAGGACTTATCCAGTACAATGGCCACACTTAACGATTTGATTGAAAACATCAAAACCTTCCCCTGGGCATTGTATTACTACTCCAAGTCGGACCTAAGATGATAGTTTAATGGTTCCTAGTTTTCCTACCAATGAGGTATTTGACATGTTACTCAAATGCCCATGGGTATATACGATGTGAGTCATTGACACCTATAATTTGATCAAAGAAATTTTATTACTAACATTGCACTAACTATTCTATTCCCCGCAAATTGACGACACTTCATCAATTAGGCTCATTTTCCCCTCAAACTCCTCTTAATTAACTACTATACAGTTGATTAAGCCTCCTACCATGCATTTGACCAATAAACCTTCTTATTGGCTAACTCCCGCTTCCAAAACATCCAAAATCTATCAAAACCTCCTCCAGATGCTCCCAGAAAGCTTCCTAAGCCTACTTGGGATTCTTAATTAATCTTAAAAGATTAATTAGCTTCTAATCCTAGTCAAAAAGTGTTTTGACTTGCAAAAGTGCTTTTTGGACTTACCTTTTGTCCCACATGCACCAAAATCATACCATTCTTGGAATGGGAAACCTATAAATAGAACCCTCTCCTCATCATTTCTTAGAACACTTTTCCTCCTCTAGCATAAACTATAGGCATTTAGGATCTTGAGCATTTCTCCATTTATATTGAGCTAATATCTTCATAGTGCATCCATTAACTCAAGCTTGAGTAATATGGAGAGAACCATATGGTCCTTGAAGCCATTCTTGGTGAGACTCCATTCTCAAACCTTGGGATCATACTAACAATCATATTTGATTGCTAAGGATCTTCTTAGGTTCATTTCAAAGTTAGCATTCAAAGAGTAGAGATTGATTTAGGCATGTTAGTTTGATTGTTTTCAAAGTTATATGCATGTTAAAGAAATTAGCCTCCCTAAGCTCTTATCTTGATGGTTCTTGTTAGATTAGTTTAAAGCTTTGAAACTCTTAAGTGTTTAGTTTCAAGTCTTATAGCTTTCCTAATTTACACATGAACACATTTGGCATGCCCAGGTGGGACTTACTCCATAGTCCATAGAAGTTGATTTCAAGCTTTGTGATTTACATCATTTTTCTAACCATTCCATGCATTTTGAGGATTGAATAGATTTTGTTAACCTTATATGTGTTAAAGTCTTCCTTTTGCATGCAAAGTTAATGGGTTTCTGTTAGAAATTGATTTAAATAGCAAAGTTCTGACTTGTTTGCATTTTCAGAAAGTCAGTTTTCTATCCTTTTTTGTGTTGTTCCAGGTACACGCGCATGCGTTAGAAGGGGTGCACATATGATCAAACTCACGCGTACTTGTTGGCTGGGGCACGTATACGTTCCCAAGCACATGCATACGCTTCCTTACCCGCATATATGCTTCACTGTGCTTTTTGACCCTCTGTGCTAAAATTTACCAGACATGCACATATGCCAAGAAGGGAGCGCATACGCTTGCAAAGGCATGCATACATCTCTCGGGACACGCATACGCTTGCCTCCCCTCTGTGTTATCTTACCTTTTGACAGACGCATGCATACGCTCACAGGGGCACGCATACACTAAGAAGGGCATGCAGGTGCCTCTCGGCCCGTGCATATGTTAAATACTGACTGTGTTTTTTGACAGAGGTGCACATACACTTGCTAGGTGTGCACACATGCTGTTAGGGGCACACATACGTCCTAAAGGGTGTGCAGGTGTTCCAGTATAAAGTTGAAAACTGTGTTAAACTGACAAAAGGTTGTTTCTTTGGATTTTCTAACACATTTAGGTTCTTTTTGAGTTACACTAAGTGGTTTTCATAAGTTGTATTTTCATTTATAAGGCTAGGATCACGTATGCTCTTCCCTCGCACCTTTTAGGTGATCTTGGGAATCATAAACGATTCAACACCTCTTTCATGCTTTTGAAAAATGCTTCATTAAAATTTTTATAAGGGAATGAACTTCAATTTGGATAAAAAAGGGAATGAGTTATGTGTTTGATTTATAGGCTTTCTTCATTATTTACTAACTAGTTGGGTTCTACATTGTGTATGCTCTTCCTTCACGTCTTAGGATGATCTTAGGAATCAAAACAATGTTTGATCCTCTTTGTCTATGATGCCTTGAACTACTAATATTTGCATGAAGGACCATATCACTTGTGAAAGGATTGAGATCTAAACAAAAATCTAATACGTTTGTTGCAGGTTGCCAATGGTGTGTTTAAACCTCATTAAGCTAAAAGATAAGAAAACACACCACATTCAAAACACTTGATTTGCAAGTTTTGATAAGGGTAAACTTGTTCGCTTTAAACTAGGAGAAACTCCCTTTGGCATAAGTCCTTAAGATAACAAGAGGGATGCTCCTAGGAACCCCAAAGTAGTCCATGCAAGAGGGAACCTTGTGGATGAAACATGGAAGCAGCTCCACTTACCTACTTGACTAGTTTTCACTTGTGAGTTTAGAGTCAAAAATATCTCCATTGCAACCCCAGTGAAAATACAACTGAACGCATTTTATGCTCATTGTATCGAAGGGGGTAAAGTAAAGTCGAGGGATACTCCAAGATTTAGTCAATGTGACTTTCTTGGCAAACTGCAGCTTGCAGAGGTATTTTGTGACACCTAGTTGAGAGAACTAAATAGGAAGCTATATCATCTTGGAGCCAAATTTACCATATCAAACCAATCATGTTTTATAGAGCTTTCACAAAGTAAGAACTTGTTCGGAGTCGAAACCTTGTTTATCGAACAAGGAGAGAGTCCATTCAAGTTTGCACTAAGTGTCATTCATCACGAGATTTACAAAGCCTTACTTTGTCTTAGTTTCTCACTCGCCCTAAGGTGAGGTGAAACTCTGCCAAAGTGACGCCAAGTATATTTCAACCTCACTTGATCTACACCTTTTCTATCTTGTTGTCCATTTTGGGACAAAAGAGAACAACACACGATGGATACCACTAGAAATAATCGTGTCCACCACTTTTGTAGTCTACTTGCATGACTAGGTTGCAATGTCAGAATGCAAGTGTTGAAAGTGTGAATGGTACGTCTTCATGTTCTAGTAGGCCCTTTGTCTCAAACCCATATTGAGACACATTATCATCATAGTTAGGCTTGAGTCATCATTGATCTTCCTTAGAAGTGTTACATTGTTCGCATCACCTCGTCACAATTACGATACTTACATCTCGTTTCTAGTAAACGTGGTCTAAGTGTCTATATTGTAACGTTACGTTGCCCACATCTTAACAAATCCTTAGCATACTTTGACATTGTTTTATTTCAAACATTACCTCAATCTTGAAAGAGTGTTGGTTACTTTGTTTACGTTGTATCGATATTATTTTGATACTAATACCTTGTTTTCTCACAAAGCTTGGGTAACATATCCTAGTAGTATTTTTATGTGGCTCACATACGTAACCTCCATTTGTTTTAGGGTTTGGGTCTTGCTTGTCTCTAAACTCATCATAAGTATCCTTTGATTGGAGATCACATCAACCCCTTGCTAATACTTACGCCTTGTTCATTTCAACTTGACTTAAGTATTGACATTGTGTTGATCATATAACGTCAAACTATCTTTGGAAACATTAGCATAGGGTGTAGTTTCTTGTTGATTGATTGGTTTACTAAAAACTTGCATGATTGTTCCTTACGTGTTATCAAACTCATAGACTTGGTTGATTCATTATTCTTTGGTCCATTTATTGACATACTTTGAGACCGTAAAACAAATAGTTACACGTTACACTTAGGTTTGTTATACCCTTGATTACACTAGACAAAACCTTGTGTAAACAAAACTCACAAACGGACCATATCATGACAATGGAATCCAAGAAACAAGAGTTAAATCCTTTTCCGGGTCACAATTTAGGTCCCCTCTTCTCTGAAGTAAAGGAAACAGATGGGTTGGTTGATCATAGTGGAGATGAGAGTGATTCATTTCAAGATATCGACAACGTTGATGTCACTCACTTTGACGACTTCCTATTCCGAAATAGAGATCGAGTGCTTGCACGAGTTTTAGAGCTAGGTGCCACAGTTGTACAAGAACGAGAAGCCCCTAGCCAAGATACTAATAGGAAAGAAGAAGAAACACAAAGACCTCTCCCTCACTAACATGGATGATAACATTGAGGGAAGACACGCTTCTACCTCTGGTACCAACATTGAAGGTGAAACATCAAGACAAAAAGGTGGTTCTCGACTGCCACCCCTTAAAATCCATCGCAGGGTTAGGGTAGAACGTGAACATGAGGAGTTACCTCCTCAAAATGACGACGAAGAGGACCCTTAAAATGAGGAAGTCACTATACAAAATCAAATACAAACCCTTAGCCAACAAATAGCAAACTTAGCTTCTTCTGTAAGTAAGAACCCAAGCAAGGGTACACGTCAAGAGAAACCTAGGACTAAAATTAGTGAAATTTACACTGAACCTCAAGAAGATGAAGCCTTCAAGAAAAATCAAGTGCTTAGACCATCTTCTCCTACAAAAGAGCAACTCTTTACACAAGAGTTACAATCAATGAAGAACATGCTTACGACCCTTCAAGAAAGTAACGTAGGCCATAGCAAAAAGTATCAGTATGAGGAGATATGTCCTTATCCTTTTGAAAGAGACATGTTGCTAACACCATTTCCAAAAAATTTTGATTGTCCAAAATTTGATAAATATAAAGGAAAAGGTGATCCTCGTGATCACATCAAATACTTTTACATGGCTTGCCAAGAAGTAGCCTATAGTGAAAATTACCTCATATGTTTGTTCCCTTATAGTTTAGGAGGACAAGCGTTGTAATGGTTCCTTCATTTACCAAAGGGGGCAATAATCACATGGTCCGCGTTAGCAGAGAAATTTGTGTCACTTCTCATTCAATATGGAGAATGATGTAACCATGTTAGATTTATGCAACGCTAAGCAAAGACCAAATGAAACCTTCACCAGTTTCTTACAACGATGGCAAGGGTTAGCTAGTCCGCTTCCCTTGTGTAGTTCCTGAGAAACAATTGGTTAGTATCTTCATGCCCAATTTAAATCTAGACATTGTGTTTCACTTACAAATGCATTTCATCACTAACTTCGAGGAAGTTATCGAGAAAGGAAGCCAAATTAAGAAGGCTTTAATAGCAAAGGGAACAATAAAACCCTTTTCGAAAGGACAAATAAGAGTCAAAACCTACGGACAAGCCTAAGTTCTTTAACAAAAACAAGAACGTCGTAGGAGACAACATCACTGACTCTAAATGAGTTCAAACAGTTCAAAGCGGTCCCCTTTTAAAACTTACCAAAGGACCTAGTCAAAATCGATCAAACGACGGGTGTTCACTCCCCTTACAAATTCATTATCCATGATTTTGAGACAATTAGAGGCAGTGAACATGGTTCAATATCCGACCACAGTGCCTTATGCAGATGATGTGCCCAAACCAGGATGGTATAGAGATCAAAACTATTGTGATTTTCATCGTGTCAAGGGACACAAAACGGGTAAACATTTAAAACTAAGACTCTTTATTCAAGACCTCGTTGAGGATGGGAAGATTGAAGTGGACTCCCCTGAATCAAGACAAGGGCCTAATGGAAAAATGGGAATCTTTAAACAACCCTTTCCTAAGCATGATA
Organism: Taxus chinensis; assembly: GCA_019776745.2. Lineage (NCBI taxonomy): Eukaryota > Viridiplantae > Streptophyta > Pinopsida > Cupressales > Taxaceae > Taxus > Taxus chinensis. Next base: position 911,989,853 of record CM034147.1, on the reverse strand, counting down.
GATAAGGAACGCAAAATTTGGATCAAATTCAGTCATTGATGACTATAGAGCTACAAATTGCGTGTATACCTCAGCTGATAATCCCTTTGATTCACTCATAAGTTGTGTTCATTCATCCAATGAGAAAGTAAAAACCATCAAAATCATTAGCAACGATTGCGCCACGGAAGCATGACGCACTCGCCTAGTGATTCCCGAACCTCCTTCTCATACCCCTTAGAAAAATCAGTATGATTTGTTGGATCAACTTGAGAAAACCACAACTAATATTTCGATCTTAGACCTTCTCAAGATATCAAGCCTTCATAAGGATATCCTTTATAAAACCCTTCAGGGGTCTGCAGTGTTAAAAGATGTCGATCCTTCACACCTCCAAGCCATGGTCGCGAACCTTTCTCTTAGTCACTGCATTTCCTTTTACTAGAGTGAAGTCCCACTTGTTAGATTGTGGAGCTTGTTTTCATGTGTGAAAATTTTGAAGACTGTACACTAAGAGTATTGTACACTTTTCACAGTTGTCTCGTCAGGGTTCAGGAAATGTGTTTTTTCTCATATGGGCGGGATTTTTGACCCATAGGTTAATGGGATGGTTTTGGCTCATGGTTTTGATACCCACAGTTTTGTAAAATTGCTTAAGTAGTTGTCTACTTATGTGGTTTTGTGCATATGGTAGGATTTTATGTAACATTGCAGATGTGTTTTGAATTCGGGTGTGAATTCTATAGATTTTGTTGAGCATAGCTCCAAACAGATTTGGGTATTGTATTGAGAGAGTGGTGGCTTGTAATAAAATATGAACAAGTGATTCTTGGTGGACGTAGCCCAAATTGGGTGAACCACATTAAATATTGTCTCTTTGTGTTGTGTTATTATTATTTTGCACTTTTATTTGAGATCTGTAATATTTTCTGCATATTAGTCTATACTGTTGCGATTATGTGAGGGATTATTCAGAATATTTTATCCCTTATTACCTAACACCATTTAATAATCACATGCACAATTTACCCCTGTAAATTGAGGTATTTGTCACTCTTAGAAATATTAAAAGAGTGCTTGTGGATAATAGATCAGGTTTAAATATTTGCACCTTGAAGCTAGTCAAATAGCTAGGGCACACAAAAGTAGAACTGGAGTCTCAAATAATTACAATTATAGTTTATGATAATGTCGAGCGCGAATCAACTAGTACCATTGTGTTACCTATGGAAGTAGGGCAAAAAAATCACGACACAAAGTTCCATTTCCTTGATCTGGATCTTCCTTATAACATGCTCTTAGGCCGCCCGTGGATCCATGCCATGCAGGCTGTACCTTCCACATTTCATCAATGCATCCATTTGTACCATAAGGGGAAAATGATCACTATCCTAGGAGATCCTAATCCATTCACACATTGTAGAGCATTACATAGTTTTTCTCGAGTAGCTTATGAATTTCCTACAACAAACATTACTGTACCATTACAAATAGAAGCTCTGAAAGCTCGAGTTGATCCTGATACATTACAGGTTGATAATAAAGACCCTTCCTCATCACTCTCTCCCTTTTCCTCATGGGAGCTAAAGACTGGATCGTATGGCCTAATTGAGGATTTCAAACTTCAACAGGCCCTTTTAGTCTTCGACCTCTCGCTATCACCTAAAACATTGGGTAGGCTTGATTTCTAGTTCAAGAGCTCTTGGGATAGCTATTCTAATCCCTTTGAGAAATTTGTTCCCCGTGGCCTTTTGTTAGACGAGAAAATTTTGGATACACCTATAATTTGGATCCCCAAATGAACAAAAGTTGGATGTCACCAAGCTCCGGAATACACCAAAGCACACATAATGATGTACATCATGGGATATCAGGGGTTTGGGTGCGATACAAATGCACAAGGAAAACTAGAGCCTATCCCAATCCCCCCTTAGAAATCAAATAAACATGGCCTTGGCGTTAAACCTCACAGGGCTCCACCCTCGGAAATTGATGACAACTCTTCGGAATGTGAGGACGATTCGCCTCATTCAGATAGTGACACAGATTCCTATTGTAGCATATACGAGGACCTTGCCTCTACCAACCTTTTCCTAGATTCTGCCATCTTTACCCATTCCTAGTCCAATTCCCAAGCTGATTTCCAAATTACCCTTGTATATCCTAGCCTCATTGATTGGGGTCAACAACTTCATGTGTCAGTTGATATCTTTAAAAATGATGAGGCAATAGCAGAGTTCATGGGTATTCAAGACACTATTCCAATTAGTGACCATAAAAGGGTTTCTCCATCGATTTATATGCATGCAAGTACTTTGGGTAAGAGGTAGAGTTGTGTGGTCGTTTAAGCAAAAAATTAAGCAAGGGTAAAAGTCCTACAGAAAAGCCTTGCAAAAAGAATAAGTCTAAGTCCCATAGTGAAAACCTCTTTGAAGTGCTTGTGGAAAAACAAACAGAAAAATAAACGAAAAAGATAATTTACCCACGTGAAGATGATAATATTTTTGAGCCACCTGTAGAAGCAGATCTTAATCTCCCCCTCGATCCTACACGTATGGAAGATACATCTAAATGTTGGTAGAGGAGACCATATATGTCAACATCGGGTCCGAAGAGGATCCAAAAATAGTAAAGCTGGGAGCTTCACTCTCGGCACAGGAGCATAAAACATTTGTGGTGCTACTAAGAGAATTTGTGGACATCTTTGCATGGTCTTACATAGATATGCCATGTTTGGACCCGACCTTAGTCATGCATAACCTTGTTGTGCATTCAGATGCCAAACCTATGAAGAAAAAGCCGAGAAAGATGCATCCACGTGTTGCACTTCTAGTTAAAGAAGAACTAGAGAAAATATTGATAGTAGGTTCTATCATACCTATCGACTATTCAGAATGGATATCAAACATAGTACAAGTACAAAAGAAACCATTGGGTATCCGAATCTGTCCAGAATTCAGGGATATTAATAAAGCATGTCCTAAAGATGATTTTCCTTTGCCTAACATCAACATTATTTTTGATTGGTTTATGAATTTTTTTCCCTCATGGACAACTTTTCAGGCTATAACCAGATTAAGATCGTAGAGGAAGATCAACATAAAACTACCTTCACAACCCCTTGGGGGATATTTTGCTACCAAGTGATGCCTTTTGGCCTCAAAAATTCTGGAGCCACTTATCAAAGAGAAATGATAGTCTTCTTCCATGACATAATGAATGACATCATGAAGGACTATATGGATGATATCTTGGGAAAGTCCAGAACTAGAGAAGATCACCCAAAGTTTTGCTGAGGCGGATATTTCAATGCCTCCGAGACTACAAGGTCAGGTTGAACCCTAAGAAATGCATCTTCGGTGTACAATCAGGAAAACTATTTTGTTTCATCGTTTCATGAAGGGGGATTAAGTTAGATCCCGCTAAAGTTGCAGCTATCAATGAGATGCCTCCACCAAAGAACCTTAAGAAGCTATGTAGCTTACAAGGTAAAATACATGCCATTCATCGATTCATTTCACAACCTGTGGATAAGTGCCATCCTTTCACACATCTGCTCAAGAAGGATGTTACCTTCAATTGGGATCCTAAATATCAAAAGGCTTTTGAGTTACTTAAACAATATCTGACTAGTCCTCTTGTTCTCATGTCACCTACCCTAGGCGAACCCTTGTTGTTATACATTTTGGCTACCCAATACATTGTTAGTGCACTGCTTACCCAATACGAGCTTAGCAAAAAGAAGATGGTGGTTTATTACCTTAACCGCACTCTGATCACATATGAGATAAATCATCCACAGATTGAAAAAGTTTGCTTAGCTGTCGTCTTTGATTTTCAAAAGATTTGTCATTATCTGCTCAATAACAAAACCAAGCTCATTTCCAAAATTCAAAGCCCTTTAAAATACCTTCTATCTAAACCAACACTCACCGGATGGATGGCTAATTGGATCATCCTCCTAAGTGAGTTTGATATTGAATTTTTCAACCATAAATCACTCAAAGGATAGGTGCTTATAGATCAACTAGCTCAAGATCCCCTACCAAGAACGGAACCGTTGTGTTTGGATCTGCTAGATGCCTTTATGATGTACATTAAAGAATTTTTCGTGTGGCAGATGCACTTCGATGGATCATTCAATTATCATGGTTCAGGATCCGGTGTGGAACCTATCACACCAACAAGATACTTCATCCCGCATGATTTTCGGAATGATTTTTCCATGTACTAATAGCATAGCAGAGTATGAGGCACTCATTGGTGGTTTGAAAATTACTATCAGATGGAATATCAGACAGCTAAGATTCAATGGTGATTCATAGTTGATCATCAAAAAATTCAATGACGATTATAAATTCAAGGATGAAAAACTCATCCCAGAAGATGGTGGAGACTCTCAGGGAATATTTTGTATGTGTTGATTTTGAATATATGCCAAGAGCACATAATCGATCAGTAGACTGCCATGACCACAGTCGGAGATTCTTACTTTGTATCTCACATTGCAGGAAAAGAAAATGCCTTTCTTTGTGGAACATCTGTGAGAGCCTGCGTATAATCTACTCAGAATGATGTCTAGTATGTGAAGTTGTTGGTCCTTTCTCCCCCTGTTATGAGCCCATATTCAATTACCTACAAGATAATAATTTTCCTCTAGACATTTCCCACACTGAGAAAAGAACCCTTATCTACTGCATAGCCCACTATACCCTCTTAGGAGGCACCCTTTATCACCAAAGATATGACAATGGGAATCTACTGTGTTGTCTTGATTTGGCCAAGTTAATTCCAAGCGATCAAAGAAGTACATGAAGGAGTTTGTTGAGCACATATAATTGGAATGGTTCTTGCACTAAGAAAATGCTAGGAGTAGGTTACTATTGGCCTACCATAGAAGCAGATTGCTGCAATTACATCAAGAAGTGTGAACTTTGTCATAAGTATGGAAACCTGATTCATGCACCAACAAAAACTTTACAGCTAATCACAACAACATGGCCATTTTAAAAATGGGGATTATATCTCATAGGGAAGCTCATTCCTACCTCATCAGATGGCCATACACATAATATAAATACCACTGAGTATTTCAAAAAATGGGTAGAGGTTTTAACTCTCACATACGTTATCTGTGCACAAATTTTAAAATTCATCATGAACCACCTCATCTGCCATTACATCATCCCCTCCGCCATTGTAGTAGACAATGATAAGTATTTCAAGAACAAGAAAGTTAAAGTGTTATGCTAGCGCTTCCAAATATGTTTAAAGTGGTCCACTCCATATTACCCTCAAGGTAATGGACAAGCAAAAGCAACTAATAAAACACTTGTTCACATAATGGAAAATATGGTAAGTAAAATGAGCCGTAATTTACACTTACAAATCCATCCCACCCTCTGGGCCTATAGAACCTCCATCTGTACTAGTACTGGTGCTACACCCTACTCACTAGTCTTTGGCACTGAGGCCATCATACCATTAGATATTGAGCTTCCTTCTATAAGAATATCTCTCTAGGACTATCTAGATAAGGTTGAAGATTATTGAGTGGATCGACTAATAGAGTTGGAGCTACTAGATGAGAAATGCATGCAAACACTTAATCACTTAAAGGTATATTAGAATCGAGTGTCATGGGGCTGCAAAAAATGGATAATACCTCACCAGTTTGAGGTAGGAGACTTAGTTCTCAAGAAAATCAGTTCAACATCACCAAGGACTGGGAAAATAATGGAAAGTTTGAGCCGAACTGGTTGGGGCCATATGTTGTGGTCGTTAAGTATGGTTCATGGTCATACACTCTCTCTCACTCAGATGGCGAGGAACTAAAGGAACCCATGAATGCAATACATATCAAGTGGTTATATGCTTGAGTATGAAATTTCTCAAAAATCAAATAAAAAAATTAAAAAAAAAGAGTAAAAAGAAAACAGGTTGTCCAAGTGTGAAAACCACACAATTGTGGCACTCTGGAAAAGTACTTGGGTGAAAATTGGTTTCAGATGCCTTGGAAGGATTTTTTGTTCACAAACATATCTCATATCTAGAAGGAGTGATATTTCTTTAATTTAGTGCTATGTTTTCCTAAGTTTGAGATCCTTTTGAACCTTATCCTTTGTGGCATTGATCTGATTGATCTACTCTTGTATATATGAGAAGGGATCGCCTTTATATATTCTCACCTCTCGTTGGGGGAACCTTCACATCTTCACCTTCTTACACATACATGCATGAATTTTTTTTATATTCCTATCTAATCACTGGGGGTATTCATGCTTCTTCATGTTTCTGTACATAGCTTTGGAAAACTCTTTTTCAGAAAATTCCACAAAAAAATCATATAACTTTGAAAATAAAAAACATTCAAATATCTTAGAAAAACCCTAAAACATCTAAGAAACCATTTTAGGGACAAAACTACAAAAACGATATAACATTCTCTTACAAAAATCCCAAAAATAATGTGAACAGTAGCCTTGAAAATTGTCTCAAAGATGACACGAAAAACAGTAAAAAACCTTTCAAAACCGTCCCACAAAAAATTACTAGTAGTTTGTCTTACTTTTAGTTGTTGGTTTGTATAGTTTTTATTACATTAATTTTTCATGTTGTGTGCTTTAAATTGAATTAATTTGCTTACTTAGATTAAGTGTTACTTTAATCTATTGTACATTACAATGAGTTCATTTTATCTTGCATAATTGTAGATAGTTGTGTTGCTATTAGATTTGATTGATTTGTGCTTAATTGTTTGTGCTTGTACAATTTGTTTTCATCTCATCATCATATCATCTATCATAACATCTATACATCATATATCAATAAAAATCTAAAGCTACATCATCATGAACATGAAAAATAGACATGTATGATAAGCTAACATCATATAATCTCATTATGAGGGGTAAGAGGGACCACCTTTTGTCCCCTCCTCAAACATAGAACATAATAAAAACATAGAAAAATCATAAGTATCCAAATGAAAAAAAACATGATATCATCTATTGCTATCATCATACACAAAATGTGATAAGTAGAACACAAAAAGTATCTCATATAAACAATGCAATATAATCTAAAATGTTATCTCATAAACCAAAGAACATGTGATATAATCATAACATCACTACATAAATTCCCTTCATAATCATCATCATCATCATCATATATATGTGTGTCAAAATATCAATTTAACCACCTATACAAATGTGTCTTTGTACATAATCATTAGATATATGTTATGCCATCATGGGCATAGAAAAAAATGTGCCTTCATATCGAGGTGTACATAAAAAATACATACGTCTATAAAGTACATAAAATAAAATTAAAAGTGATGATTGAATCTATCCATCATGTGGAATGAATGGCCTCTGATTAGGTGGTGGTCCCATCACTTGTGACCTCTGACAAACCTAATAGTGGTCAAATGCTCCACTGACCTGGATGATGCAGTCACCTTGTAAACTACCAGGAATTCCTACTCATTTTGGCCTTCTTGACTGATTACAGGAGGTATCTATCCCTTTACACAACATCATAGTACAAATTTCTACATTTGATGATGCCTCTCAAATGGATGTATCATATCCATGTAAACACGGGGCATGGTAAAAGCAATGATAGACTGACGTAAAGAGGAAAATTCCTCTGAAAGACTGGCCACCATGACCTAAGCATGTAACCACTCTGTTTGGACGCTGATCTCATCCATTGTAAGCACCTATAACTGTGCCTATTGTGTGGCCAACTGATCTCTCCTAAGTAGGCGAGGTAACTTTGCCCTCTTTGTCAAAGCTATGATCCCTTTTGGTAATGAGGGCTCGATCTCTCTTGAGTTAAGTGGCTTAGAGTGATGAGCTAAACTTTTTGTAACTGCACTGGAATGAAGTTAAGTCCCCTGGAACCCTAATTCACTCATGAAAAGCAAAACCTCTTATAGGTTATGTGGTGGGCTAACAATTGGAGCCTATAGTGGAGGCAACTAAAAATGTCCCTAAGGAAACCTATTGTAAAGGCACATGAATAAATTATATACCCATAAAAAGGGCATCTAAACCTATGGATTTCACTAATCCCTATCCTTGTCTAAGAGAATTATCTCCATCAATCATCATCACTCCCATCATCAACAATGATGGCACTACCCTAGTTGTCCCCTCCATTATCCTCTCCTTCTACGAGGTCTGATGTTCTAGAGGCGACGCGCCTACAGTAACCTAATATCCTAGTTTTAGTTTGAAAAGGGATAAAAGTGAATTCTCCTCGACTAACACTGTGCATACTAGGAAACCATAGGCCACTATGGTCTTTAGATCTAATTCTATTGTAGAGATACTCATACTAGTAGGACCATCATGGGCTTGAAGGTATCTCTAGCCCGTTGTGTTGTTGCAAATTTTGGGGAATGGAAATGCTCTCTGGAACTTTGCACATACCACTCTCTGAGCTCACGAACATCTTGTATAAATCCTTAAACTTCTGTTATACATGATTGTTCATATAATATTCCATAATATAGCTGCCCATGCCTATAAGAAAATTCTCAACTAAATAATGCCATTTCAACTAGATCCTCTAGCCATGGGTAATGCCTGTATGGTATCCAAAAACTCACCCGTAGTTGAATCTCATCAAAGGCTTGACGATATAAATAGGTATCACCCATGTCTACCCCCTACACATTTTTTCCTACAGGGGCCCATCCTATGATTGAAGGCTCATAAGTGAATACGATCTTGCAATGCTACTGTGATGGTGACTTATAAGGAATATGGTCCCTGTATCCATATTTGTAAAACCCTGTAGTTGGCCCCATTTTATCTTTTGTACCGCGGTAAGTGATCAGATGTAAATCCAAACATAAATGTGTAAATCACTGCTGGCCTCAGTAATATCACTATTCTTTGATCATGACATGAATAACCCCAATCAAGCCTAGTGGGAATAGAAGCACGAAGTCTTATTTTCAGGCAACAGGATGCTACTGATAAGAGCCATAAGATACATGACCATGTGGGATAATCTCAGATCTCTGAAACAGGGCTGCATCCACACTAACATCCCCTCTCATGGTATATCAACCAAATCAAATAATTTAATCAAAAAATTTGTGATCTAGGAAATGTCCCCATTGTATTCTATCAACAACCCCTAGATCGGTAGTCTAAGTATCATCCAAACATCCTCAATAGTAATGGTCATCTCACTAGCGGGTAATCTAAAGCACTGACTCTCACTACACCACCTCTAAGCCAAGGCTATAAGAACATATGATCATAGTGTAATATGTGGCACCCATGCTATGTATGCAAGCCTCATCATGTCCAAGGCAATATCCAAAATTTACTCTTATCTCGCGAGAACATCACCTCAAAGTTGGCTAACCGGTCATGTCACTTCTGCATCTACAAGGCAAGTAGATGTATCTACAAGATTAAGCAATGAACTTATTAGATTTTATTTTTTCTAACATAATCTAACTTAAGCCTACTAACCCCTACATTCTTCTAAAAATTTCCTAATTCTTTTAAGTATGATTTAACCCCCCAAGGCTTCGGCGCTCGTGAGCCACTTAAGGACGCATACACGCCCCTTTTGACATATAAACGCTCAAAGCACATACAAAACCTTCTCGATACCCATGTGAATATTTAGACACATGTACACACACCCCTTTCCCTCACCTAAACTTGATGCTTATGTGCCCCTTATGGCACCCACATGAACCTACCCGCACTCACGTGCCCGCCCATGTGTAAAAACCTTGCCCTGACGCCCACATGTCTTAGCCTACATATGTGCCTACGCAAATATGATTTTCATATATTTTTTATGCTAATGTTCCCCTAGAAACACATGCACTTGCATGCATACATCCTACCCACACTCGTGTGCGCTTGATGACACATGTGCGCCCCTAAGGTGTGCACATATGTTATCATCCCCCTTTGCTACCCTAATAAATGACATTAAATGCTATAAAATTAAATAAGGGACATGGTACTCATGTAGGGTCCATCTCCATGCATTCGTATGTACTCCTGGATTGTGTCTGCTTTCCTCATACACCTCTGAACTCGTGCCATATCTCTCAAGGGTCAGAGCAAATCTCACACTAAAAATAGCAAAGAATCGGTAACAAATGAATTACTCGTGATGATTTACCCCCTTGGGAGGGGTATATGTGGTTGTTTTGACCCCTTCATGATGGTTGAGAGGTGTGATATGGCTGCCGCAATCATTCTATTTCCTCTATCACCCGCCACGATATTTGTTTTTAATAAATGATCATTTTTCGCCTATTTTCGTCCCACCGGGGCATATTTTTGCTACCTGACGCCAATTACTTCTCGCTAGGAAAATTTTATTGCTTCTAGGTGATCTTATCCATGATAATTATTCTATAAAATTCTAAAACTACTACAAATTTAAAAAATCAATATTTAAAAAAAAACAAATTGGTAAAAATCATCAAAATTCCAAAAAATTGTAAAAATGCAAAAAAATTGCAAAAATTGTTAAAAAGCTGGTACACAACTGAAAAATATGTCAAATGCATTTTATTCAAATCCCTATATTGGGCACTAAAATATTGGCTAAGTACCAAGGGGTGCGCACACAGGACTAGTGACGCATGAAGGGCGCTCAGGGGAAAGTACACAAGATAAAGGGGGTTAAGAAGGGTTTAAGTGAATGCCATAGGCGCACACGGAAGGTAGAATATCAGGTTCAAAGGAATTAGCCATATTTGGAATTCTAGAGACACTTGAGGAAAAATGTGAGGACCCGACTAGGCATGATAAGTGGATAAGGTGCCAGCCTGGAACCTTGTAGGTCAAGAAAAGGATATTCCACTTAGGGAATATTCCTAGAAGACATCATTATAGAGAGTGGAGGGTTTGCAAAGGGATAATAATTCACCAATGGAGGACCACATCGACACTTGGGCATGTAATTTGTTCAGGAGAGAAGGCATGGTGGTGGGTGTTGGTCCTATAATGCATGCAGATGCTCGGGCTAGAGACAAGAGAAGATAGATATGGATGAAGACAAAATATAAGAGATGATGGGAGATAAAGAGAATGTAGAGAAAGAAAATGAGAGTACAAAGTGCTATAGTAATGCATAGGGTTTATAGCACTTAGTGCATCTTCAGGGTTGTAAGGGATGTCTTCATAAGCCTCTGCATGGAACTAGGATCTGTCTAACAAGGGTTAAAATGGGAAAAATATAGCCAGGGCCTCATATCAGATGAAGCTTACTAGGAGTTGAGTTTCTCTGTCATTTAATATGTGGTGGTTTGAGATGACCCTTTTGACTGTAATGTGGCTACCAAAGATAGGTTAAGGGGCAATATATAAATATATATATATACACACACACACACACATACATATGGGTTATTTCTGTAAATATCTTGTTTAAGGGTGAAAACCCTCATGTTATATGACTATCATGACTCAGATACTGGTTTATTATGCTTATTACAATGCTATTTAGTTTCTGTAATGCATTAAGGTGTGGATTTGTTAGTTTAATTCTTCTACCTTTTTAAATAAGTGAATGTACTACTATTTATGCAAATCATCCTCCATTAATGGTGGAACTCTCTCACAAATTTTCACATAAAGGAGGGGTTCGACACTAGCGCGTGCCTCAGGTAAGCACCTAACACCCATTGGGTGATAGGAAGACATGCTTGGGGTTATAAAACTAGTATTGAGGGTCAAATACATTGTACTACATTATATCTTGATTGTGTTTTCATTTGTTTCTATAATAATGACTCGTGGATCATTTGGATCTACCCTATTCACAAAGTTGGCTTGCTTTCTTCGTTTGTACTATCTTAGCACAACTAGTTTTCTGGTACTATTTTGTAGTGCACAAATACTTTTTCATTAGACCCCTATATCCATCATATTTCACCTCACATACATCATTTCTTGGGGTTCCACTTTTAGCCCTTATCATTACGCACTAACATTTGGGAACTGTAACTCGATAAAAAAACATTTGTGCAACTATCTTAGACGTTATTGGTTTAAGTATGTGTGTTTGTACCTGTTTCCCTGTTACGTTGGCTTGTTTACTTTCTTGTATTGCATTACATTCTGTATGTTTCATGGAGTTGGTGTTTTAGTAATGGAAATTTGTTTGTACTATGGATTTTCATGTCATTTTACACTTATGTCATATGCTTACATTTTTAACAAGTACCGATGATGAAGATCACTGGTAATATTATGAAAATTAAGTTGTTTACACATCACTGGATGGATGTTAGCTTAATCCCCCTTTCCTCATACTTTATTTCTTATATATTCCATTTCTTCTCTTCACACTATTCTTCTCTTAATAGATACTTGGGACTTCTTCTATTACTCCCTTCATCTTTTCGATCATGTTGATCGACCTCTTTCATCACCCCATTGACACTCCAAGGGGCATCATTCAATCTACTAATTTTTCTTCTACCTCAAAACTTTCAATTATTTCGACTTGTTTATACTTGTCTACTATCTTTGAAGTGGCGTAGCTTATGTCACCCCAAAGAGGGGAAAATGTAGACACCTGTAATTTGATCAAAACAATTTTATTACTAACATTGCACTAACTATTCTATTCCCTGTAAATTGATGATACTTCATTAATTAGGCTTATTTTCCCCTAAAAATCCTCTTAATTAACTACTATATGTTGATTAAACCACCTATCTTGCATTTAACCAATACAAATTCTTATTTTCTAAACCCCCACTTCTAAAGCATATAAAATCTATCAAAACCTCCTCTAATTTCTCCTAGAAAGCTTCCTTAGCTTACTTGGGATTCTTAATTAATCCTAAAAGATTAATTAGCTTCTAATCCTAACCAAAACAGTGCATTGACTTACTAAAAGTTCTTTTTGGACTTTCCTTTTTCTCCCACGTGCACCAAATTCATACCATTCTTGGAATGTGAAACCTATAAATAGAATCCTCCTCCTTACCATTTTTAGAACACTTTTTCTCCCTTAGCATAAACTATAGGAATTTAGGATCTTGAGTATTTCTCCATTAATATTGATCTAACATATTTATAGTGCATCCATTAACTCAAGCTTCAGTAATATGAGAACTATGGTCTTATCCATTGTTGGCGAGACTCCATTCTCTAAACCTTGAGATCATACTAACAATCATATTTGATTAGTAAGGATCTTTTTAGGTCTATTTTAAAGTTAGGATTCAAAGAGTAGAGATTTATTTAGGCATGTTAGTTTGATTTTTTTCAAATTTATATGCATGTTAAAGAAGTTAGTCTCCCTAAGCTCTTTTCTTGATGGTTCTTGTTAGATTAGTTTAAATATTTGAAACTCTTAGGTGTTTAGTTTCAATTAGAAACCTTAAACTATTTCCATTGAATATAGGTTCTTACTTTACATAACTTATAGATTTATTTTTCACTTGCTTGCATGATTAACCTCATTCAAGTTGATTATTACACCATTCTTCCATTTTCACATTATATTGTTGTTGTTTGTTTTCTTCGACTAGCCATTGACTTCTACGGGACCTTCCCATGATGACATGAACATGCATACTTCTAAAACTCCATGGCCCTTGTACACATTGAATTATGAGAGAATCTCTAGATTATCTGAAGCCCTCCCATTTATTCTATTTCACAACCCTTGCCCTTAGCCTTGTTTTCTCATGGGATCACACAAATAAGCAAGTTAGTTAACCTTAAAATCAGCTCTCTCAAGTATACCAAGAACATTAGGTCAATCTCTAGTTAGTCATCATATATGGACATCTATCATAGTAACCCAATATTAATACACTACAACACAATGTTAAAGCCAAGGAGTTAGTTTTTTATATAACACCTACAAAAATGATATATTCAACTCCACAAATGTAGTAGCCATATACATGGATCATCATCAATACCCATGTGTAATGGAGCTATGACCAACAATTTCTCCTTGATCACCTTTCATCAGTAGGTACCTCAACATCTGACTCTCCACTCGCTACTTCAGACATCTAGGCCTAGTAACACTAAAGGCACATGATAAACTCACCCTACCATATACACTACTCATTGGCGAATTCGTCATCATTCACCTCGAGATCGTTGAGTAGCTTGTCATGCGTGTCAAAATAATTGACACCACCTAGGGTTGATTTTTCTCCTATTATGTCAGTACATCTCCGTGATCTACATCATATACATGTTAATGAGGGAATAGGTTGCTTAACCCCAAATTTTTGAGTAACGTGATCATATTGAAATCTCTCCATAATATTATCATGTATGCCAACAATAGTTGTACTATCGACTAACTTGGATCTGACATAATTATCAAACATCATTGGGCCACCCAAGTTTTCCTTTATACATGTGCCATATAATACTACCCCTTTATCCAATGTATCACTCTCCTCTAGTGAGCGGTGCACATATCTTACAATATTTTGGTAGTATGCATACAACATTGGTACCATCAACTAACCTGGGTCTAGCATAATTATTGAGCATCCTTTGACCACCTAAGTTGTCTTTAATACATGTGCTATATAACATTGTTCCCTGTATCATGTCTATTACTCTCCTCCATTTAACAGTGCACATTTCATGTATCTATTGGTTTGTATGGTGACCCATCTACTAGCATAAGGAATGTCTCTACATATAACCTCAGGAAACCCAATAGGCCTCGTCACATGTAGGTGCTCATATGCTTGAATTTGTATTGATATGCCAACCATGATACCACTACCATGGCACACACTCATAAAATGATATAGATCCTTGTATATGTAAGCTAACATGCACCAAACCCAATCATACATTGTCTGAAGGTCCTCCATATCTCGAATTATGAGGCTCAAACCATATGCACATGAGACCCCACCTATGTCCATAACTATAAATGAGGCCACTAGAATGATAATGTACTTGTGCAATTGTGGCACATCTTTGACAACAATTCAGCTTAATGCCAAGTTAAATTTTAATGTCCTCTCTCTTCCATCCCCACACATTTAATAAATATCAACCTCTTGGCCATCTTGGGATAATGCTTCCTTATTAACTATACTGCCTCGAAGAGGGATCTATAAGATCTTCCACATGTCCTCTAATGTAATGGTCATCTTTGGTATGGGTGATTAAGATAAATATAAAATATTATGCCTAATTTGATGTTATAGTAGCAGTAAATAAATGATGCAATGGAGTACAAAAATATACCAAAACAAGTTAAACAATAAAATATAAAACCCTAATTGCAAGGAGAGGGTAGAGACACTTAGCTAATTGCAAAGTTCTAGAGAGTGAAAAGAGTTGGAAAACTAGAAAAGACGAAGCATTTACAGTCGCACTAGAGCTCAAAAAAATGCATAACTAGAGGAGAAGGCTGGACTAGGGCACTTGAAGATGGAAAAGGGAACCCATGGACGCCCTAGGCCTATTTCTAGGTGCCTAGGTCTGCGGAAATGCTCAAAAAACCTCCTCCGAGGTATCTTAAGGTTTTCTCCTTTAATTTCCTATGATCTCTTCGAGGTTGCATACCAAGATCATTGAGGTCACTAGTAAACCTGCAATAAATAATGTACCTATAAAACCCTTTAATAGACATCAAATACCTAAAGAAAGAAAGATGAAAAAGGAGGGGTCAAATTGTCCTTAGCTGTCACAATGGTGAACTTACGAATGAGTGTTGCACTACATTATTAGAACACAATGTAGTTTTGTGTGTGTGTGTGTGTGTGGAAGTGTGCCCTAGGTTTCTCTTTTGCCATGTCACACTTGGATAGCAAGAACAAGTAGCTATATGTAGAATGTAGTAAATGTGTGCATGGAATAGAATGAAATTCCCTCCTATGAAAAGTGATGCAAGAAAACTAGTCCTTGTGTCCCTTGTGATGGAGCTAGATAGATGCAATGGACCTCTTAGATGCCTTGATGGATATAACCTTAGGTAGTGATAAATAGTGTCTTAGTTCTTAGGACCTTTATTATGATCACATAACTCTTATATTTATACTGATTCCCTTCACTTGAATTTCATAATTAACCCTAAAAAGGCTAACAGTACAAAAAGATAAGATGCTAAAACAAATAGAAAGGACCCTAAAATGTGTGATTAAAATACAAAGAGGATAGGGGCACCCAAAGGTGATGAGGGTGCCTGAGCACTGGCATGTCCTGGCTTGGTGCACTGGTGTCCAGGATGAGAAATGTTGAAGAGTAAAAAGGTAGACTTAGCAAGTAAGAGTGAAAAACAGAAGAGTAGCAATAGAAAAAAAAGAAAGGTGGTTAAAGACATGCGATGGATTAGTACTCTTTCTTACTTAGGAATCATATGAATAATAGTATTTAATCAAGACTAGATAATTACTTAAAGTGTGTGATTACATGTCTACATTTCCCCCCATTTTATGTTGGTGAGCGGAAATCTCAGTAACATAAAGTAAATAAGAGATGTTGTACTTGATAACCATTTAGATTGATGATGAAAAGTGTTCTGAAGGACTAGATAAATCGTGGATTGATAAAAAATGTGAAGCATGGATGTTAAGGATAAGGAAGTGTAAAATGTGATGACGAAAATTAACCTATGGAGGAAATGCATGTGTAGATGTCAGTGATGTACATGTTGTTGATGTCAATGTGTGTGATGTTATTTTTTGTTGATGTTGACTACCACTTCCCATACGGATGGAACTACAAAAAGATAATCTGACAAGTAGTCAAATACACATGTATATGATCAAAATATGTAAAAAGAAGTGTTTAAAGAAAGTATGTAAAATTTTTGGAAATGTGAAAAAGTGAACATGTGCACCTGATTCATGATGAGAATAAGGGGTGTAGAAAGGATATTGTAGACGATTTCAACTCAAGGGGTTTTTCAGGTGATCTCATGCCAATAAAATGGAAGAATTGTCGAGGAAAATAATCTGGTGTCATCCTACCAACCTTTAAGTTCTCCCCGCTATGTAGAAAACCACTATAGATGGTGTGTATAAATGCAATGTGCTAAGGACTATCTGACATGTAAAATATGTATGTGTGTGGAGTTTCTATAGACTGTGTTGAACTACCAATTCGTTGTGTAATTTCCCCCTGGTCTCAGGATATCCAAGAAAGGTCAATTGTATTTCCCTTTGGTTTTAGGCATCCAAGAAAGTTTGCCGTATGTGCTAAGGACCCAAGTTTGATTCTAAGCCCTGTCTGAAAACTGAAAATTATGTAGTGCATAGGTACCATGTTGTGTATAACATTGCATGGGGTGACTAATTCACCCAAATTATGCCTCCCCTCATGTTTGGGTTGCATGTGACGTCACTAAAGGAGTATGTGGCCCAAAGGAGGACTAACCGCTGTGCTGAATTTTTCCCATGAAGGGGGAAGGGAATGTGATTGGTATAAACCAAGGCACATTAAAAACATGTGGCTAGGTAAACAAGTGTTAGTACAAGAAAATAAAACACTCATGTAAAAGATGAAATATAAGATGCACAAACAATGTATAAGATAAGAGGTAAGATGAAGGCCCAAGAAATCATTGTAGACCATGAAAAGTGGGTTGCAAACATGGGACATCACTCATAGTGTTGCAAGACAATCAATGTCATAGTGGCTGCAAATAGGCAAGTGCAAACATTACAAAGGGAAAATCCACAAACAAGAGCATATAATGAAAGACAATGTAGCAAACAACCATGGAACCAAATAGTTCTGCAGAACAAATTTTACACATGAAACACCTGTTATCATGTTAGAAATATAAAAATTATGTCAAGGTTTATATAATTTGATAAAGTTAAGTGTGATAGTACAAAAAAATGAAACAATAACACCCTATAGTTGACACGAAATTGGATGCCCCCAGGAGCCGCCTATGGGACTTGTAATAGGTACTACACCACACATCCATGCTACGTGTAATATATCTATATAAATATGTGATCATAACTAGAGGGGAAAGTGAATCACACATGTGTGTATGATACAGATAATGACATACAATATATCTATCTAACATGTGTAGTAAGGTGAACAAGTAAACTCATAAACAAGCAAGAGTAAATGCAACCAAGATAAGCATTATGCTCTGGATAAGACAAAATGGAATGTAGTATGAATGATAGGAGTAATGTGCCCCCCTGGAGTGGATGTGTATGTATGAAATGAGTTTCATTTGTTTATTCCCCCTCATTAGCCAAGAATGAACCATAAATGCAAGAGTGTGTCATGGGGAATTTTTTTGAGACGATGTGTCGTATGTAGAAAAGAGGTGATGAATTGATTGATGATTGTAGACATTGTAATGTATTGATGATATTGAAAGTGTACATGATGGAAAGATTTTTTTTGAATGTGTGATGATTTCACCTAAAGTGTTGGTATCACTAGATGGATGAGTAAACTGCTAATGTGTGATGGATGTAGCACAAGGTGTATATCACGAGATATATGAACATGAGGATGTGTAGAAAACATGTGATGATGTAGCACACAATGCATAAATCACAAAAGGATATGATATGGATGGATATCTAGAAAGGGGTGATGATTTAGCCTAACAAAGCATGTATCACTGATATTTATGTAAATAAGGTGACTGGCTAAAAACATCACATAGTATGATAAGAAGATTGATTGATTGAATTGTGATAGATCTAAGTGTATAATGATATATGTTTAATGAGGTGAGGTTCAATTTTTAATTTAGACCCTCAGACATTTGAGTATAAACCATTGGAACTAGAGTACATCACTAGGTGAGTAGCGCAGCATGTAAATGCATAGATATATGATAAGTTGTAGCATTGAATACGTATAGATGGTGTATATGTACAAAATGTGTCATAGAAGTATGCGGGAGGTGTGTAATGTGTGACGTATCACTTGTGTTATAGTGACGTGCCCTCAATAGTCTAGTGTGACTGAACCATATGCTATAAAGATGTGCGTCATAAATGTGCAAAGTGAAAAAACAAATACATGTGGCCAAGAGGTTTGTAATTATGTATTGCAGAGGTCATTAAGTGTGTGAGAATGTGTAAGTGCATGAGATGATAGTGTGACATTATGATGATAGACCATGTGTATAGGGGGCCCTCAGGAATCAAGTGTGAACCGATTCCCCCCAGAGTATGTAATCAGATGATGAGGTCTAGTCAAAATTTACACTACCAGTGGATCAATGGATTCGTGTAGTAGTTGAAGCAACATTAGAATCATGCGACAGTGGACGGGACGTTTGAAATGTGTCTAATGATCATTAGAAGGAGTTGTTTCTTTGAGCGGTGGAATTCAGAAATGCAAGTGGATTAGGACTAGGAGTAATATTGAATGGTGGTATTTTAGGTAGTGATTGGTTACTTATTTACCATAGACTGACTTGGAGTCAAGGCTAGGTTGAACTGATCTTTAAGAGGAGGTTTCTTACATTGACTTGTTGAAACATTAGCCGATAACTTGAATTGAGAGGAGGCAATGATCATCCATAAGAGGAGGTTGAAAGGTGGGTTGAATAGGCAGTACTTGAGTTTCCATAGAAGAATGCACCTTAGAAGTGATGATCATCATGCTCATTAGATGTAGAAGGATCAAGATTTAGGAACCTTATTTGGATGTAGCCATTTGTAGATGGTGCATGTAGCAATAAAATGTTGTGCAGCAAATGAGATAAATACCTTGACGTGCTCAAGATGATCTTGATTCTTCAGTTGTAAATAATAGAAACCATTTTCATTATGTCCATTGATTTAATGATAATTGCAATATAGAGAAACCATGATCTTTTGCAATTTGGTAAGGAGGATATCCTTGATTAGATTATAAATTGATCAAGTGACTGACTAAGGAGATCATTAATAATGTCGTGTTGTTTAGTATTGCAATCAAACATGAGAGGTTCCTAGTAATGTACAAGACTTTAGGTTTATTGTATATGAGCACATGTAGAAGACATGGAGTGAATGATGTGATGTAGAAGAAGAACAAACATGAACCTAAGAAGTTTCCTTAAGATGTTGGATTTCAGATTTGTAGAGATGTAATCATGGATTCCATAGTTTGAATTTTGTCATAAAATAGAGTATGCAAAGCTTGAATTAACTCTAATATGGGTTGATTGGATGTAGGATCATGAAGGTTAGGGTCATCAGATAGATGATGGAAAATAGGACTTATTCTATGATGGCGGTTATATCTCTCTACGGATGATACATGGTGTCAAGGGATTTTTTTTGCAAGGAAACTTGGTAATTAGGATGCATCTTGAATTAAATCAAACAAAGAAATTTAAGGAATTTTAGGAGCCACAATAGAATAAAATAATGTGATCAAAGAAGGATCTGAATGACTGATCATGAGTGGTGTTCACTAAAATGATTAAGCTAAATATGTAAATATTATGAGCCTAATATTAATCTAAGATTATATTAGCAATGAATATATAATGATACTGAATTATACCCAAGTAACTAAACAATAAATAATGAAACCCTAATTTACAAGGAAGAGGGTAGAGAAGGTCCTTAGCTGATTCACAGTGAAGTTCTAGAGACTTCACTAAAGCTCATACCAACTAAGTAGAAAGGATATAAGCACTCACTGTCACACTAGAGCCCTAGAAAATGTAGATTTGGAGAAATAGGTTGGACTGAGGTGCACCTGGAGAGGGACAAAGACGCACCAGTGGGTACCCTATGACCTATTTCTAAGAACCTGGGTTTTTGGAAATGTGCTTGGAAAACCTCCTCTGAGGTGTTGTAAGGTGTTCTCCTTTAGTCTCCTTTGATCACTTTGAGGTCGTGCCAAGATTTTCGAGGTCACTAGTACAACGTGTAATAAAAAATGAACCTACAAAACCCTCAAATAGACATCAAATTATAAAAAATAAAAGATGAAAAATCAAGGGTTAAACTATCCTGAGTTGTTCACAATGGCAAACTTATGACTGATCGATTGCACTACATCTTAGACCCAATGTAGTTCTCTATGTGTGTGTGTGTGTGTGTGTGCCCTAGGTTGTTCTTAAGCCCTGGGTTGCTCTTTTGTCAGTCACTTATGGATAATGAGTAAGTAGCTAGATGTAGAATGTAGTAAATTGTGTGCATGGAATAGAATGAGCTTCCTTCCTATGAAGTGTGCTACAAGAAAACTGATCACTTATGTCCCTTGCGGTGGAGATAGATGGATGCACTAGAGCTAGATGGATGCAATGGAGCTCTTATATGCCTTGATGGATGCAACCTTAGGTGGTGATAGATAGTGCTTTGTGCTTAGTACCTTTATTATGATAACATAACTATATATTTATAAGATTCCCTTCGCTTTAATTTCATAATTGACCCAGAAAATTATGACTACTAAAAAGATAAGATTCTCAAATGGATAGAAAGGACCCTAGAAAGTGTGAGTAAAGTACAAAGAGGACATGAGGCGCCTAGAGGGGATGAGGACACCTAGTGCTGGCGTTCTAGACTGGGCATTGTTGGTGTCTAGGATGACAAATGATTGAAGAATAAAAAGGTAGACTAAGAAAGTAAGAGTGAAAAAATACCAAGTAGTAACAATAGAAAGTAAAATAAAGGTGGCCAAAGACATGGGTTGATTAATACTCTTCTTACTTAGGAATCATATGAATAATAGTATGCAATAAGGACTAGATAATTATCCAAAGTGTGTGATTTTTTTTCTACAATTATGAACTAGAAGCTACATGTATTGTTGTTCCATTGATCATCTAACGTGGTAAAAACAACCATATCACATTGCATGATGCATAAACGAATTTCATGTCCTAGGGTGATAACATCTAAATGAGCTTATTATACATGCACATCTAATTGTGTCAGTGTAAAAAATAACAATGAATTGGACCATGATACAAGATGTCATATGTGGAAAATAATTTTCTAAAACAAAAAATCTCACTGTATGACTAGAAACATAAACTAAAAATGTAAATATGATCACTAGAAACAGGAATACAAAGACCAAAAATATAGACTACATGACTAAAATATGACCAAAATTGTACCAAACTAACTAGAATTACACAAATAAAACCCTGCCATGCCTAACATCTTTGACTTATTCAAAAACTACAAAAAATAAAGAAATTTTTTGAAGTCACTATTTTCACTAACTTGGTCACTGTCGTTATAACTCATATGTTGGTGTGTGTTATTTTCCACATCATTAGGTGAGTCATCTCACTTAGGTGAGATCATAGGTCCATGTGTCATTTAGGGGTAATTATGAGATTCTCTTACACGTCAATGTGTTAGTGCATCATATGTGTCATTGGGAGTTACACTTCTATTCTGGGAATGTAACTCCCCCTCTCTACTTGATTTGTCATGATTGTAGCACTGGGGGTTACTCATCACCTCCTATATGTACATCCCATTTGATCTATGAGATAGAGGAGAGTTTTATGGCTTAACCAGGTTTTTCCTGTATTTCAAATATTTGTATGCACATTCAGTTGATGCTCACTCCTCCTAAGATCTCTTCACGCTTCCGTTCACACATCTGTTGATGTGCACGTTGTCCCTCGTGATCCTCACTTGTGGGTTTTAAACCCTCTTTCATGGTATCAGAGTGGATCTTGTGGATCTGTGCACTCCTCAGTGTTGCTCGTGCATTTTTCAGCTTCTAACATGATATTCAAATTTTGTTGCATGTGTCATAATGGATATTCCATTTGTGTGTTTATTGCATTGATTTCAGGAATTTTCATACCTCCGTTCCATTTTTGGGTGTTCATGGTTTCTTTTTTGGGGTTTAATGGTTTGCATCTTTGCATATAGTTTTAGAGGTGTTTTTTACATTCCAAGTTACAGATATTTTGGCTTAGTTCTCCCTTGTGGATATTTTGCATAGTAGGATTGCATTGGATCAACAATTTTTTCCACATTTGTATTGTTTAGGTGTAATCGATTGGCTCATGCATAGGCCTACACTGCATTACATCTTGGTTCCATCACGGGTTTCACTACTAATGTTTTGGTCTATCCACTCATTGGATTACATATCTTGTGCATAGTCGATGACTTGGTGTTTACCTTTGCATGGTCCGTTTTGCCTCAATCTAATGTGGGCTCATGCTCCTTCTTGGTGTTGCATTGTTTGGACTGCACGTGTTTTTTGGCTCAGGTGCCCTTGCAACGTTCCCGGATTGCTCTCAACAAGTCATTTATGCCATGTTGAACGTGATCTACTTATTGCTGTGCATTCTTGGTTCTCACATTTTCCCTCCCGACCACTAAACAATGTGATCCTAAACATGATGGTTACTAAACCTGCAATGGTTCACTGTCAGCACTGACTGTGCTTATAGCTCCAGCCGTTACAAATGCACGTAGCATTTCACTTAGTTCCAACACAACGAGAGAAAATGTTGACAGGCTTGAGCTATCCATTTAAAAGTGTAACCCAGCGCCAAGGAGAGACTCCTCATCAAGCAGGCACATGGGAGGGTGTAACAGTTGAGGCAGGTTTGTTGCTTCTACGTGGTAGCAATGGTTACAAGCATGTGGACCACCTCTCCTCTTCCTTGGAAAGCCAACTCGGTCAATGTGGGCCCCCACACATTCCTTTTAAAATTATTTGTAGGTCAAAATAATTCCTCATTTTTAATGTTTCATGGCAAAAAATTTATCATGGCATTGTAAATTAATTTTTAAGGCTGTATTTTGGCTTGTATTATGCCCTACCTATAAGCGTCGAAGATGGAGGGCAAGGTCCGGGGTTGGAAGGAGGCTAATCCCCACTCTCAAGAAAAACAAACTATGCCTAAAATTCTATGTTGTTTCCAACGGGTACCCACATGATACCCTTTGCACTCATTTCAAGAACTTTTTTAATGTGTTTGCAACGTTTATTAACATTTTCTCATCAATTGCGGGGATTGTTTTTTGCTATAACTTTTGACTCGTTTCTCGGATCTGAGCACTTCTTTAATCAAATTTGCATTTTTTTTCGCATTCTCCATGATGGTATTATTAGTTTTGTAAATGAACTACTTTATAAAGTGCCACATTTTGGGGGGGTTGACTAGTACTATTGGGCTTACACACGTAGATGCATTATCGGCTGAGTCTGACGTCTTGCTTTTTTCATCAAGGAGAGTGCTCTTTCCAGACATGAGCATCATAGGATTTCTTTATAGCCTCTACCACTTCTCACCGAGAGAGGGAACTATTCAGCTTGGCATGCTTCCATGGAACGTTACTTCACCCACGAGGGTCTTTTACCCTTCTTGCTTGGGCCA
Organism: Taxus chinensis; assembly: GCA_019776745.2. Lineage (NCBI taxonomy): Eukaryota > Viridiplantae > Streptophyta > Pinopsida > Cupressales > Taxaceae > Taxus > Taxus chinensis. Next base: position 911,965,574 of record CM034147.1, on the reverse strand, counting down.
GTTCTTGCACCCACTAATCATTGTCATCTGGAGGACTTCCTTGACACTTACGACCACATCTTTGGTCACATGATGATGCATGTCTCTCGTTATCTTTGGTTTCACATGGCAGAATCAAATCCACCTCACTGTGTTTGGAGCATTCTTTAGTCCCTCTATGGAGACCCTTCACATACTACTACCATTGTTGTTACTGTTGATGATTCAGTTGTCTCGTTTTCTTCATGTGATGATAGTTCCACTGACATAGGCTCGCTTGGTTCTACTTCTGATGATGAGGATTGTGCACCTAGTTCTGATGTCGAGAGTACTATAGAGGACTCTTCTCCTCTTTCTCTCACTATTCTAGAGAGTGTTGACAAATTCCACATCTCATCAGATATCGAGCAGTCTCATACTTAGTCTCACACTGTCATTACACTAGCCTCCTTTCCACTTCTAGTGTGCGATGCCCCTTCTACTCCTCTACCTTCATTGGATGACTCATACCTATCTAACATCACTCTTTTGTTTGTTGAGCCCCCTCATTGGGATGAGTATCTACCTAACCTTAGTTGTCTTTCCGCAGAGTACACTTGTGATGCACTACAGGTCCCTCATCTATCTACAGGCGTTTCAGAGGAGTTCATCATCTCTATTGTTGGGAGTTCCCTTTCCAAGAATCATGTCACTTCCACATTTCCAGAGACCTTCATTGATCCACCCTCAGTTGTGGATCCCTTTTCTTTTGTGGAGGATGTTTTATTCCCTTCACATCACTTGGACATCCTTTCTGCGGGTGTTCATATTTTTCACTCTGACAGTTCTATACATGTGGCATTACCTTCGGTTCCTTGGCACTCACTCGCTAGATCTATGTCACACTTTTGTGCACCAGACTCAGAGTTCTTCATGTTGCTGCCTTTGTTTTCCTTTATGGAGTGGGTGGACTTCCAGCACATAATTTCTATCCTTCCTAAGGGAAGGCACATAGTTCAGTTTGGGTGGCTCTTCTTCAGTCCAGAGATAGAGGATCTCATCATTGACATTCTTCTGGGAGACATCCTAGAGCTGCAAAGTTCAGATTTGTCCATGGCATCTTCTGCATCCCTCTCATCTCCCTCTTGTTCTCTCTTCTTCTTCTTTCCAAGAGATTGCCTCTTCGTACATGGGTACCTTTTTAGGCTCATCTATGGCCGGGACCCATTTTTGGCATCTTTCTTAGATTAGAGAGTGTGTTTTTCTCTTGTGGTGGATGTTCTTCCCACTGGGTTTTCCTTCACTAATTGGGATCTTTTCTTGTGTGTGGGTACCTCTTCAGGCTTTGTGTCGGGACCCATTTCTCGTTTCTGACTTGCCGCCTCATCCTAAGTTACGATGAAGGGGGGGTGTTGGTGTGTGTTATTTTCCACATCATTAGGTGAGTCATCTCACTTAGGTGAGATCATAGGTCCATGTGTCATTTAGGGGTCATTATGAGATTCTCTTATGCATCAGTGCATCGTCATTGGGAGTTACACTTTTATTCTGGGAATGTAACTCCCCCTCTCTACTCAAGTTGTCATGATTGCAACACTGGGGGTTACTCATCACCTCCTATATGTACACCCCATTTGATCTATGAGATAGAGGAGAGTTTTATGGCTTAATCAGGTTCTGCCCATGTTTCAACTCTTTACATGCACATTCAGTTGATGTTCACTCCTCCCAAGATCTCTTCACACTACCATTTGCACATTCTTTAATGTGCACATCATCCCTCGTGATCCTCGCTTGTGGGTTTTAAACCCTCTTTCAATTAGATCCTTTATATCTTGCCCATAATAGGCCTAATACATCAATATTTACATCTCACTCACCTTGGGGCATTATCTTAATCTCAAGTTGCATCGATTAAACTTAACCAATTATAAGACATTTTACCACCATTGAGCTCACCTCAATCATTTTCAGGCCCACCTTAGGGAAATGTCCTAGCTTCAACATCACAATGTTATCTTTGGCCCACCTTGGGGCACTTTCCCGTAATCTAGAGTATATTGTTACCCCTTGTCCACTTTGAGGCATTATGTGTAGTTTTTGTACGAGCTATTAACAAACCAGACTTAAATTTTACATGATAAAACACTCTCTTCATTCTTCTTCACTAATTAGTATTAAATAGATGATTACCTACATATATAGTCTATTGAACTCCTACATGTATGGAGTCGAGGCATATCATCAAATCCAAGAATAATCCCTTAAATCTCTCTTGCAATCTCCTATCTAATCTCTCCATTATTATCTCACCTAGAATATCAAAGACCACTCACTTAGCTACATGAGTTGTGTGAATAAATCACATTATTTAATTAAATGTTGTTACCTAAAAACACCGTTTAGACTAGGTATAACTCCATGAAGTTGTCTCTTTACCCTTGGAAAGGCGTAGCTGTGAGCTAAATTTCATGGGTCTATATCCATTCCCTAGGTTCTTAAATTCCATGTATCTCATGGATTCCTAGATCTTAGAATTATGTGGACAACAATCTATATTGAGTTTACCTCGAAATCTTCTAATGCCCCCAAGAGTTAGATTATTTTGAATATGCTTCTTTCTCAAATGTCACGACAGAGGTTTATTGAGATCACCACAACAAAAATAATGTGTAAACACCCTAAAATATCGCATTACATATTCTAAACTTCTAAAATCACCCCGTAATTACTTCACAGTGTATTACAACTACTTTCGACCACTTTCGATAGATTCCGCTATTTTACGACCTTTAACGACATTTTACGACATGATGTCATAACTTACCTAAATATTCCTATCACCCACACATGATCTCAAATTATTAAATATTCGTGTTATGGACTTTATTACATTCATATCCCAGTCCTAGGATTAATTAATTAATCCTATTATCATTATTATTATTCACCCTTATCCTATTAATTAATTTTAATTGGCTAATTTAATATCAAATAATTAAATAAATTCCACACATTATCCATTTACACCTCACCTCTTATCCAATTAATTAATATCATTTCACTAGTCAACATCTCAAGTTGACTAGAGAAAAAGGAATTAATTAAAGATCAAATCATTCAATATGTGCAACAAGACAAAATTATATTAAATCAAATTATCTATTTGACTTAACAAAAGATATCTTCCAAAAAGCATGGCATTCCAAAAATAAAGAAAATCATTGCAAAAACTAAAATTTGTGTCACTTTTTGGGTGAATAAAACAAAAAACGTGCGATTAATATTTAATTCTAAATAAATAAAATCATGTGCAAAATTGGCCAACTCAAAAATAACTCATTCATGCAAGCTCAAATCAATGGTTCAACTCCTCAAATAGATTGGAAACTCAAATAAACAATTCAATCTTGCTTCAGTTAACTTTAGGTCAAACAAGTAATTTATACAAATCAAGAACTCATCTCTCATCTATAAATCATCACTCATTATTCTCCAATTATCATATTTGCAAGCTTTTAGAATTGTATCATTATTGTGTTGGATTATCAATCAATCTCACACACTATCATGTTGTCTAATTGATCACGAATCATCAATAAAATTCAATTCTACTTCCATTCAGAACATCTTTTCTCGTAGCTGAAATCTACTTCCATTTGGAACATCTTTAGAGCATCCAAAGACAAATTGTGATCAAGAGATTCAACAATATTGATGCTTCATTCCAAGCTTCAGCGATCTCATCCAAGGTTGCAAGGGGATATGAAGAAGGAGATGGTTTGATTTTATTTGCTTTGCTTCTTTTGCTATGTAGTTTTTCTTTGTATATATAGAATGAAAACATGAACACATTACAAACACACTGAATAGAAAGGACAATGAAACAAACATGCCACCAAATCACTATTTGGCCTTGTCATTAGTGGTTGACAAGGTCGGTGTTCAACCTCCTTCCTGCATTTCCTCCATCCTCTAAATCCATGCTACTTGTGTGATTGAAAGTTGAAGCTCAAATACATAAACCCCCCTATAAAATGGACATTGGGTTCACCCAATAACGTGTCTAGTTATAATTGAGACAAAAAATGCGACACTTTTGACATACAAAATGATTAAAAAGCAATATTTAATTACTTTTTAATGCAACACTTACTCTTAACAAGACAACAATTATAAGAACATTGGATCTAAGTGACCCTTATCAACAATACCTACCTAGATGTAAGGAAAATATTTTTATTTTTGAGATACTTTTGATGACACTCAAGAACTCCACATTAACTTATTGACACCAAATTACACAACACGACAAAAAATAACTCTTAATTTTGATACTCCAAAATTCCCAATAACAACACGACAAAAAATAATTCTTAATTTTGACACTCAAGAACTCTACATTAACTTTATAAATCATCTAACTTGAACACCACAAATTTTAAGTATAATTTCTATTTAATTGATGCTTGTTAATCATTACTAACAAATCACAGAAAGAGTTTATAGAAAATTAATATGAACATCCTACAATTTAAACATTAATCTAAATACTATCTATTATTGAATTACAATTACAAATGCCTTAATATATGATTAGATTCACATTTACTGCATGTAACATGAAATTTGATGGGAATAGTCACCAGATGGAAAGAGCAACACATATCATCAAATCCAATTCACTATAGAAACCAAGGTTGATGAAACTATTCCATTCATTGACATCTTATTAAGAATAAAAGAAAACAAATCACTCTCTCATGGAGTATTTAGAAAGAAAACACAAAATGATTGTTACCTCAGTGCAGAATACCACAATTACCCATTCCAAAAAGTTGGCATACTAAAAACATTGGCCACTGATTAACAAAAATAAGAACTATTTGCTATGAAATAGTAACCCTACTTAATCTAATTAGGAGGACTAAAACATTGTAGTAAACAAGCTAAAAAAATATGGAATAAATTTAAGTAAATTACTCAAATTGAAATGAAACCCTAATATGCAAGAGAAAGGAAAGAAATGGCTTAGCTGATTAGAAGTGATTGTCGCACACCTGGAAATAAAATTAGGAAGTGCCTGAGAGTGTACTGGGGTGCCCTGGTCTGTAATATGGGTGCTCTGATCAATGTAAATGCTCAAAATATTAATCTAATATGATCGTAAGGTGTCTTCGAATATTTCTTGGCTCTCGTGTTGGATCTGCCAAATGAGTTGTATGATGACCTACAATGAAAAAGAAGTATCAAATCATAGAAAAATAAAATATGCAAATGAATGGGTTGGATTGACCACAACTACCAAACTTGTAGTCTTATCACTAAGTTTTGTACTACATTTCATACCTGGATGTAGTTCTAGTGTGTATGTGTGTGCATGTCATGCCCTAGGTTCTCTTGTGTCACTCACACTTTATGAAGTAACAAGAAATAATAACTATAGAAAATGTAAATAGCATGTGTGCATGGAATATAATAGAATCCCTCCCCCTATGTAGTGTTTTTTATGCATATCTCCTAGCCTTGATGCATGGCACTATGTGGATGCAAGTAATGTAATGGATGAAACTCTAGATGGAGTGATAGTAGTATGTGATGTTATGACCTAGGACCCTCATTATGGTCTTATAACTTTATATTTAAAGGGATCTCAAGCTTAATTTCATAATTAATCCCGACAAATCCCACTGGGAAAAGAAAAAGAAAATAAATGGCTAGAAAGGCCCCAAAAAGAAGCGGGAAAGGATGTGCATAGAGGCGCCCAAAGTGGGACCAGGGTGCCCCAAGGTGCCCCAATACAGGTTGGGGCACCCTGATTTTGGGATAAAATGATGGGGCAATTGCGAAATGGGTGGATAAGTGTGATAAAATATGTGGGAATGACGAAATAAAATATGAAATAAAGTTGTTCAAAAGGTGGGATTAATTAATACTTTATCCACTTGAGAACCTTCTAAATAATAGTATAAGACCGAGCTAAATAATGTCTAATGTGCATAATTTTGTGTCTACATTTTCCCCCACTTTATGTTGGTGAGCGGAAATCTCGGTAACATAAAGTAGATAGATATGCATACCTGATATCCATTTAGAGTGTATAAGAAGACATGCCGATGGACTAGACTCAAGCATGGGATGACAAAAAAAAATGTGGAGCATGGATTCTAAAGATGAAAAATGCACATAAAAAGTGATGAGAGTGAACCTAGGGTGGAATGCGTGTGTAGTTGTTGTTGTGTGTAGTGTACCTACATGGTTAGTAAAGGAAAATGCCTGTAACAGTGTGTTTTCATTGTCGTTTTCATTGTTTTTGTTGTTATTGCCCCCAATTTGACTGTTTGTTTCTCATATGGTGGATCTGCAAGTAGAAAATGATCAAGTAATCAAATATGTATGTATGTAAAAAAAAGAATGTTGCGTAAAGTACGTGAATGCAAAATATGCTAGAAAAAGTGTAAATGGAACTTGTGCACATGATTCATGTCGAGAGAAAGGGTGTAGATGGATATCTTGTATTGTCGAGAGTTTGTTGGGCGATCTCACACCACTCTAGTTGAAGAAGTATAGGGAGAAAATGCACTGTTTCCTCCAACTTTAACCACTTCTGCTGAAATGTGAGAAGAGATCTCTATACTGTCTTGGTTTTTTGGGTGATCTGATGCCACTGGACGAAGAAGTATAGAGAGGCACACCCAATGTAACCCCAAATCTTGTAACCGCTCTGTAGAATTGCCCAAGGAAACCATGTCCTGTTAAGGCCACTGTGTATGGAGTTCGTATATTGGTCTGAGCTCACTTGTTGTGTTTGAACCGGTGTAAATACGTTGTGTTATTATGTAAAGCCTCAAAATGATGCCCCCCCCTCTTTGGGGTTGCATGTGATGACCTTGGAGGAGAATGCGGCCCCAAAAGAGGACCAACCGCACTCTGACCTTCATACTGTACCCTGCAAGGGGAAAGGGAAAAAGCTTGGTAGAAATGAAGGCGCGCACAAATAAGGGATGGCTAACCAAAACAAGTGTTAGTCCAAAAAACACATGCATGTAAAAAGACATGTTATGAATAATCTTAGGATTAGTGCTAACATTATTAGTTGTAAACATGTAAGATTAATAAATTACATTAAATGAGGCTACAAACACTGATATCACTTAATTTGTAAGTTATTAATATTGGCCACAATATAACTCATATTAATAATATAGTGTGAGATTATAAATAAATGTAAATGAGTTGTAATAAACAACTCATATAAATTATCTGCATAATAGTGAGTTGCACAGAACAACTCACATAGATAATTGTGTGTGGAGATATTCATGGAATATGTGAGAGAATAGTGGTGAGTGATAATAGGAGAGATATGTGAGTGTATTGTGGGATTGAAGATTGGGTTTGAATCCTTATATTAAGGATATCATTCTCCTATATATTGTAAGCTTACACTCTTGTAATTTACTCAATCATTATTCAATCAATAATATATGTGTTTTTATTATAATATGATCTCTGTAACTTTGTTTCATGTCTCTTATTACTTTCTTCCATTTTATAATGTAATTGTTGCTTATTTAGATTAGTTAAGCTATCAATTTCACATCATCTAGTATCATAGAATGTTAGGACAGTTATGAGAGTCATTTCAGGAAAAAACCGCAACCTTTTGAATGCATATCTAAGCGTTTTGAAGCTTTCGTCGCCATTTTCTGAATTCTGATCTTTAAAAAAATGACTGGTAATTTGTGTTTTTTCTGAAAAACCCAAATTTGGAATTTTGTGAATTTTTTTGGGTTTGTGTATTAGTATTATAGGAAAATTATATCAAAACATTACAGAAATCTAGTTCGTATTTTAAGAGAAATTGTGGAAATAATTCTGACATTTATAATTATTCTGTAAAAAAAATAGTGAGTGATTTCTAAGCAATAAAAATGATGATATGATTTATTATTTTGGTTAAATATAAAGATGATTATTATTGAAAGGGTGCATTATCGGTTGAAACCACACCCAATAGAATTGTAAAATGAGCCTCAAAGAAAAATTCGGTTGAGTTAGCATGATCACAATGGAGGAAGGAGGCTAATGTAGAGGAAGGAGGTTAATTAGTGACCTCTCACAAGCCACAAGCGATGGGACCACACAATGAATTTGTGGCATTTATTTTTGTTGTGTGTTTAAATTGTGTGATGTAATAAGAATAGATGATTTATTTATGTTCGCTCTTGTAATAAGTGAGATCAATGCGTGAGTGATATTTCTTGTATTTTCCCTTGAATGTAAAGATGGGGGTGGGGAAACATGTACACTGGTATGGAGTGGTTGGTGGTCCACTAGAAAACCAATTTGAGAGTTTATGAATCTCTTAGAAAATCACATACAGAGTGGTTAATGGTTCCACTCGAAAACATGTTGGAGTTGATGGTACTCTTTGAAAACCATCGTATCATGAGCAGGTACTAGACATAACGCATCCATGTTCACACTAAGGGGGGGAATGTTAGGAATACTCTTAGGATTAGTGCTCACATTATTATTTGTAAAATGTAATATTAATATATTACATTAGTGAGTTTGAGTGATATTAGTTAATTGTAAGTGATTAATATTGTAGTTAATACAACTCATATTAATAATATAGTGTAGAGTATAAATAAATGTAAATGAGTTGTGATAAACAACCCATATAGATTATTGTAATAGTGAGTTGTGAGAACAACTCACATAGATAATTGTGTGTGGAGATATTGGTGGGATATGTGAGAGAATAGTGGTGAGTGATTATAGGAGAGATATGTGAGTATATTGTTGGATTGAAGATTGGAATTTGAATCCCTATATTAAGGATATCATTCTCATATATATTGTAAGCATACACTCTTTTGATAATTTGCTCAATCATTATTCAATCAATAATATAGTGTTTTTATTATAATATGATCTCTACAACTTTGTTTCATGTCTCTTATTGCTTTCTTCCATTTTATAATGTGGAATTGTTGCTTATTTATAATGGAGTATAAGATATCAATTTCACGTCAAGACAAGTGTAAAATATGCATGATGAATGTAAAAACTACCAAACAAAGTAGTGTAAACACGTAAGGTGAAAATAAGAAGACTGTAAAAAGTGGGTTTCAAACATGGGACATCACTCACGATGTCACAAGACACACAAGGCCATCAAGGCCACAAAACAACAAACAAGTGTGCACACAAGGTATGGTAATGCCATATAATGGATGAAGGTGGATTGACTGGTGTAGGTGATAATAGACATATAACTAGGATGAAGGTCTGTCGAACAGTACTTGATGTGGTGAAAGGGTAGGGCAATGCTCAAGATATGGTGGTATGGTAGACCAATGTTGCACGGGGGAATGAAACTGATATGCATGTGAAGCGCTCACATAAGATGAATGCCATGGCATAGTAAAGTGTGTGGGAGATGGAGACTGAGGACGTGTTGTGCAGAAGGGGGGGGGGAATCCATGTGGAATAAAATGAGGCAATGACCATAAATGAGATACAATAGTAGTCCTAGGAATGGGCCTATGCTTTTCGGTGTGTAGAACTAATGGAATGGAGAGGTCGTGTAGTGGCCAATCGAGGTGACGAATTAGGAATAGGGAGCATAGGCAGTGACAGTAAAGGGGCTTTGTGAGTAAGAGGGGGAGACTCACGAGTATTCAAATGAGGAGGTGGAAATAATGGAGGTGAAGGTGGAATGTTGTTAATGAAAATAACTTGGTTGTCATACACAAACTTAAGGTGTAAATGGTTTAGAGAAATAATAGCTTAGGATTTACGAATCCAATTAAGGCCAAGAATTAAGTCACATCCATTTATGGTTTGACTTACAAGACAAGGCAGGAGGAGAGTGAGAGGGTCAACTATGATATGTAACTTAACAACACCATAGGGTCATTTGAACGGGTTGTTGATTCGTAATGGAGGGTACCCAATAGAGTGTAAGAAGGAAAAAAAACATGCGCTAATGGGGGAAGAGGGATCCCTTAATGTTTTTGATAAAGATTGAGCCTATAGATGAATGCATATGTAAATGGTCAAATACGAACGTAGTGTGGTAGTTAACATTTGAGAAGTAGATAATCGGTGCTGAAGTAATAGTGTGAGAAATAAGGAAGTCAAGAAGTCCAGGGGGATAAGACAACGTATGGCAGACATACTTATAAGATGAATCAAATTACTTAGTATCATGTTTTGGGTAGTGGCGTGTTAAATATTTGGAGTTTGTGGTTATCATTAGTAGGGATGGATGTGGGAGATTCCAGGAGCTCAAGATGGCCACTATCGAGTGTTAGGAAATAAGACATAAAATATGCGGAATAATCCCTTATAGAATCGCAACAGTAGAAACTAATATGCAGAAAATATTACAGATCTCAAATAAAAGTGCAGAATAAATAACACAACACAGAGAGACAAGATTTAACGTGGTTCACCCAATTTGGGCTACGTCCACCAAGAATCACTTGCTCAGATTTTATTACAAGCCTCCACTCTCTCAATACAATACCCAGATCCGTTTGGAGCTATGCTCAACAAACTCTACAGAATTCACACCCGAATTCAAAACACATCTGCAATACATTTTCTTGTACATCTATCATATGCATAAGACCATATAAATAGACAATTGCTTAAGCAGTTTGATACAAAACCATGGGTATCAAAACCAAGGGCAAAAACCATGGGTATCAAAACAATGGGCAAAAACTGAAAAAACCATGGGCCCAAAAATAGCCCATAACGGTTACCCATTACCCATGGGTTAATAAACCACCCATGAAAATTTGCTTTGGGGGCTTTGCCCCCGAACCCCCCTGACCCGCTCACCGGCGAGCGGGACCGCTGTAAAAATACCCGAGTGTAACACATAGAAGGTGTACCACATTCTAACATGCAAATAGGCTCCACAAACATAACAATCTCCCACTTGGAGACTGATTTCCACTGAGCAAGCTTCTCAACCCTTCACTGTCATCTGTGAAGGCCAACCAAAGCTGAACATAGCTTTAGTTTATCCCTTGTGACCACCTTGGTCATCATGTCTGCAGGATTCTGACTGGTATGAATCTTCTCCAACTTCAACTTATCTTCCTCCAAAGCTGTCCTGATGAAGTGATATCTCAACTGTATATGCTTCATCCTGGAGTGGAAAGCAGAGTTCTTAGCTAGGTGTATAGCACTCTGACTATCACTATATAGCTTACATTCCTCCTGCTTATGCCCCAACTCCTCAAGCAATTGTTGTAGCCAAATCATCTCTTTGCTTGCCTCTGTGGTAGCAACATACTCAGCCTCCGTGGTTGACAAAGCCACCAACTTCTGTAGTCGTGAAATCCAGCTCACTGTTGTCCCACCTACAGTGTAAATATAACCTGTTGTGCTCCTCCTGTTGTCTACATCTCCAGCCATGTCTGAATCTACATAACCACGTAAAGTGGTGTCTGATCCACTGTAGCACAAAAACTGTCCCCATGGTCCCTCTCAAATACCAAAGGATCCACTTTACTGCTTGTCAATGCTCTTTACCTGGATCACTCATAAATCTACTCACAGCTCCCACTGCATGGGCAATATCAGGCCTAGTGCACACCATAGCATACATCAAACTGCCAACTGCTGATGAGTAAGGTACCTTTGACATCTGGTTTCTTTCCTGCTCTGTCTTGGGACATTGCTCCTTTGATAACTTGAAGTGGCCTGCCAAAGGAGTCCCAACCGGTTTAGCATCCTGCATATTAAACCTCTCCAAGACCTTCTTAATGTACTCTTCCTGAGATAAAGTCAGCTTCCGTTCCTTCCTATCTCTGAGATATCCTCATACCAAGGATTTGTTTGGCTACACCCAAATCCTTCATAGTAAAGGATTCACTTAGCTGCTTCTTGAGTACTTTTATTTCCTGCATGTTTTTACCTGCAACCAGCATGTCATCAACATACAAACACAGGATAATATAACTTCCATCCTCAAATTTCTTTGTATACACACAATGGTCAGAATGGCATCTGATATAACCTTGCTCCATCATGAAGCTATCAAACTTCTTATACCATTGACGTGGAGCTTGTTTCAGGCCATATAAGCTTTTCTTCAGTTTGCAAACCATCTCCTCTTTACCTTTGACCTCATAGCCCTCTGGTTGCTGCATATATAGTTCCTCCTCCAAATCACCATGGAGAAATGCAGTCTTTACATCAAGCTGTTCTAAGTGCAAGTCTTCTACTGCAACTATTCCTAGAACAGTTCTAATAGAAGTCATTTTTACTACAGGAGAAAAAATCTCATCAAAATCTATACCTTGTTTCTGTGCAAACCCCTTGACCACCAACCGGGCCTTATATCTTTTCTTTCCTCCTTCTTCATCTTTGACTCTGAACACCCACTTGTTCTGTAATGCTCTTTTGCCTTCCGGTAGCTTCACCAAATCCCATGTCTGGTTCTCCATGAGAGCCTGATGCTCCTCATCCATGGCTTGCTCCCACTTCTTCCTGGCATCTACCTGCATTGCTTCATTAAAGCTCTCTGGCTCTCCACTATCAGTGAGTAATAAATAATAAAGAGAAGGAGAAAAATGTTCAGGTTCTCTTCTTACCCTAGAAGACCTCCTCAATATAGGAGTTTGGGGTTCCTGTTGAGGGGGTTCCTGAACTGATTCATGTGTCACTTTCCCATCCGGAAGATCCTCTACCGCTGCATATTCTTTCTTGGATTCTTCCCTATTTTCCTGCAACTGCTGCTTATACATGACTTTCTCATTAAAGACCACATCCCTAGATCGAATGATTTTCTTGTCCTTAATACTCCAACATTTATATCCAAAGTCATCACCACCATAACCAATGAAAGTACATTTTTCTGATTTAGCCTCTAGCTTGGTCCTATCATCCTTGTCTATATGAACAAACACCTCACATCCAAAGACTCTAAGAAATGAATAATCAACTTTCTTACCATACCAAGCCTCCTCAGGTATGCCTCCATCCAAGGCACTTGAGGGTCCTCTGTTTATCAAGTACACCGCTGTGCTCACCGCTTCTGCCCAAAAAGAAAGAGGCAGTCCTGCATGTAACCTCATGCTCCTAGCATGTTCCATTATTGTTCTGTTCATCCTTTCTGATACCCCATTCTGCTGCAAAGTTCCTGGAACCGTCTTTTTCCTGCAGATTCCATTCTTAGAACAATAATCATTAAATTCATTGCTGCAATACTCCCCTCCATTATCTGACCTGAGACATTTTAGCTTAAGACCTGTTTCATTCTCTACCAAGGCTTTCCATTTAACAAAAGTGTCAAATACATCAGATTTGTTTCTAATACAATAAACCCAAACTTTCCTTGTTGCATCATCAATAAAAGTAACATAATAACTTGAACCCCCAAGAGATGATACCTGAGCTAGCCCCCACACATCAGAATGTACCAACTCTAACTTACTCTCTTTCTTTGTAGGTCCAACCTTGAGAAACCTTACTCGCTTCTGTTTCCCATATATGCAGTTCTCACAGAAATCCAAACCTGTTTCTGTATATCCAGGAAAATTCTTCTTTATGATGTTCATGCCCTTATGGCTCATATGACCGAGCCTATAGTGCCATAATGTTGTATCTGCATCTGAAGCCACAAGATTACAATCATTAGTACTATCAGTGGTTAAATACAAGGTTCCAACCTTCTTACCTCTTGCCACCACAAGAGCACCCTTGGTAACCTTCCAAGAGTTAGCTGTAAATATCACAGTACAACCATCACTTCCCAATTGCCCCGCCGATATCAAATTTCTCCTTAATGTAGGCACATGTCTGACATCCTTCAATAGCCATGTATTCCCATTCTGCATCTTAACCTGAACAGAACCTTTTCCAACTATACTGCAAGGCTCATCATCACCAAGAAAAACATGCCCAAAATCCCCTTGAACATAATCAACAAAATAATGCCTATGTGGAGTAGCATGAAAAGAAGCCCCTGAATCTAAAACCCAAGATTCAGTAATATTATGCAAAGAAAGAATCAAAGCATCCTGACATACATTACCCGATGCCACATTTGTCTCCTTGTTTTCTTCCTGTTGTTTCTTCTTATCCCGAAGCTCCCAACAGTCCTTCTTTGCATGCCCAGGCTTTCCACAATTCCAGCATACAATCTTGTTCTTGGATTTTGACCTTGCCTGATCTTTTGATTTTCCACGGTTTCCTCTATTCTTCTGTCTCCCTCTAGTTTCCACTGTCAAAGCATTCCCTGAAGTAGAAGATTCCCCAGAGCTTTTTCTTTGCATTTCCTCACTTAGAATCACCCCTACAACATCCTCAAACTTCAACTTCGAGTTAGCTGGAACCGAGTTACTTACCGCCATTACCAGGCTATTCCAACTCTCAGGTAAAGAGCACAGAATTAATAAAGCCCTAACTTCTTCATCAAATTCTATTGTAACCGAAGCTAGCATATTCACAACCGTATTGAAATCATTTAAATGATCTGCTACTGAACTATTCTCAGACATCTTCATATTAAACAACTTTTTCATTAAAAATATCTTGTTAGAGGCAGAGGGTTTTTCATACAACTTCCCTAATGCATCCATTAGATCTTTTGTAGTCTTTTCCTTTGAAACATTAAATAATACTGAAGATGCAAGACACAGCCGATTGTCCCAAGTGCCTTCCTATCCAGCAAATCCCATTCCGCATCTGTCATACTCGAGGGTTTGTTCACCTTCTCAGACAACAGAGTATAAAGATCCTTTTGATAAAGGTAATCTTCCATCTGCATCTTCCAAAGACTGAAATTCTACCCGTTGAATTTATCAACCCTAGATCTTCCTTCATCTGCCATAGCTCCCACTCAAGCTAAAAACTTTCCCTGTGATTCAACACTTCAGCAAACCAAACCAGGCTCTGATACCAATTGTTAGGAAATAAGAGATAAAATATGTGGAATAATCCCTTACAGAATCGCAACAGTAGAAACTAATATGCAGAAAATATTACAGATCTCAAATAAAAGTGCAGAATAAATAACACAACACAGAGAGACAAGATTTAACGTGGTTCACCCAATTTGGGCTACATCCACCAAGAATCACTTGCTCAGATTTTATTACAAGCCTCCACTCTCTCAATACAATACCCAGATCCGTTTGGAGCTATGCTCAACAAACTCTACAGAATTCACACCCGAATTCAAAACACATCTGCAATACATTTACTTGTACATCTATCATATGCATAAGACCATATAAATAGACAATTGCTTAAGCAGTTTGATACAAAACCGTGGGTATCAAAACCAAGGGAAAAAACCATGGGTATCAAAACAATGGGCAAAAACGAAAAAAAACCATGGGCCCAAAAATAGCCCATAACGGTTACCCATTACCCATGGGTTAATAAACCACCCATGAAAATTTGCTTCGGGGGCTTCCCCCTTGAACCCCCCTGACCCGCTCACCGGTGAGCGGGACCACCGTAAAAATACCCGAGTGTAACACATAGAAGGTGTACCACATTCTAACATGCAAATAGGCTCCACAAACATAACATCGAGCATGTCTTGGACGAGATGTCGGAGCTTAAAACAATGATCATTGGAATTCCCAGTGCATAGATGATAATCAAAATAAGAGCAATTGTCAAAGTTACACCCATTGGGTTGGGATGGTTTGAGCTGTAAAGGTGGTGGAAGAGTAATGAGATTATTGTCGATGAGTTTTGGAAATAAGACGCTTACAGGGTGCTAAGTTTAGTAAAAGTACACTGGTACAGTTGAGGGTGCAATTCCCTAGGAGTGTAGACCGTATTAACCACAGTTTGTGGATCATTAGATTTATGTGTAGGTGCCTTGAATAGTATCTTACTTGTCATGCAGGATGAGGAAAATTTTGCATCTTGATATTTGAGCTTTCCTACAAAGACAAGTTTCATCTTGCGCAATTTGAGAGCGCAAAAAAGTTGGTCGAACGATGAAATGTTTTCAAAGAGCACACTATCTTGGAGAGGTGGCAAGAGACTATGGACAAATAAATCCTGAAGTTCTATGTCAGTGAGGGCATTAGTCATCTTGGCTACACTAGTCTTATATTGTAAGACATAATCAAGGAAGCGTTCGGTAGAGCCTTGTTTAAGATGAGCGATTTGGGCGTAAGAGAGTGTGGAACTGATATTGATAAAAAAAAGTGTGTGAGAAAAGCATAGGTCAGATACATAAACGAAACCACCGAATGTAGTGGTAATTCATAGAACCAACGCATCACATAGCCCTGTAGACTACGTAGAAACAATTTGGCAAGGATAGTATGATCATCAACGTAGTGAAGACAGGTGACATGGATAGCACGGAGATGTTCTTGTAGATCACTGTGGCATTTAAAAATGAGCGTTTTGGGAGAGATGAAGTTAGGTGGGAATGGGTAAGAAAATGTGGATGGTGCAAAGGGGGAATTCAATAAAGAGGAGGATTCAAGTGATAGGGACCCTTTAGAACTAGTTACTTATAACTGGTGTATTTGGTTTTGAATATCTTGGTATAATGATGAAAAATGAGGAGTATTACAGAAGGAACCAAGCGGGCCATTAGAGGCACCCTAGTGGGTTGGTAGGGATGGTAGTTGCTATAGGAGGAGTGGAAATATAAACGGGTGGTGTAGATACCATAGGGGCAGATGAAATGAGCAGGGTTGCTTCACGAGCTTGCTTAGCAGTGAGTAGGGCATGAAAAACATGGGGGAGATTGAGTGGGCTTCTCAAATAAAGCTCGGAAAAAATATGTGATAGCATCAACTTATTCTTAGTCAACGTTAGTATCCTCATCATAGGATTTTTCACTAATCACGGTTTTGATTTCGTGAAGGGGAACCTAGATAGAGGTGTCTATAGGGGTTTTCAGCTATAAAGCTAGGTATGTCATCCGATGCAATCTGGAAGTGATATGGTGTAGAGTAAAATGAAGCTGAAAGTAGATTGTAGAGGTCCAACATCATTGACCGCTCACTGAGAAATGGGCATAGAATTCAAAAATGATGTTTAAGTAGGGTTCACCAAAATGATTAACTAAAAATTGAATCTGGGTGTTAGTGGTTGTGTAATAGTAGCCCAAGATTTGATTTATTCTAATGTCGCAAGGGTTTCACAGTTGGTCCCTTTTTGTCACTTGATATTCACTTCTTGATCATCGAAGGTACCTTTAACTTATAATGTGAGTAAATTAGTTCTACCTGAAATGATACCCATAATCCACATGCAAGATGTAAGAAAGGAAAATGGCTTAGCTACTTGGAAGTGACTGTCAGAGGTTGAACCCAACGATCTGGACCCATAAGAGTTGGAACTGTACAACAAAGTTTTGCAGGGACCATCTTAAGGGTAGATCTATGTAGTTCTGAAATGACTGTGGTGCCTAACAATGTATTCCCTGGGTCACCCTTGTGCTCCCAGGTCTACAATCTAAGCATAGCAGGATATATCTATAAATGTTCAGGAAAACCTAAATTTGATAAAATGGTGCGGAAGGTAATCTTCGAGTGCTTCACTATTTGTCATGCATAATCAGTCAGAAGTCTAGATGATGCTAGAAATTATTACAGATCTGCAATGTAAAATTGCAGAATAAAACCCTAGACACAACACAAAGATGACAGTATTTAACGTGGTCGGACCCAATTTGGGCTACGTCCACCAAGAATCACTTGCTCAGATTTTATTACAAGCCACTGCTACTCTACAATACAATACCCGAATGTAGTCCGTGTGTGTGAGCTATGTCGTACCCTAGGCAAATCTACATGCTAGTTGCACTTTGCCGAATTCAAAACACATCTGCAATACATTTACTATAGAGACATCTAGATAACATATGTGCATAAGACCATATAAATAGACAACTGCTTAAGTCCCCCTACAAAACCGTGGGTGATGCAAAACTCATGGGAAAAACCCGTCCCAAAACCTATGTGGATGCAAAAAACTCTAGCCGGAGTGATAGTAGAATGTGCACGTTATGACCTAGGACCCTCATTATCGGTCTTATAATTTTTCGAGGCCAAAAAATTATACGGTCCTAAAAAAAAAATTTCGGGAGTTGCACCCCCGAACCCCGGTCGACTGGGATACATGATAAAGTGTACAGTACTCTGGAGTAGTACAGTCTTCAACACTTTCACACAGTGAAAACAGGCTGTGCATCAATCGGGGCTAACCATATATTGGGACTTCAGATGTGAATCCCGTTGGATGGATTAGTAGTAGACTAGGGCGCTCTTATGTTGTGTATGCATAAATGATGGGGCAACTCTGTGTCTCTTGCAGATGAGTGCAATAGATAGATGCCTTTGAAAGTTCTCTTTTTTCCTTTGGATGTAAAGCTTAGGTGATAAGGTAGGAATGCTTCGTGCTTGGTCCCTAATTTTTGAGAACCTAACTAAGTAATAGTATATGATTCCCTTGTTAAATAATTTTATAATGTGCATAATTGGAAGTGCTGATACATAAGTGATGAAATAGTACACCCAATAGATTAAAAATACCCAATTAGGAGGACTAAAATGTTGTAGAGAGGGTCACGCTAGCACCTAAGAGGGGATAAATGTGGTAAGGCACTTATGTCCTAAATGAAATAAGCCCTCAATATGTCTAAGACCAAAAAAGATAAATTGGCTTAGGCTAATCCGTCAGGGATAGTCCAGGAAACACATGTAAGACCATAAGAGATGTGTAAGATACGTAGACAATGTAGAAACTAGACCAAAGATAGTTGTGTAATCACTATTTTCTTACTTACGAAAACATGTAGACCACATTAAGTATGATTTCAGGACCTAGGAAATGTACTCATAAGTGTCACAAGATTTTGCAAGTCTACATTTACCCCACAAACTTTATGTCAAGTGAGTGACATAATCAAAAAGAATAAAGTTCAGATAGAATAGGCGTACAAAGCAGACAAGTAGTCATGTAGAGAATAGTGTTTTCCTGCATAACAAGTGTTACACATGGAACACCCAGTAGAAGTGTGAGAGTGATAACGCAATATGTGAAAATCGTGGAGGACTACAAAAGTATAAGATGGACCCTAGGGGTACAAAATGTATGCAATATTATTTGTGCTATTGAAGACTGTGTGCTGACCCCATGTGAGATGCTATCTTGTCATGGTATAAGGTCCGGACCTCCAAACCGTGTGTAAAGTTATCTATCTGCAATCAGAGTAATCAAAGTTCTTTATTGTGCATAGTGTATAGAGAAATATGTATATAAGTATGCAAAAAGTGTAATCTAGCATGTGTAGTAAAAGGAAAGTGTGCACTTTACTAGTTTAAGAAAGAGTGAAATGATACCAAGACAAGTTGTCTCTTTTCTTGCAATTTTCTGGATTTGGAATGCAAGATGGAATGATAGTTTAAATGTGCCCCCCGAGTGGATGATCATGTGTATGCACTAAGGTTTTTTGGGTGATCTCATGTCGTTAATAATGATTTTTTTGTGAGAGTGCGTCATCACCAAATGGTATGAGTTTTGTTAGGTTGTATCTCAGCATGCAATGATGCGTATGTGATTGGAATGAGAGATTTAATGCAGCATGTGAAGAGATATCCTTCCAAATCTCTATCCCTCATAAGCACTATATCACGACTATGTTATGTCCAGAGGATTGATTATTTATCCCTAAGCATATAGTCACTGATTGTAACTGATTTTATGGAGATAAAACACATCTTGTGACTAGATGTGAAAGTGGACTCCTATAGCCTATAGAAATATTCTAAAACATTGCTATAAACTGATGGATGTAAGGATTTAGCCCTAAGCATTATATTAAATTATTTTCAACATGGCAAGGGAAAGTGATGAGATAGATGGGAAGCTTGTTGTCATGGAGAAGGTATGTGGAGCCCTTAGCATGTGACCATAGTTTTTCAAGGCATATTTGCAACTGATTCCATGTATCAAGGGTTCATTTTAAGATATCTCTTAGGAAATCGGAGGTGGAAAATACCTGGCAAATATCCTTGGAACCGGTTTCCATGGGAAAGGTGAATTTTTTAGGGGTCTTGACAGTAAACTTTTCAACTAAAATAAGCTTTCATTTTCAAGTGGTGGGACAGAAAGTCTGCAGACACGCGATAGAGTTAGACAACACCCTCATTGTCGTGCATCAACAAGGTGATTGACACGCGACAACAACCTTGTTGTCACGCGACAACAAGTTTTTTGTCGCACGACAGGAGGTTTGTTATCGCATGACAACAAACTTGCTATCCGACGACATCAAATCTTTTGTTGCGCATCAATAGCCTCTGCCCTCTTGTCATGTGTCAACAACAAAAGATTTTCATGTGTCAACAACCTCATGTTACACATCAAGAACCTCATGTCATGCGTCTACAGCCTCCGCCCTCATATCATGTGTCAACAAAAAAGGATTGTCACATGTCGATAACCTCATGTCGTGTGTCAACAAATTCCTTCCATGCATCAAAAACCTCTTGTCGTGTGTCAATAACTTTCCCTGACAAGTTCAGTTGTCGGTCATATGAATTAGCTAGTAGTGTTCTACCTGGAAAATAATCTAGGATTATATAGGGGATATTTTCAAGGGTAGGCGAAGCCGACCCCTAAAAAAATAAACTGTAATTTTTAGGTGAACAGGTCACTGACCCACACCAGAAAATTCACCTTTTCAATTTTTTTTAAAATGGAATATTCGCCATATTACGAAAATTCACCACTAAAAAAAACCCTGGATTTATCCCTAAGCGTATATCAATATAAGATGAAAGGATAAAGATGGTTGATGATTTATCCTAAAGCGTATGTCACTATAAGATGGATAAGAAGGGAGTGGTGATGTACCCTAAGGTGTATGCCACTACAAGAGTGATGAAAGGAGGGTGGTGATTTGGCCTAAATCGTATACCACTACAAGATGAGAAGAAGGGGTGATAATTTAACCTAAGGTGTATGTCACTAACGCGAGAACTAGTGGATGAGGAAAATGTCACATTGGTAAATGTAAGGTCCATTTGATTGGTAAACCCTTGGCAATTGAGTATGTATCGAGGAACCAAATTACATCATAGGGTGATGAGTGCAACGTATAGAAGACAACATAGTTTAAGCGATCAAGGGACGAATATGTGATGTAATTGTGTAGTGTAAGCAATGTAATATAGGATGTATAATGTATATAGGATATGCAATGTATATAGAAATGGAATATGTAATGATGATAAAACTAGACCCATATGTAATGGAATCTAGTGTAGTATGTAGAATGTAGATGATAGATAAATGCGAGATGGGAACTATGAAATGTATGGTGTGTAGGCTATGTAATATGTGGTGATAGTGTATAGATAGAATTTGTAGTGATGACATGGAAAGCTAGGCCCATGTATAATGTGACCTAGCGTAATGATAAAATGTATGGATGAAATATATAACTAGACTCAGAGGTAATGATGGCTAGTGTGGTGTGTATGAGATAGATGAGGGTTTTATAGGATAATATAGGATGTAGACTAAGCATAAAAAGGATGATGTAAGAGACGTAATGTATGTAATAGAATATAAATTTGTAGAATTCTATAGTGTAGTGTGTGGGGTTCAGTGTAATGGCAATCCCTCAATAGTCTAGTGTTAACTGAAGCACAAGAGTGTGTCATCAAGTGGCGGGGATGATAAAATATAGGATGCATATACTATGAGATTGCAAAATTAAAATATGCATTGATGCTGAGATTAGGGGGAATTGTGTCATGTAATATGCCCCCCAAGGTAGTAGTGTGGGAAGAGAATATGTGAACTCGTCAAGGAGATCGTCATCCTCGAGGTCAAAGTCAAATGGATCGGGATTAACGACATGGTATGTTATAATATGAGGTGGATCAGGTAAGGAACCGGTAAGATGTAGGTGATACATACCCATAGCATATTCTTCATCGGTGAATGGGGGATGTGGGAAACCATGTGCGTACCATAGAGTGTAGTTAGGAGAATATCTAAGAAAGGAACTATTGCAAATGAAAACACGACCAAAAGGCATATGGAATGAAATGTCAATGTGACTAGGGTCTAAGGTACCACCAAAGTAAGTAAGCTAAGAGTACCCTAATGTGAGTAAATAAGCACAAGGGGTACGTGGGAGATAGACTAAAAGATAAAAAACACACAAGCCATAAGTGGCAGTGATAGTGAAAAAACCATAATATAGATGAGAGGCGTGAGTAGAAGGATGAAGGTCCTCAAAATTAAAGCCAAGGTGAGCTAGACCAACATGAGAACATATGGTTTTGCCGCATGTGGGGTGAAACGAAACATGTTCCCAATAATAATTATGAATGAAAAGTGTACATGTAAAGAGGGTATGAACTAATGGTGAAGACGAAAAGGGAAGGATATTATGTATGGATGGAATAGGAGGCTTGATGTGGAAGAATAGTGGTAGTAGGAGATTGTCTAGAAGGGATAACATCTAGTAAAAAAATAACACCCTCAAGTGGTGGTAAATGAGGTTGATCATCCATAGGTTGAGGTTCATCCAAAGTATCAATGCAAGGAATAGGGATAATAGTATGAGGGTTGTACACGCAATATTGGAATGGATCATGATATTAGAATATAGTATACTCAATATGCTCATGTAAGAATTTGATGCAACGGTGGACGGTGGAAGCAACAACTTGCATGGTGTGAAGGCATGGTCTACCTAACAAGAAATTATATGAGATAGGAAAATCAATGACAAAGAAAACAATAGGGAGAGTCTTAGGACCTACGGTTAAAGGCAAGGTAATGTGGCATAGACATGAACGGAAAGAACCATCATACGCACAGTGTGAAATGGAAGAAGGGCCAATGCCACAAGCAGAGAATCCTAAGGCTTGGATAAAGGACATAGGGCACAAATTAAGCTCAAAGCCATTATCGATAAGAGTACACTTGATGCTAATATTGTAAATGCGAGACATGATGTAAAGTGGTGGGTCATTGTCAAAGGGGTGAATGTTAGCAGAAGGATTGGCCCAAAATGCAATATGCTTGGAAAAGGCATCCACAAATGTATCATACATGAAATCTGGATGCATTTCAACAGAAACATTGGTAGTAACATTAAGAGGGTTTGAACTCGATGAAGTAAATCAGGGTGGGTAAGCAAGATATTCGGTGAATAGAGATATTCATGATGGTGGAATGAAAATCCCTAGAAGGTGGTAGAAAGAGACATCAGGTTCACCAAAATGATTAACAAAAATAAGAACTATTTACTATGAAATAGTAACCCTAGTTAATCTGATTAGGAGGACTAAAATGTTGTAGTAAACAAACTAAAACGTTGTAGTAAACAAGCTAAAAAAGTATGGAATAAGTGTAAGTAAATTATTCTAAGTGAAATGAAACCCTAATATGCAAGAGAAAGGAAAGAAATGGCTTAGCTAATTGGAAGTGACTGTCGCAGATCTGGAAATAAAATTAGGAAGTGCAGAGGAATACTCAGGGACCCTGCAGAGGGAAAATTTGGAAGATTTGAAATGACTGGGGCACCCTGGTCTGTAATTTGGGTGATCTGATCACTATAAATGCTCAAAACCTGAATCTAATATGGTCACAAGGTGTCTTTGAATATTTCATGTCTGTCATGTTGGATTTTCCGGATGAGTTGTGTAATGATCTACAATGCAAAATGAAGTATCAAACCCTAGAAAAATAAAATATGCAAATGAATGGGTCGAAATGACCTCAGCTACCAAACTTGTGGTCTTATCACTGAGCGTTGCACTACATTTCATACCTGGATGTAGTTCTGGTGTATGTGTAACGTGTCATGCCTTAGGTGTTCTCGTGTTAGTCGCACTTTGTGAAGTAACAAGCAATAATAACTATAGAAAATGTAGATAAGATGTGTACATGGAATAGAATAGAATCTCTCACCCTATGCAGTGTGTGTGATGTAGATCTCCTAGCCTTGATGCATGACACTATGTGGATGCAAGTGATGTAATGGATGTAACTCTAGATGGAGTGATAGTAGTATGTGATGTTATGACCTCGGACCCTCATTATGGTCTTATAACTTTATATTTATAGGGCCCTTAAGCTTAATTTCATAATTAATCCTGAAAAGGCCAACTGGGCAAAAGATAAAGACAATAAACGACTAGAAAGGCCCTAAAAAGAAGCAGGAAAGGATGTGCATAGATCGGGGCACCTAGAGTGGGACCAGGGTGCCCTGATTTTGGGCTAGAATGATGGGGCAGTTGCGAAATTGGCGGATAAGTGCAATAAAATATGCGGGAATGACGAAATAAAATATGAAATAAAGATGGCCAAAAGATGGGATTAATTAATATTTTATCCACTTGAGAACCTTCTAAATAGTAGTATAAAAATGGGCTAAATAATGTCTAATGTGCATAATTTTGTGTCTACAACACTAGGGGGATTTGGATTTCCAATGGAGAGTACCTTGGTCCCAAACTTAATCATCTCTTTAATGTGTTTAGGAATAATGGTTATAATGATAAATTAATCGCCAACACATTTCAAAACGTTATTTATTCGCCTCTAAATAATGTTAATCCATATAAATCTAACTGAACAATCCTCCTTCCCTATATAAAAAACACCATTGGTACAATTGCAAAAAAATTAAACAAAAAATGTATTATAACCAACTTCCTTCCTAATAACACCTTGAGAAAAAACTTCAATTCTCTTAAAGATAAAATCGAAACTAATCTCAATAGTGGATTATATATGATTAAACGCTCCTATGGAAAGCCATATATAGGTGAAATAGGTCAATCAATTAAATGTGTATTAACGAGCATGATAAAGACATCAAGTATGATAAAATCGATCGATCTAATTATATTGATTATGCGAGGGTCATTGCAACAAAAGATAATTATGTAAAAAGGCTTCTCCGCGAAACCATTGAAATCATACACCACGATGACTGTGTATAGAGATAAGCGTTGGTTCATTAAAAATACTTGGAAACCTATTATACGCGGCTTACTAAATAATTTATGATTTGACATTTTCCAGATTTATTTGATAGTTTTAATTTCTACATTTAATCTTGTTTTTTAATTTTATAATTAATCTTCTTTTAATAACTGAAATTACAAATGTTATTCCATGTCCACTTGTTTCATTTTATAACTATGTAAAAGTCGTGTTTAATAATCTAAGTTACTCTTACTAACTTAAATACTTTTTGTTATTTATTTAAATTCATAAGATAATTTTCTTTGATGAAAAATTTAAAACACTATTTTCTCATCTGTTTTTTTCTTGAATTAATATTTTAAAAAAAAAAACTATCAACTATGGTTATAATTTTCTCTTTTATTAAATTTATACTAAATCATTGTTTCAATAATCTTTACATCATTCTTATTCCTTTTTGTCCCTAAGGATGGATCTAGATTAGTGACCTGAAACGTTGTACTTCACCAAAACTTGTACTAATAACCCTAGTTTACAATATTACAATATTTTAAACTATAAAAAATCTCATAAAGTAGTAATATATATCATGTTGATTCTCACATTAAATATAGTGCTTGAACAAATCCAACTAATGCATGGATAGTTGATGCAAATGGATGTGGCTGTGAGAAGTTGAAACATGCTAGATGAGAATGATCCATACTTGTAAGGTCAGTCTTCAAGAGGCGAGCTGGAGAATCAAAATCTCAATGCAAATGCATGAAAGATTATTATATTCAGATTAAACACATAAAATTGTGCATGGGCGGCGAGCTTTGAAAAATATAGAAAGTAATAGAAATGTATGAAGGCTTTTCTGAGATTTGTGTATGCCAATGAAGTCGAATGATTGACATAACCAGAGGTCAGAATTGCACTCTCATATCAGATTAAACACATAAAATTTGATGACCTAGGAGACTGTTGCAATGTGCACAGCGTCAAATATATGAGAAATACAAATAACTCGAATACAGGTTTGGAATTTATGGTGGTTTCTCTCCAAGCTGAAATTCCCCTCGAGGATAGCAAATATTTCACATGCTACCTCAAATCCTTCTAAATATTCTAACAATGCTAAAAGAATGCAAAATTAAACTCGCTGTCACTATATCTTCACAAACATATGTTAAATTCTTGTGACTTTGTCCCTTACGAACACTCAAAACTCCATATTTCCTCCTACTCTAATACTAAATGTAGTTTTGGTACAAGCTATCAACAAACTATACTTAAATTTTACACATTAAAACACTATCTTTGTTCTTCATTAATTAATTTTCAATAGATGATTACATGCATATATAGCCTATTGAACTCCTATAAGTATTGAGTCAAGGCATATCATCAAATCCAAGAATAATCCCTTAAATCTCTCTTGCAGTCTCATATCTAATCTCTCCATTATTCTGCCACCTAGAATATCTAAGATCACTCACTTACATTATTTAATTGACCCACGTATTAATATGTCACTCACACTATAATAATTTTTTTTTACAATTTATTATTTATACTCACATGAAAACAATAACATGATATTTGTAATGTTACACTCTTTCTATCCTACACTAGTCATATCTTGCCCACCTTGGGGTACCATCCTAATTCTAGTTTACACTTATTATATCATGCCTGCTCTAGGGTCATTATTCTATCTTGAGACCATACCAAATATCTCTTTTCCATCTTGGAATAGCACTCTACTATTGTGCCTACATTGCTTATACACATGCTTGCATGATTATATACATGCTTACATAATGATTATGGATTAAGGAATTCATAATCATCGTGAAAACATCCATAATCATCATGCAAGCACATATATAATAATTTAAAATGCCCATATTTATGCATGCATATAAGCAATGTAAGCACACTAGTAGAGTGATATTTATGCATCAAGCCTTTATTCTTCCTATAATACACATGGTGCATGTAGTTTGTTTATTTTTATGTGTGTGTACATATATATGTATGTGTATATATATGAACATTACATACACACATACATATGTACATAAACACGCACATGCATATACATACATACCAGCACACACACACACATATACGTACATATATATTATAGGCTTTATTCTTCCTTTCATACACATGACAGATGTAATCCTTATCTTTTGAGATACATGATTCAGAGGTTTATCCCACACATTAAAATGGGTAAGATATTGAAATTATTTATCTTTACTCTCTAAGATATCTCCTCACATGATCCACATATAAAATCAATTGCACGATGATACATATGATGTTACATAGTTTCTCTACTTCCTTATATGGAACCAGATCTGAGATGATGTACATTGTATCATATTTAGATTCGTATAGCTTGATCTCATCATGAGATACGCCAAGATTTGGATTCATGTGAATTTGTTTCTATTCCATAGTCTCTCTCTCTCTCTCTCTCTCTCTCTCATCTCTCTCTCTCTCTCTCCTCTCTCTCTCTCTCTCTCTCTCTCTCTCTCTCTCTCTCTCTCTCTCTCTCTCACACACACACACACACACACACACACACGCACGCACACGCACACGCACACGCACGCACGCACGCACGCACGCACGCACGCACCGCACACACACACACACACACACACACACACACACACACACACACACACACACACACACACACACACACACACACACACACACACACAGCATATATTCTCTAGACACACGAGCATAAATGTAACTAGTTCACAATAGCCACTATGTATCCAAATGATTTATGTTTTAATTTGACATGTATACACATACATCAAGGTAAGGAATTATGTAAAAAACTAATTTTTTTACAAGGCTAGTTCATTACTACGGTAATAATGTATTATGTGTTTATCGATTGTTGATCAAAGTTAGGCTCTTATTGGTGCATCTGATTTAAAACAACAAAATAAATATGTAAGACTTAAATACGATCATTTATTAATGAAATGAAGCTATAATATATATTATATATAGATATATATATACATGTATGTATACATAACATGTAATGTATATGATATATACATATGTATATGTTATATGTTATATGTATATGTCTATGTATATGTCTATGTATATGTTATATGTATATATATATATATATATATATATATATATATATTTATATAATATATATATAGATACCTATAATAAACATAGTACATATACATATCAGATGTGATAATAGATAGCCAGATATATATAGTAGAGACCATTAGATAGAGAGAGATAAGATGAGAGATATACAGAGCTAGCGAGAAAGAGACAGAGAGATATAGATATAGATACACATATATATATATACATATACAGATCATAATACATATACATACAGACAGATACATACAACATATACATACATATACATACATACATTATACATACACACATATATATATATATATATATAATATAGTTAACAAAATGACTAGTCATGATCAATTCCAAGAATATAGAAGATAATTTTAGTTAACTAGTTAACTAAACTAGAATTAGTCTGTACACTTAAGTGAATTGAAAACCTAATAAATTTAGCACAATGTTGAACAAACACTATCTCATATTTATAATTGTACATCAAGAGGTGCATTATTATCCCCAATAATATATATATAAACATTGAAAAACTATAGTACATTGAGTTAACAAAAATGACTAGTCATGATCAAATTCCAAGAATATAGAAGATAATTTTAGTTAACTAGTTAACTAAACTAGAATTAGTCTGTACACTTAAGTGAATTGAAAACCTAATAAATTTAGCACAATGTTGAACAAACACTATCTCATATTTATAATTGTACATCAAGAGGTGCATTATTATCCCCAATAATAAAATAAACAATGCAAAATTAACCCCTAAAATGCTAATTTTAACTTATCCCCCCTTAAGTTTTCATTGATTCTAAAGACATGGAGAGCAATTTTTGAAATGCCTCAAATTTTTCATATACAAGTGCCTTTTTGAAAACATCTACATATTATTCTAATATTAGGTAAAATTAGAGTTGAACGTGGTGTTGTTGGATATGCTCGTGAATGAAGTGTAATGTCTCATCAATGTGCCTTTGATGAAAAGGAAGATTGCGAACAAGTTTTATCACACCATTATCGCCACAATGCAAGAGAGTAGGTTAGTTTTGAGGAGCTCATAAACCTTCTAGAATGTGATGTAGCCATATCACTTCATAGACAACTCCTCCTATAATGCAATATTATGCTTTGGTTATAGAGTGTGAAACAACACTTTGCTTCTTGCCCCCCATGATATCGGTCTAGATCCCAATGAAAAATGAAGCCACAAGTTGATATCTTGTCATTGATGTTTCCTATGTGATTTGAATCTGTATAACCTACCAAGAATAATTTGTTGTTCATGTTGTAATTTAGTGTAAAGTCCATGATACCTTTTTTGTATGTAAGAATCCTTTGTGTTTCCTTCTAATGAATTTATTTTGGAACATACATGAATCTTGATAGGTAGCTCACTGAATACAAAATATTTGGATTAGTATATGTTAGGTAAATGAGACCCCCCAATCAACTAATGATGGATAGTTGCATCTACTGGTGGTGATGGATTTGTTTGAGGTAACTGAATCCTTGCTTCCATAGGTGTAGAAATAGGATTGTAATCCATCATATGAAACCTCCCAAGAAATGTCTTAGTGTATTTCATCTAACTAACAAAGTTATGATTCAACTTTTGCAACACTTTCAGTCTAATACAATAATGAAGTAACATGAGATCTATCATATGGAACATCTATTTCTATAATCCCATCTCCATCACACATACTCAGTGAGGGTGAATACCCTTTTCAAGAAATGGTGTTCCTTGCTAAGAACCCTAGTTTGGTATTTTAGTGTGGACTTACATTTACAAGTTAATTGACCTGAGATCAAATTCCACTAGAAAAAATGGCATGGTTATGCCAAGCAAGTCGTAACATTTGTTTAAGAGAGTATATCATAAGTTGAAATATTTGTCTCACTAAGTCTATATTAACTCTCAACGTGGATTGGTGGTTATGAGTTAACGATCAAGTTGTATCATTTACAACTAGGCATAATAATAATAATAACATCAACAACAAAAAATAATAAAGTGGAATTAAAAATAACAAAACAAATAAATAAGTAACACAAATGGAAATAATAAAATAAAATGAAAAGATTAAATAAAGGAATCAGGCATGAGGGGAGTGCATCATTTACTTTTCGATAATGGGAGGTACCCCCGTTTTTCATCCATGTGTCATCCTTGGTGAGTGTGTTGTGGGCGAGGATATGTTTCCTTGATTGGAGCCAAGAACTCATGATTTAACAAAGGATTTTTGAGTTGGGACCCACATTCATGAGATGTTGTATTGCGTTTATCACTAGAGATTGGTGTTGGATTTGCATCGACATTAAATGAGTTTTAGACATTTGAAGGTGTCCATTTATGTCATACCTACAAATATTATCTCATGGGCACTTAGTGAGATTGTTTGAAAAATATGGCTCTCTTCATACCTAGGTGTTGTGTGGAATACCTATATACTTTGTTTGGGATGAATTGATTGTAGGAGAGGTACCAAAAAAATTGGTATAAGGAATTGAATTTCCAAGAAAATGCTAAGAGACAAGTGTAAAACAAGACTCCACAGTCTTTACTAACACCCTCCCCAAATTGTGTCATAATAAGGGCTTTTAAATAGTGTTTTGACGCCATCAAAACACCATGGAAGATGTTTTTCCTTTTTAAATTTGTAAATGCATTAGAAACTAGATCCTTTTTTGATCTATTAATGTATTAGGTGGTGAAATGATTGTATGTGAATGTCATTGGCTTACCTTGCGCTAGGCCTACAAAGTTTATTGTTGAGGCTATGTGAAACCACTCCACAACTTGGACACACATCCTCCCAATCACTACCAAAGGGAAAACTCTACAATAATGGAAGGATTTGTGAAAATATAGAGATCACATAAGGGGAGTGACATGTGTGACAAAATGCATCAAAATAATGTGTTTTCATAGCTTCTAAAGGATTGCCCATATGAACAAAATACACTTTTGGGATAACATTAGAAACGTAAAGCGAATGAAAATGATAGAAGTGAAACAAAACTCCACTACCTTTTACTTCTATCTCTCTGGTGCATCCAAATGAAGGATTTAAATAGGGCTACACAACGTGCGAAGGGTATGGATAAACCAAGACTTAGAAACCTTTCTTGTATCCTTTCAACATGTGCCAAATGGGAGCCTCGAAACATGCCATGATCATCCATCAAACATAAATGGAGGATTTTAGCAGATTTTGTCATTGTTAGTGCCCTAACTTGAATGATATATGTGGATGTTTACACAAGGTTCATGAACTATTTGAAAATATTCTTGAAATAAATGTGGTCTCATGGATTACAAAATTTGTTAGGCATGCACAAAAAGGGTTGGTGACAAGGTGAGTAAATGGTTGTAACAATGCTTAAAACAGGTGTGGCATCATGGAATGGATCAATTTTGGGTGTATAGTTTTTGGTAATCTAAATGTATACTTCCTATTTTAAACTAGATACTCTAAATTATATTATGAGATTGAGATTCAAGTTTGAGATCCGGTGTGGATGAAACTGAAATGGGATTTGGTTTTGCATGATTAAAATGAAAGCCTTGGTAGTTGGATGTGGACTGTCAGTAGAACTTGGGAAAATGGATTTGTTATTAGAATACTCACCATGTGCTCTCCACCTCGTCAAGGACTTGTAGTGCCTAGATACTTGGTCGAAATGTGAAAGTTCTTTATTGTACTTTTCCCCATGTAACTGAATTCTCTTCGTTTTAGGCATGAATTCTTTCCCTTCGCCTATCTTTATTTTGTAATTTTAATTTTCAATTTAAGTTGAAAAAAAATGCTAAATCTAGATTAAAATGTTCAATCATGATATTGTATTAAACTAGATTTGCAAACCTCCTTAAAACCATGTTGTACTGAGATAGATCTATTATGAAAATAGTCATTATGGATAGTGTACAAAATAACCAGATTGTGAACTCTATTAAATTAAATTGAAAAAATTTTCACCCATCCATTTGCATAGTGGGTACCCAATTAGGACTAATAAATGTTGGAAAAACAAAACATGACTTTGCAGTGTAAAGATGGCCCCTTAAAATGATGTGAAATCTCTCCAAAATTAACATACAAAAGATGTCTCCAAATATTTTCCCCATTTCTAATCACCAAAACACATTCTACATCATATAACAACCTTTGTTCAATTTAAAAATTCCATTAAAACATTTATATGAACTTTTACGAAATGGGTTTCGGAAGCAACTTGGAGAGATGGTTGCTAGAATGAACCACTCAACATTGTGAAACCCCTTCAAATTCACACTATTTTAAATGCCTATGGATCTTGAAACTTAAATATACCACCACAAAAATCTTCCTTGTTGTATAGATAATTATGCAACATTTTTGGATTTTTTTATCTTTACTGGAATAGACTTTTCCGCACCCGTTTCTGAACCACCTTGGCTTAGGTTGCTAAAGTACAAACTACAAAATTTCTCTAACTAGCTTTAGGAAGATACCTCCAAAATGGGCTTTGGTTATCAGTTTTGAGTCCCGTCAGTTCCTGATAATTATTTTTATAGTACAAAATGGTTTAGGAGTGTTAAACATTTTGTTCATGTGTTTGGTGACCATTTTACAAGGTCATTCATTAGCCACTTGGGCTAGTTTTTACAATAAAACAATTAAGTATGGTGGGCCCGTTTTGACTCTTCGGGCCACTTCCACTGGGAAAAATAATTAAAATGTTTAGAAATGTGCATTATAACCATAATTAGCCAATATGAATACTTTAACATGATGGTGATTAAAATCCTCGATTTGCGTGACATGACACACTTCATGTTTGGACCTCCTTAGCGACAATGAAAACAATGGATGTGTATTGAAATCAAACAACTCTCCCAAACTCTAAAACATGATTAAAAATTCAAAATTGGTGTGGAAAAAATATACTGATGTCTCTCTCATCTCATTTTGGTTATGTGAATAATTGCATGCTTGTGTAAAGAAAATGAATTGACTTTCTTTATCTACCTCTCTCTCTAAAACCCATAATGTATAGTTATAAAGTGATATGTAAGGGAAATAGTAAGCTAGTATCTCTCTTTCTCTCTAAATAATTGTTGCAATTTTTGTTAGTATTGTTAGATGGGAGGAGTGGGATCCATGTCATCTCATTTGTTGACCCATGATTACATGATACTATATAGGTTGCAAGTGACACGCAAAAAAATAGAAAGGAATAACGATGTTTGAATCTAAAATTGTGTATAAATTGTAATAATTTTATATTGTTAGAACATGAAAATTTATCGTTGTTTTGTGTATTCTTACCTTCACTATAATGTGAAAGAAGATGAATTTGATTATATTCTATGTGCATTTGTAGTTGATTTGAAACTATTAATATACATTGTACTTAATTAAATTAGTCATATTAAACCAATTGATTACCTTGGTTATTTTGAGTAGCTCCCTTGAAAACTTTACATAATGTATGGCAATAAATTAAAACACCTAGATTATTGAAATTGAATGAGTGCTTTAAAACTTACTACTATTCCCTTTCCTATAAGTCTAACCATGACTAGATGGTTAAACCTCTCGCATCAAATGAGAAAACTTTGAAAATATGACAATTCATTAATTGGTCACACACACATAAGGAATCTACTAATGAGACCACTTCCTTATCATAAGTGGACCATGCCCCCACAATATGAATTTTACATTTCTATGTGAGAAATTTTATTGGTTGTTCGAACTAGGATTGCAGACGTTTGAATGTTTTGGTATATTGAATTTCCACTTGTGAGGGAAAACAATATCTCACTTCCTAAAATTTTCCGTACCTCATTTATTTCTCCTTTCAAGTTAAAATAGAAATGTTGTGAGCATCCTATTCTTTTGAATAACAAGTAAATATATTTTTATTTTGTTTAACACAAAACAAGAGTAGTGTGTTAATCCTTGGTGTTCGTCACCCTTTCAAGTAATGAATAAGAGACAATCATGATATGAAAGACTTCTGTGAGATATGGATCTTGTAATTATCCTAGTATTAACACCATGGTGCGTCGTAGACATTGAAAATCAGAATAAATTAATCCTAATACCTCTTAATATGTTATCGATGGATGAAACCTTGGAATACAATGAAGGAGGGTGACTTGAAGTAAAAACAATGCATTGATCATATAAGAAGAGAAATATTTCCAAGTAGGCGACTTGGTTTTGACATATTTTTATATGAAGAGGTTCCCTAAAGGAAAACGCAATAAGATAAAATATATAAATATTGGGCCTTGCAGATTTTTGAGAATTTTTTTTCAGCAAATGCCTAGGAGATAGAGCTACAAGACAAGGTTGAGAAATCAGGTATCTTCAACATCATGGATTTGTACCATTTTTATGAGGAACATATGAGTGATGAGGAAATGAATCTAGATTCTTAAAGTGGAAATTAAAATAAGTAGTTTCTTGAGAAAGAAAAAAATAAATTGAGGAAACATGGGCCAACAAGAAAACAAGAGACAACGAGCACAAAGAGTATTCAATTAAGTGGAAGAATAAAGTAACTGAAAACATAACTTGGATGAGTGCATTCGAGGTTTCCAAATTTGGAAATACCATCGAAGAGATAATAAAAAGGTTCATGAGAAGAATCTCATGGACTATTTTATTTACTCAGGGAGTTTAATGCAGGGTATCTAGGTTCACGAGAAATATTGCATCAATAAAAAACATAAGTAGTGATACATGGCAATAATCAACACATATATATGCCTTTGATGTTTGAATTGACCATGGTACTATAGAACCACCTCAAAGGTTTTAAGTATATTCCAAATCATTAAACCATCACCATAAGATGCCCCACTCTCTTCTTTAGTGGTGTAACATTTAAAAACATAATGCACAAATATAGTTCTACATAGAGATATAAATTCCCTAAAATGCACCAGACCATGTCGAAACATGCATGCAACATATAAGTAGCCTCGACAAGTGGATATGGACTTGAAAGTGTGATGTGCAATAATAATTTAACATAAAGCTCTAAAACATGCTACAATGCTCCATGTCATATTATGGCTAGTATACAAACTCTAGAGAATCTTAAGAAGTTCATCATATTTTTAAAACATGTCTCGTCACTTTTACGAGAAAATACAAAACATGTTATAGTGCACCATGTCATCTTATGGCATGTATTCATAGTCTAGACAACCTCATGAAGTGACTTGCCACTTCAAAACATGGTGCACAATTGCACTTTATGCATAATTAAAAAAAACATTACATTGTAATATATTATCTCACGCATACATAACTTATACAATCTCAACAAGAACCTAATCAATTTAGACCACAACACATAGTTACACTTCTTTGTATAACTCCTAAAACCATTAATGACCACATGGACATTTCATGATAGGATGTACCATACCTAATGTTAGATCTTGTGCTCGAGTTATGACTATATACTTGATAAAGTTCCCCTCACTTGTTAGAGATTGTGAACATGTATACATTAGAAAAAGCTATAGAAATTAAGTTAGAACACTAAAGTAATGTCAAAAATTTACCAACTTAACTATGAACCATTAAGATAAGAGATAAACAAGATCTACTCTTATGCATGTATTATAAATTTGACAAAACATCAAGCTAACATGTATATACTACTCTTTACTCTTTGAATGTTACTAAACATAAACCTATGAAGATCCTAGTGATCAAAATTTGATTTTTTGATATGCTTCTCAAGCTTTAAAGAATGGAGTTCCATCATTAATGGCTACAAGATAGAGTTGAAGGTGCAATGGTAAAGATGATAGCTCAATACAAATGAAGAAATGCTCAAATCCTAAATGCCTATATTTTATGCTAGAGGTGGGAAAGTGTTCTTAGAAATGAGGAGGAGGAGGAGTGTTCTATTTATAGTTTTCCGATTTCAAGAAAGGGATGTTTTGGATGTATGTCAGACAAAAAGACGCAAAAGGTAAAATCCAAATGAAATGGACTTTGAAAATTGAAATGCACTTTTAGAAAGCTAAGTGTCTTTTAGAAAGTGAAAGGGGATTAATTAACCCTAAGTGGCTTAATTCATAGGGATAGGATTGTGGAAGTCATTTAGAGGGGTCTTTGTGTGATTAAGGGGATTGGAGAGAGTTATGTGGGCTATTTAACTAGCATAATATAGTTAATTAACGAGGATTAGAATAGTTAGTGCAAATTTAGTAATAAAGTTGCTTTAATCAAACTATAGGTGTCTACATTTTCCCCTCTTTGGTGTGGCGTAAGCTACATCACTTCAAATATAGTAGACAAGTATAAACAAGTAAAATTTTTGATAGGGGTAGAAGAAAAATTAGTAGAGTGAAGGATGCCCCCTTGAGTGTCAATGGGGTGATGAAAGAGGTCGATCGACGATCGAAAAGAAGAAGGAAGTAGATAGAAGAATGAGGAGGGACATGATGCCCCAAGTGAAACAGCAGAATAGGGAAGAAAGAAGAAATGAAGCCGCATTATTCTTGTGGACATTGAGTACTAAGTACCCATGAAATCTAATTCTCCTACCTTCATTAGCATTTATCATCTTCCACGTCATATTGAATAACCAAGTTGATAGGGGAGTTGCTTGCTTGAATGACAAGGCACCAAACATTTGATATTTATATTGAGAGTGTAGACACCTAAATTTCACTTTCACAATCTTATTACCAAACACACACAAATCACTTTCATTCTTACCAATTCCATTATAATTAGTGATTTCCACTAATTAACTAACGTTTCTTACCATTTTGGTCAATTACCAACACTTTTTTGGTTACCAAACCTCTTTCGCATTCAGGATGCCACTTTACAACAAATCGTAAGTCAAAATCCTCTTCAAAACAGACAATTAACGATTGTTAGCTAATTAAGCCTATTTTGCCCTTGTTTTGGTCAATATACCCAACTATTGGCTCAAACCCCTCTTCCAACCACTCAAAATCACCCCACTTCTCTCCACAATGTCTTGGCAAGCTTCAAAATATTATCCTAGCCTCTCACTTGACCCTAAGTGATTGATTAAGGCTCCACACATCTTAAACACTTGGTAATTCACTAATTGTGGTTAGCAAAGCTTAATCATGATTAAAAATTATAATCTAATTTGGGCTTTTAGTCCCACATGCACCAAAATACAAGTTTTCCCCAAATGAAATACTATAAAAAGGATTCACCTCATACTTTAATACTTCACACCATGATTTGATTTGCATTTCATATAATAAATATGATTTATAGCCAAGCTCAATCCTTACCTAAAGTCTTCAATGGGGTTAGTAGATGGATATCCAAAATGACCATGTAGTCATTTGGAGAGGCCATTTCACCTTGTTTGGAGTAGCAACCATACCGATTTGATTTCCCTCTTAGATCTATTTAGGTCTTTGTTAGTTTAGCAATTCAATATATTAGTAGGCATGATTATCTAGATTTTGAATTATATTCATGTTAGTTAAGAATTCCATTAAGATCTTATCTTTAGTGTTACATTCCTAGACTTAGAGCCTTGACTAGAGGCGGCAATGGTGTTAGCCTTCCTTAGTTATTCATGCAATTTGCTTTGTAAAATTTTAGGGTGCTTTCAGAGAGGAGTGTGCATGAATGTAGAGGGAAAATGGCGAAGCTAAGTGTGATGGAGAGAGAAGAAAAATTCGTAAAATGAAGGGGGATTAAGATAAAATCCATCCATTTCCTTTTAAGCAACTTTATTTTCATCATATTACTAGTGATCTTCATCATCAACCCTGATTAAAAATGTAAGCATACGATAAAAGTGTAAAATGACATGAAAAGCCAAAATATAAACAATTATCCATTGCTAAAATTCCAACCCCATGCAACATACAAAATGCAATGAAATACGAGAAGCAAACAAGCTAATCTAACAGGGAAACAAGTACAAACACACATACTCAAACAAATAATGTTCAAGATAGTTGCACAAATGTT
Organism: Taxus chinensis; assembly: GCA_019776745.2. Lineage (NCBI taxonomy): Eukaryota > Viridiplantae > Streptophyta > Pinopsida > Cupressales > Taxaceae > Taxus > Taxus chinensis. The sequence goes on along the minus strand of CM034147.1, from coordinate 911,927,499 downwards.
TTGTTATCAAACTTTAGTCCCCAAATGTTTGTGATAAATAAAAAGGTTTAAAAGTGGTCCCCCAAGTAAGGATAAATGTGAGGGGAATTGATGAAGGACACATGGTCCAATGAGAAAGCATTGTGTGCTACGAAACAGTACCAGACAACTCGTTGTGCCCTAGAGTACAGACGAAGCAAGCAGTCTAGCTTTGTAAATGGTTCTAGATCTAGGTGATCCATGAGTCATTTGGTTCCAAAAAAAGTGAAAATGCAAGTGAGATATGAGATGAATACCATGTGTTTAACACAAATTTCAGTTGCGTACCAGCTTTTTACCAATTTTTTGGATTTTGAGTATTTTTTTGAAAAATATTGATTTTTTAAAATTGTTTAGTGATTTTTTGACATAAGTAGTTTGGAATAGGGGATATCTCCTAAAAGCATGAAAAATTCCCCATGGAGAAGAAACATGCACCAGGTAGTAAAAATATGCCCCGATGAGTTGAAAAAGAGTCAAAAATAATTATTTGATAAAAATAATCATCACGACAGGAAATAGAGGAAGTTCAAATGATCATGATGGGTAAAAAATGGCCTTTAGCCAGTAGGGTGAGAAAAAACGCAGCGCGACGGGCTCAAAATGATCTTAGATACCCTCCCCTAGGGGGGGTAAATCATCGTGAATAGTTCATTTGTTACCAAACCTCTGTTGATTTTTACCGTGAGGTGTTTTGAGCTGCAAGAGAGATGACAAGAGTTCAGAGGCATACCAGGAGAGGAGATGTGGTTCGAGAGTATGCTTGGGAGGAGGACGATGGACCCTTCATGAGTACCATATCCTTCTCTATCAATTTTTTCAATCAAGTGCATTTATTAGCGTAAATAGGGTAGAAAAAATGTGTGTGTACACCCTAGGGACACGCAAATGTCATTGGGCACGCAAATGCATCAAAAAATAATATGCATGCATACACGTATGTTAAAAAAATGTGTGCCGTAAGCACGGGTGCCAAAAGAGGCACATAAGCGTCTGGGGGAAAAACAGGTTCGCTTAGGCACATGTGTGAAATCATGTGTGCATGTATTCTGAAGGACACACATACACATATCAGGAGGGTGAACATTTTTGCTAGCACATGCGTCATGATTGGCGCTCATGCGCTGGAAAGATGATAGACACGTTCTAGGTGTGCATGTGTCAACAAGGGTGCACAGGTGTCCTTAGGGGCGTGCATGCACTGAGAAATTTTTTTAGCGAACACTTAGAAGAAAATAGGGAAATTTGTAGAAGAAAATATGAGTTAGTACTTAGAAGAATGTTAGGGATAAATGAGAAGAAGATAGCCAGAAGAAAGTCTTAACTAGTGTTGTGGTATCTTGCAGAGATGACGACCATCTCTGCAGACGAGAGAGCGACATGGCCGTCTAGCCACCCTGGAGGTGAGCTTACCTCGATGAGACAGGAAGATCATGGATATCTTGTTAGAGGTTACATGTCTAGCCTACATGGTGTGGATGCCACAGATTACCCTAGTCTGTGGCTTACTCACAGACTTAGCTGAGAGATGGAACACCAAGAGCAAGTTCTTCTGAATCTTGACTGGGGAGATGACTGTTACTTTGGAGGATGTATGTTGTATACTACGCGTGCCTATCCAGGGGCAGTTGATAGAGTATATCAACAACAAAGTTTAGATTACTGACTGCTTAGACGAGTTATTTGGTCATGATGAGATACCTCATTGAGGTATGATGGTGCAGATGTACCAGTACATTACAGATCTGGGACTATCTAGAGTGGCAATCTATCTTATGGAATTTGTCAATGGCATCATACTTACTGACAATACAAGGACATATTTTCCACTCGGCCTCATTGGTGTGATACGAAGATTGATTTGTGGCAAGAGATATAGTTGGGGCCAGTGCATGCTACCACATTTATATTGGGACTTGCATTTGATCACATAATTCAGTCAAAAGACCATAGGTCCAACCACATTGTTACAAATATGGGTCTGGGACCATATAGATGTTGGTCACCCTGCAGGTGTGCTACGATTTCAATCTCCTAATGAGCCATCCTTGATGGGATGGGTCCCATACAGTGATGATGTCCATGGACATATGGGAGATACGTGTCATTATTGCTGAGTTTTTGATGAGATTTAACAACATATGATAGTATGGAGGCCATATCGGCAGTATCTGTGGGTAGAGGATTCTCATGAGCTAAGCATATGCATGGTTGAGCACTTCTTGATTGACAGTCAGGGATATATTATAGAGTACTACAAAGAAGACTAGTGCCAACGGCAATTTGGTGCCATACAGGATGTCCTAGGGCCAGAGATATTGGTATGCATGTTGAGCTTAAGAGACATTTGATATGGGGCCACAGATCTAGGTAGATAGGGCTCGAACCAACTTTGATCAAATGGTACCATAGGTATGGGATCCATTGAGATAGATCATAGATCCCGAATTGACGCTGACATATGCACCATGGTATTTATAGTTTTACCTCATCGTCTCACCTTTCCGTAGGCCACATGGGATGCAGGGGTTAGGCCACCATCAGATCAGTTGAGTGGTAGTGATGACAATGATTCAGATGATGATGGATTCGACAGATAGGGTCATGATGGTGGTGGTGGACAGGGTCCTCCATGGGTTCAACCAAAGGGACAGGGGCCAAGACCGAGACAGAGACAAATCTATAAAGCTCCACATATACAGATACCACAAGTGGGCATACCAGTTAGGATTCAAGAACCATTATAGTAGGTTACTTCTACGAGATTAATGCCACATGATCCTCCACTGTGAGGTGCACTATAGGGGCCAATTCCTAGCCCACCACATAGTCCAGGAGGTGGCAGAGAAGATGGCTGAGATGGAGCAGCACACAGAGCGCAAATACATCAAATGGTAACTCAGATGCTACATGTTACAAGCCTACTACAATATTCCATGGCCCAGGTTCAGAAGTTGACTATAGAGAGAGACCACGCTAGGGCACAAGTCCAGAAAATCACTACAGAGAGAGATTAACTTACGGTCGAGCGGATAGTGGGACAGGTCGAAATTGTCAGGCTGTCAACGGAGGTGGCTTCATTATGGAGTACCGATGGAGTCATGGTGACACTGAAGATGCATATGGATTTGATGAAAACCAATGGGAGGGATTCCTATTATCAATCTTTGTATTTTGAGGCTGTCCCAAAGGGCCAGAGAGCACCTGATTTTAGCCAGTAGTCGATGAGCAGGACTGCAAGAGAGCATAGAGCAATGACATTTGAATCAGTTAGATCGGTTGAGCATCTAAGAGATCAGTAGGAAAGGTAGTTGAGTATACATATAGGACAACAAAGTACTTAAGTGACGGGACCCCCCACCATCTCAGAGACCACCTAGTCCCCACGAGGGATCAAGCCAGACATGACTCACTTTTTTATGTATGCACATATGTATGTACCTTTGATAGATGCCTTGATATGAAGGATCACTTTTTTATGTATGCATGTATTCTTTTGAATATGCCTTGTGATGAAGGCACATTTTTTATTCATGCCCATGATGGCGTACTTTTGTATCCGGATGATGTATGCTTTGAGACACATATTTGTATATGGACATTTGATTTTGACATGTTATATGATGATGATTATGATTATGGATCTATTCATGACGTGTTTATGATTATACATGGTTCTTGATTGATGAGATAACATTGTAGATGATATCACATGTTTTGATGCATTAATTCACGTTCTACTTATCATATATTGCATATATGAGATAGTAGTAGATGTTATTATGTGATTTTACATGTGATATTTATGATGATTATCCACGTTTTTATTATGATCTATGTTTGAGGGGGGAGACAGATGATCTAGAAGACTGTTTTGAATGTTTAGGATTTCCCTAAATATCCCTAAATCATGACCAAGTGATAGAGAATTTCAAGAGCTTTCCAACAACAGGTGGAATGTGGAAAGTAGAGCTCATACACTCAAGTTATGGTTAGTCAAAGTCCAAGTTTGAAAACTGGTCAATGGAGGTCAACAGGCAAGAAATGTGTTGACACGTGGCAATTTGGAAAAAGGTGGAAAGGGTAAGATTTTGTGTTTTTAGCCTCCGGTATTCGACACACAAAAAAATTGGTGGGCCCCACTATTTTTTGGCTAGGGACCCTCATCCAAGTTCAGCACACTCTTTTCTCGGTGGGGTGCCTTTACCGCCACAATGTCACCACAATGAAGGTGCATTGAAACTGAGCCAACTCGGTTGGGTGACTTCACATATTACATTATGCATTGGATACCGAGCTATTTTATCCAGCTCGAGAGATCTATTTTATTATCTTGGTGGGATGATCAACTCCCCACCGAGTTGATCATTTATATTACCACATTGATTGAGCTATGGTCGAGTTAATCACATTGTTCGTGCTTATGGCTTTATAGTCTTATTTCCTACCTTGGCGTGCACAACCCACACCTCAGAGATGGCTTGGCCTATGTTTCAACATGGTGATTCCTCATGGAAGGTTTCCACATTCCACAACTCTAACATCAATTTATTGATATATGATGTGTAGATGTGATGATAGATGATAGATGAGATGAGATGACAACAAATTATACAAGCAAACAACAAATACAACTTAATCAAATCTAATTAACACAACAAAATTATATACAAGGATGCAAGATAAAATGAACTCCATACCTATGTACAACAGATTAAAGTAACACTTTAAACTAAGCAAATGAATCCAATTTAAAACACACAACATGGAAAGATAATGCAATCAAAAATCTACAAACCAACAACTAAAAGTAAGAAAATTACTACTTTGTTTTTGTGGGATGATTTTGAAACGTTTTCTATTGTTTTTGCTGTTATCCCAAAGATAATTTTCAAGGCTGTTCACATTGTTTTCAGAATTTCCACAAGATAATGTTATGTTGTTTTTGTAGCTTCGTCCCTAAAAGGGAGTTTTCAAAATTTTAGGAATTTCTAATATTTGAATGTTTTTGTGTTTTCGAAAGTTATACGAATGTTTTTGGAGTTTTCAAAGGTTTTATGAAGCTATATACAATAAACGAAGAAGCATGGATGCCCCCAACGTTAGATGGGAATATAAAAAGGCAGAATGCCACACATATGTGCAAGATTGTGAAGATGTGAAACTACCCCCAGTGTTAGATGGGAATATATAAAGATTATTCCTTCACATAGAGACAAGAATAGATTAGCCAACTCAAGGCCTTGAAAAATAGGTTCAAAAGAACCCCTAAACTTTAGGAAAACTAGCCCTAGATAGAAGCGATAGTTACCTATCTAGATGTGAGAATTGCTTGTGAACAAAAAATCCTCCTTAAGCACTGGAAGCCATTTTTCACCTAAGGACCTGCCCAATGTGCCACAATTGTGTGGTTTTCATAGTTGGACGACCTGCTTTCTTTTTTACTTTTTCTTTTATTTTTTAAATTTTTTTGCTTGTTTTTCTGTTTCTTTTATGATGTTTTGAGGAACTCCTTGCTCAAGCATAGAACCACTTGAGATGCATTGTGTTTATTTTTTCCTTTAATTGCTCCCAATTTGGATGAGCAAGTTTATATGCCCCTGAACCATACTTAGTGACCACCACATATGGTCCCAGCCAATTGGGTTCAAACTTTCCTTTCTTTTCCTGGTCCTTGACTGTGTTGAACTGGTTTTCTTTCAAAATGAGATCCCCTACCTCAAACTGACGAGGTATGATCTACTTGTTATATCTTCGTGACACTCAGTTTTGATAAACCTTAAAATTATGGAATGCTCTCATACGCTTCTCATCCAGTAACTCTAACTATGCTAACCAAGCTACCCTGCAGTCTTCGTCTTTGTCTAGATAGTCCAAAAGAGATATTATCATAGAGGGAAGCTCAATTTCAAATGGTATTAAGGCCTCGGTTCCAAAGACTAATGAATAAGGAGGTAACACCAGTAGGGGTGTAGATGGAGGTTTGATAGGCCTAGAGGATGGGATGGATCTGTAGGTGTCAATTACTTTCAGTCTTGCTAACCATCTTCTCCATTATATGAACAAGGGTTTTATTAGTGGCGTCATCTTGTCCATTACCTTGAGGGTAATAAGGGGTTGATCACTTGAGTTAGATTTGGAATCGTTTACATAACACTTTGACCATCTTTTTATTAAAGGATTTACCATTATCTGTTACAATGGCAGAGGTGATGCCATAATGGTAAATGATATGGTTCATTATGAACTTGGAGATTTGCACACCGGTTACGTAAGTGAGAGATACAACCTCTACCCATTTGGTGAAGTACTCAATGGCAGTGATAATATGAGTGTGGCCATCTGAGGAAGTTGGAGTGAGCTTTCTGATGAGATCAAGTACCTGTTTTGAAAACGGACAGACTATTGTGATGGGCTGCAAAGCTTGTGCTAGTGCATGTATCAAGTTTCCATACTTTTAACAAAGTTCACATTTCTTGAAAAATTTGCAACAATCTGCTTCCATTGTAGGCCAATAGTAACCTATCCTTAATAGCTTCTTATCGAGGACCATTCTACTTGTGTGTGCTCCACAAAAACCTCCATGTACTTCACTAATTGCTTGGACCAACTCGGTCACATCAAGACAACGCAACAGATTCCCATCGTAGCCACGAAGATAGAGGGTGCCCCCTAGGAGGGTATAATAGGCTATATGGCGGATAAGAGATATTTTCTCAATATGAGAGATATTCGGGGGGAAGGTGCCATCTTGTAAGTAGTTTAAAATGGGATCGTACCAAGGGGATAGAGGACCAAAAACTTCACATGCTAGACAAGATTTTGGCATGTCCTATGTAGGCACTCGCAAATGTTCAACAAAGAATGACATCTTGTTTGCCTAAGGTGGAATGCATAGTAAAGACCCAATTGTAGTCATGGCATCTGCTAATCAATTTTGTGATCTTGGCCTTTGTTCAAAGATAACATTTATAAAGTACTCCTTTAGAGTTTCAACCGATTTCTTGTATGGAACAATTTTCTTATCTTTAACTTTGTATTCATCATTAACTTACTTAATGATCAATTGGGAGTCACCAATGACTCGTAGTTGTTTGATATTCCATGTGATAGATAAATTCAAGCTGGCGATGAACGCATCATATTCTACAATATTATTCGTACAAGGGAATCCCAAATGAAATACATGTGGAATGACTTCTCCAATGGGTGTGATAAGTACTACTCCTGCTCCTGAACCATTATAGGTGATTGACCCATCAAAGTGGACTTACCACATGATGGAATCTTCAATGTACATTATAGATGCATCTCGCAGATCCAGACACAATGGTTCCATTCTTAAAAGGGGAGCTTCAGCCAGCTGATATGCTAGTATATGTCCTTTAGGGATTTCTAGTTAACAAATTCAATGTCAAACTCATTGAGGAGGATGATCCAATAAGCCATTCGTCCTATACGGGTAGGTTTAGGTAAGAGGTATTTGAGAGGGTCAATTTTGGATATTTGCTTGGTCTTATTATTAAGGAGATAGTGGTGAAGCTTCTAAATTTTAAAGACCACAACTAGGAATGTTTTTTCAATCTGTAGATAGTTCAACTCATAGGCAATTAAGATGCGACTAAGGTAAAAAAATTGTCCTTTCTTTGTGGTTAAGATCATATTGGGCAAGCAGTGCACCAATAGAAAATTGGGTGGCTGAAATATACAACAATAGGGGTTCACCTGGGGTAGGCGACATAAGAACAGGTGGATTTTTCAGATATTGTTTGAGCAATTCAAAGGCCTTTTGATAGTCAGGTCGCCAGTTAAAGATGTCATCTTTCTTCAATAGATGTGTGAAAGGATGGCACTTATCCATAAGCTATGGTATGAATTGGCAGGTTGCATGAATATTTCGTTGTAGACTACGTAGTTGTTTATGGTTTTTTGGTGGAGGCATCTCTGTAATAGCTACAACCTTGGTGGGATCTACCTCTATCCCTCTTTGCAAGACAATGAAACCCAATAAGTTTCCCGATTATATGCCGAAGACATACTTCTTAGGATTCAAGAAAAGCTTCTAATATTAGAGGCATTGAAAGATATGCCTCAACACTTTTGGGTGCTTTTCTCTGGTATTATATTTTTCTAGGATATCATCTACGTAATCCTCCATGATATCACTCATCATGTCATCAAATATGATGGTCATTGCTCATTAATATGTAGCCCCGACATTCTTGAGTCCAAAAGGCATTACCTGATAGCAAAATTTCCCCTACAGGGTGATGAAAGCAGTCTTATGTTGGTATTCCTCTGCGATCTTGATTTGGTTATAGCATGAAAAGCCATCCATTAAGGACAACATCTCATAGCCAACAGTTGATTTGACAATCATGTCAATGTTAGGTAAGGGGAAGTCATATTTGGGGCATGCTTTGTTGATGTCTCTGAAGTCGGTGCATATTATGATGCCTATTGGCTTCTTCTGGAATGGGACTATGTTAGATATCCAGTCTGAATAGTCAATAGGTTTGATAAAAACATGTCGCTAATAGTTTCTCCAGCTCTTCTTTGACAAGTAGTACAAGTCTTGGGTGTATCTTCCTTAGTTTCTACTTGATAGGTTTGGCATCTGGGTGTACAACAAGGTTATGTACGCCCAACACTGGGTCCAAATCATAATATCTACAAATGACCATGCAAATATATTTGCAAGCTCTAGTAATAGTGTTACAAATGTTTTTCTGTTCTTGTGCTAAGAGTGAAGCACCCATCTCTATCATTTTAGGATCCTCTTCTGACTTGATGTTGACAATAATCATCTCTTTAAATAACATCTTTGATGTGTCCTCTATCTATGTAGGATCAGGGGGGGAGAGTGAGATCCACTTCTATAGGTGGCTCAAAGAGAGTCTTATATTCACATGGTGGAACTATCTTTTCTATTAATTGTTTCATTTGTTCATCCACAAGCGCCTCAAAGAGGTTTTCACTATACAACTTATGCTTATTCTTGCTGCAAATATTTTTTGTATTACTTTTTCCCTTTCTTACATTTTTTTTCTTAAGCGACCACACAATTCAGCCTCTCCCCCAAAGTACGTGAATGTGTCCAATTTAATGGAAAAACTCTTCTTATGGTCATTGTTTGGAATGGTATCTTTAAGTTCCATGAACTTTGTGATTGCTTCATAGTTTTCAAATAAATCAACAGACACGTGATGTTGTTGATCCCAATCAATGAGGTCATGATATACAAGGGTGACTTAGAAATTGGTTTGGGAATTGGATGCGGAAAGAGTGAAGATAGTTGAATCTAGAAATAGATTGGTAGAGGCAAGGTCCTCGTATAAGCTACATTGGAAATTTGTGTTGTTTTTTGAATGAGACGAGCTATCCTCATGTTTAGAAGAGGTAACATTTATCTCTGAGGGTGGATCATCATGAGTTTTGATCCCAAGTTCATTTTTTTTTACTTATAATGGGGAATAGGAATAGACTCTAATATGCCTTGTGCATTGGCGTCGCATCTGAATCCCGTATAACCCATGACGTGCATCATTCGGTGAACTTTAATATATTGTGGAGCTTGGTGACATAAATCCATTGTTCCTTTAGGTTCCCATCGGGTAGGTGTATCTAACATCTTTTCATCTGACAAGAGACCACTAGGAATAAACTACTCAAAGGGTTTAGGGAAACTGACCCAAGTGCTTTTGAACTGAAATTATGGTCTATCACTTGTCTTAGGTGACACTGAAAGATCAGATATCAAAAGGGCATGTTGAAGACTAAACTTATCATTTGGGCCATGTTTTTCAAAAGTTGCTTCCCATGAGGTAAAGGGGTTGACTAATGAGGGAAAATTTTGATTTTAATGAGTCAATGTATCCAAATCTATACAATCCTTCATAGCCTCAGTTCGTATTGGGACAACAATATCGGTAGAAGGACACTCGTATGTTGCACGAGAAAAGTTGTGCAGTGCTCTACAGTGTGTAAATACTTACGGATCACCTGGGATGGTGATCGTTTGTCTTCCATGACATAACTTGATACACTGATGCTAGGTCGAAGGAATGACTAGCATGGTATGAATCCATGGACATCCTAGGAGCATGTTATATAGAAGGTGCAAGTCAAGGACATGAAACTTTGTATCATGATATGTTTGCCCCACTTCTATTGGGATCACTATGGTACCTATTGACTTGCGCTCTTCATTATCATAAGTCATGATTGTAATGGTCTTAGGATCTATATCTACTTCTAAATGGCCTAGTTACCTGACAAGATTCAATGTACAAATATTCAGATTAGATCCGTTATCTAGACACACTCTTTTTATCTTACGATGAGTAACAAAGACCTCTATGTACAAAAGCAGGTTGTGTTCAAGATTTTTACATGGGATTTCATTCTGATCTAATGATATATAGTCATTGGGATTAAGATTTGTAACCATTTCTTGGAGGTGTGTAGGATCTACATCTATGGATAATCCTGGGCCCTAAAGCATTTATATAGTATGTTCTTATGAGAATTTGAGATTTTGAGGAGGTATAAGATTGAGATCTTAGTCATGGTTTTCTCCAATTGTTCTAATAAGTGATACTGACCTTCCTGAGGGATAGGTAGAGGAGGTACCAGAATCACTAAGCGAGCATGTCATGTGCCCATAACGCAACTATTACCTAAGATCCTAATAGTGTTTACTTGTTCACTAGATGAATGAATATAGTCTATGAGGGAATCAAAAGGATTATCATTTGATGGATATACATAGTTATCAGTTCTATAGTCATTAGAGGAATGAATTGGATTTGGCTTCTTGTTTCCTATGTTATCATGTTTGGGAAAAGGTTATTTGAATATTCTCATCTTCTCATTAGGACCTTGTTCCGATTCAGGTGAGTCCACCTCAATCTCACCTTCTTCAATAAGGTCTTGGATGAAATGTCGTAACTTAAGACATATGTCGGTCTTGTGTCCTTTGACATGATGAAAGTCACAATATTCATGTTCCTTAAACCATACCGGTTTAGGTGCATCATCTAGATAAGGTACTATTACAGTTGGATACTGCACCATGTTTATAACATCTAACTATTTAAGGATGCCAGATAATGATTCTGTTAAAGGTGTAAACGTTCGTTTCAAAGGCGCTTTTGGGTGAGGTCCTTATGTAAGCTTCAAGAGCAAACCCTTTTCTACATCCTGGACACTTTTGGAGTCTATGATTTCATCTCCAAAGACATTCTTATTTTTATTGAAGAACTTGGGTTTTTCTACGTATTTCAAATCATGTTTATCTTTTGAAAAGGGCTTGATCATTTCCTTTGTTATGAGAGCCTTCTCGATTTGGCTGTCCTTCTTAATAAATTCTTCGAATTTAGTGACACACTACATTTGTATATGAAAGCATATGTGTTGATTCAAGTTTAGAACAAATATGCTGACCATTTAATTTTCTGGAACGAGATAAGGGAAATGAATGGCTAACCCCTTCCCATCCTAGCAAGAAATCAGTAAAGGTCTCATTTGATTTTTGTTTTGTGTTCCGAAGATGTGCCATGGTAATTGTTGATTTTCAAACTTCCTCCCGCGTCTCAGACCTGGAAGAACCAATTTGTTTGAGACAATAATGGAACCGTCTCCAAGTTGTGGGACCTTGCGCACTTGAGAAGGTAATTTCCTCTATCTATTTATATTGGTACTACTGCTCCTAATGCTGGAAGGAAAAACTAATCTAACAATGCCAAGGGACCAAGGATAAAAGGATAATAGAATGGAAAACTAATCTCAGGAAGGCGATGGCACCAGAAAAAGAGGGATGAACACTATTTGTTTTGAGAAAAAATGAAGAGAAAGGCATCAAGGGAGGCTAGGCACGTGTAGCACAGACCAATACACATTTACACGGTCAGTTTTTATGAAACACAACTAGAAAATGGCGATGCAAGGAATGTAAAATGACACAACAAGAAAACAGAGTAAAAGAAAAGAAAGAAGAAGGAATGTGAACACACTAGGACAAAGAATAGCCACAAAATGATACTTCCATTACTTCCAGAAATGCACAGGCTGTTACAAAGGAAAATGAAGGTTGATATTCACATGCACTAGTAAGATCTAGAGGTCTGCAACTCAAAATACAAATATATGGAATCCTTAGAAAAATGCATAAGGATCCAAAATGTCAAACATTAACAATGAGCCCAACTCTTACATTTATAGATGAATTGATGGAAGAAGAAGAGAAAAAGGAGGGAAAACCCAAATTTAAAATATAACCACCAACAAGAAGCATTCAATGCCTGGAAATCCACCTACAAATTTGTCTAATGCACTTCTCCAAAGTTTGTTTGGTGTTGGGGAAGGAAGGAAGGCAGATCAGATCAAATATGGTTGGTTTGAGCAATCAGATCTACTCATCAATGCCCAAAAAGATGTTTTCCCATTTCTCACCTACTAGATCTACCAAGGATTTGAATTTGAATGTCTAACACTATAGCCTACGTAAGAAAATATCGATTGAGACTAAGTGTGCACTGATCGAAGCTTTGTAGCAAAAGATATGGTTGTTAGAAGATTATCAAATCCTTCTGCGCATGTAAGACATGTGGCACACGTGGATTGGCTGAAAGGATGACCAACTATGTAAATGTTCTTGGCGTTTCTGTCAGGTGTCACTCATTGATTTGTTGCAAGGATTCGACACCCTTTGGGCATGTTTTGATTGGTTACGTGTGGCATACTCAAGTGTGTCAGAGAATGACGTGGCACAGACTGGCGCAGAGGAGGGAGAAAAGGTATGCATGTGGAAGAATGAGGCATGGGAGGATGATAGAAGAAAGATGTGCAAAGGTAACACACGCAAGTGGAAAAGGATGAATGGGTGAGGAAGAGGTGTATGTCAAGGGTGCAATCATTACAGAATGATGTACGAGGGCATGAGGAAAGGGGCCACGGGGAAGGTGAGCAATGCAGAGAAGAAACTGGAAGAGAAGGGAAGAATATATGAAAGGGAAGGATGTGTGCAAGGTGCATAAGGAATCTACAACCATGGAAATATGCCAAGTGAACAAGTGAAGTGCACACAACCTGCATGTAGAACCATAGAGCCAAAATAGGGAGATGAGTTATCTAAATAACTAGGAGAGTTATTATGGATAATAGTTTTGGTAAATTTTGAGGCCATCTGCATGTTAGATGAAGGAGATCAGTAGCTTGAAGTATCCATTGGGCATGGAGTTTGTGATATGAAATCTCTGATGTATAATTTTTAGGAACTGCCCCTAAAGTCACTTTGAAACATATTCTGAACTCTATTCTGAATCCTGTGAAACTGTTGAAACTGCTAGAAGATAACCGATATCCTAGAAGCCATAAAAGAGCATGCACAGAAGCACGCGAGAAGAAAGAACTTTGTATAAACAAAAAATGTGCATGCAATGCACTTGGAGGAATTGAAACTACTCTAATATTTACAAAATGATGCAGCAAACTCAATGGAAGGGTTTGAGATAGATCTCATTTATTGGGATTTGCAACGCTCCTCCATCGAGATGAGTTAACTCGAAAGATTTAGCCCGCTTGCATGAACTGATAGTATACATGTCACTCAAAAGTGCATCAAACTTTACATGGCACCCTGGTTTAGCTCTTTCAACATCCCATTTTAAGACCAAGTCCCCAATATTGAAATTTTGAGTCCTAACCTTTCTGTTGAACCACTTCTTTGTTGTTTGTTGATGTTGTTCTAGCTCGATCATGACAGAGTTCCTTGATTCTTCAAGACTAACTAGCTCTATCATTCTGGATTTTCTTTGGTCTACACCTTCAAATTCCAGTTGTTGGGAAAGTGCCAAAGATTTTAACTCAAGTTTCAAAGGAAGTGTAGCCTCATTTCCATAGAAAAGCTTGTAGGTTGAAGTTCATACTGATTTCTTCATTATAATCCTTTTTACTTAGATTGCACGTGAGACCTTTGTATGCCACTATCTTTGGCTACTATTCATTGTGTGCTTCATGATCATGATCAAGTTATTGTTTGTTGATTATGCTAGACCATTTCCTTAAGGGTAATATTTGGAAGAAGTATTTATATATATCCTAAGGCTAAGATCCCAATCAATGATTTTGGTACCAAGGAAGGCCTTTGTATTATCAGAGATAATGGTTTGAGGAACGTCAAACCTTGTCACTATACCTTCGAGAAAGTCAAGGCTGACTGACTTAGTTGATTCTTTGAGCGTGACACTCTCTGTCCATCTGGTGAAGTAATCTATAACTATCAACACCCACTTGTTTCCAGCGCTTGAAGGTGGATTGATCATGTCTATGAAGTCAAGACCCCATTGCGTAAAAGGTTAATCCGCTTGGATTGGTCAGAGGGGAATCACTGCATATTTCTTCTTTCCTCTAAAGAAAGTGCATTCTTTGAATTTAGTGACCCACTTGTGCATTTCTGAAAACAAGGAAGGCCAAAAGATACTTTCCATTATGATCCTCATTGATGTATAGTCTTGGCAAAGGAGTTTCCACCAAATAATCCATCATGAAATTTTGCTAACACTTTTTCATTCTACACACCATCAATACACCTTAACAGCACGCCATCAAGATTATTCTTAAAGATAATTCCATCAATGAAAACATAAAGAACGGATTGCAACCGTAGATTCCTTCTCTTCGTTTTGTTTAAACCAAGAGGGTATGCACCCTAGGAGAGGAATGTGATCATGTCCTTCATCCATTCATGTGTGCAAGGATTTGCACTCTGTTCAATTTTTGTGCACGGGAGATCATCTAGAAATAATGAAGTTTCAGGTTCATTTTGTGCATCCTCCGTAATCTTCTTACAGAGTGCACTACCTCTTACCAGCTTGGTGGCCTTGATTATCACATCATACTCTAATATTTTGGTCACATATCTTGCTCTCTTCTCATTGATTTCTACTCCCATGATGAAGTCTCTAACACTGGAGTGAGAAAATAACACCTTCATGTGATTTGTGGCGAGCATACTCTTGAATTTCTTAAGCGCGTGCATGATGACGAAGACCTGCTTCTCTATGTGATTATATCTCAACTCATAATCCTTCTATGTCTGACTAAAGAAAGCCACTAGTTGTTCTAGTCCTTGTTCATTTTCTTGGGTCAGGAAAACAACAACACTTGCATCAGTGCCATGAGCATAAATGATGAAATCCTTGGAATAATCCAGGTTGCTGAGTATTGGCACACAAACAATCTCTTGTTTGATCTTGTTGAAGCTCTCTCTTCCTTCAATTGTCCATGTGAAGGCTATGTCCTTTTTTAACATCAAGGTGATAGGATGAACCAATCTTGCAAAGTTAGGAATAAAACACCTAACAATATTGATTTTACCGAGGAAGGACTACAAGGCCTTTTTGTGCGCTGGCAGGGAAAGAGCTAGGATGGATGAAATGCATTCAGGATCAATTGTGATGCCATCCTTAGAAACCACATGGCCCAAAAGCTTAATTGCACTTCTTAGGGTTAAGAGATACCCCATACTTTCTGCATCTCTCAAAGACTTTCCCCATGTGCACCATATGATCTACACTTTGCTTTGAGAAGATTGTAATGTCATCAAGGTAAACCAAGATGAACTCATTGATGTATTCTTTGAGGGCAATGTCCATGGCGCGTTGAAACATTGTGCCTACGTTTGACATACCAAAGGGCATCTTCTGATATGTATATGTCCCCTGCTTGGTTGTAAATATTGTTTTGAATTGATCCTCTTCCTTGATTAGGATCTGATTGAAGCCTGAGTATCCATACAGTATTGAGAATCTTTGTGCGCCAGCCACAGTTTGCAAGATATGCTCCATATAAGGAAAATGATAATGATCCTTAAGGGATGCCTTGTTCAAATCTTTGAAATCAATGCAAAGTCTAATTTCACCATTCTTCTTGCTCACCAGAACTAGATTTGTGACCCATGTAGAGTACTTGATGGGAAAAATAATCTTTGCCTCAATGATTTTGGATAAATCCTTTCTCATGAGGGGCTCTATCTTTGGATTGACTGGTCGCTTCTTTTTTTTGATAGGCTTGATACTAGGATCAAGGTCAATGGAGTGTTGAGCAACACTTGGATCAAAACCTTTGAGGTCTTCATATTCCCATGAAAAAATATCACTGTATTTTTGCAGAGAGATATGAAGGCATGTTTTTCACCATGCACACAAGATTTATTGAGCAACAAATCCTTTTCACGCCCAATCCTGACTAGAATACAATCTTCTTGTGCCGAGCACATATATTTTTCTTCACCCTTGAACTTTTCATCAGGGCTAAACATTTACTCTAAGGTGACGAAAAATTTAGGAAACTTGTTTGTCTTTAGCTGTATCACTTGGTCACCATAATTGTTATGCAAGTCAACTTGCATGCTTGCGGAGAAATCTACCTCATTTTAAATGAATTGGATGATCTACTTGTCATTTTCAAACACTTGTCAACTAGTGTTTTTTTCGGGAATGTATGGTCTAATCACCATCTTGATGTGCTGAGTGTTTCCTTTGACAAAGTCCTCAATAGGAGAGAACTGTGACCCAAGTGCAGCCATCTGATTAGCCTCCTTGTTCATTTTCTATTACACCACCTAAAGATTTAGAGCATTAAATATCTCAAGGAGATCCTAGACTCGATGTCTATAAGATTTGAGAAGCTTATTATTTTTCATGCATTTGTTGGTGACTTGGTAGATAACCAATTCTGTGTCACCAAAGATCTGTAGTGCCTTAATCTTCTTCTTTTCAAGAATAATCAAACCATGCACCAACACTTCATATTCTGCCACATTATTAGAATATGTAAACTGCAACATGTGCGCAAATAATAATTTCTCATCCTTTAGGTAAATGAGAACAAGTCCTGCTCCCACGCTATTTCTGCTTCTGGATCCATCAAAGTATAACTTCCACAGACCAGGGTTCTCTCCACTTTTCTTGAGCACGCGCGGCAACATGAATTCTTCTTCGAGAATGTCATAAGTACTAAGTATATTTTCATAAGCTTCCATCTCTTCAACATATGGGTCAAATTTACGGTGCCTCTCCACCCACTCATCAAGTACTAGATCAAGAATAAAAGGTGGAAGAGGATGCTCTTTAGAAACTAAAGCTTGTTATTCTTGGACTAAACAATTGGCTTGGAGAGGGGATGGGAAATATGACTCTAAATGATAGGAAAATATTGGCTCAGCTTGTATGGTAAACCAGGTACCATACCTTATCTTGAGTAACATATGGGTCAAATCAGAAGACAAGTAACCACTCACTTTGGTGGTAAAATCTCTTAACAAACATAAGGCAAACAAAGGGGGTAAATCAAATATTGACACATCTTGAGTTATTATTAGACTTGGACGTGCATGTAGAGTTAACTCAAGATCCTTTATGATTCCTAGGGTAGTGACAGTTGAACCATCAAGTTACAGGACTCCTTTTACTAAGGGACTATACTTAAAACCTAAGACATCAACAATTTTCTTAGGCATGAAAGAAGTACTAGCACCTGAGTCAATCATGTAGTTATGGACAAGATGTTTTCCTATGATCAAAGACATTTGGAAGGGTGGGGTTTTAACAAATTTACTTACTTGTTTCTCCTCCTCTTGGAAAATATTGACAGAAGTGCGTGAATTCTATATAGTTGGATAAGTGCGTGGAAGTTGAGCCAAATCTTCATGTAATAGATCACACTAAGAAGGAATGGTCAGGGTATCCCACATTGTGATATTTATGTTTGTCTTTTTCATCTGATCTACAATGTTGAATGGAAGACCCACTAACTTATGCATTTGAGGCATGACAATCTCCTTTTTCTTTTGTTCAGGTACAGAGGTAGGAACCTTAGCTGAAATAGAGGCTTGACTTACCAAAGGAGGGACACATGTTACTTCAGAAGGAGATTTGTGTGGAGCCTCATGTGTAGGAACTTGAGAGCTTTTATCTTTTGATGCCTTGGCTACCTCTTTTTTTTAGGGTTGACCTATGTTGTTGGAATTGTGACCTACGTGCCAGACTCTAGCATTCTCCTTTTATATCTTGTGTTGTCTACAACTTGGGTGCATAGTCTATTTGCATCATCTGCAGCTTGGTTGATTGCAAAAAATTCCTCAGCACCGAAGAACATTAGATTTTCCTCTTGAGGAGCTTATGGTCTTTTTTGGTTGTCTGCTTCAGGTGCGCTTGTTGAAGGCTCACAACTAGAAGCATTTTGGATCATATAGGCTTGCGCGTGTGTAGCATTAGTGCAGTGATACTAGCTATGAGGCATATTGTAAGGGAAGCACCATTCGGATTCCTACGCCAAATTGTTCTTAATTGGAACAAGTTCCTAGCTTGTGATGGGCGCTGGAAGGGGTTGTGCAGGAGGAATTACTTGCAAGGGCAAGTGCGCATTAACATGCCATCTATCATTCTGCTGGTTTTTCCTGTATATATGATTTCCATATTGATTGCACTAAGGTTGATTTCTTTGGCTTTGTGCCTAATTAGGACTACCTATGTAGGCTTACGCATGCTGCTTCTCCAATGATATGACCTTGTTGAATTTTTTTCTAATCAGGGTCTTTAACTCTTCATCTTCTTTTTGTTGCACGTGAAACCAAGATGTTGATGCAACTAGTTGCGTGATCTACACTGGAACTGGAGCAATAGAAGGCTAGGGCATTGGAGACATCTCTGGAAACAAGGGCACAAGAGGCATATGTGCTAACTTACCAGCTTGAATGAGATAGTTTTTTGCCCTTATTGCAATATTTTATGTAACATATAAGGTTCTACCTCTCATGGTTTGAATCATGACTGAGATGTCACTATTCAAATCCCTTAGATAATACAAAAAGGAATGTTGGGCTGTAGGTCTTACCACTTGAGGAATTATGTCCCAAATCTTTTAGATAATGTTGAAATCAGTCATCTCCTCGTTGGGTGCGCACTTTGTTGTAGTCAGTTGCTTCACCAGTGATAGATGATCTAATTTGTCTTCAAAGTAATTGGATAGAGTAGTCCCAAGCTCATCCTAGGTAGTAATAGATGCAAGTCTCAAGCCTCGGTACCACTGAAGTGATTTACCTTTGAAAGAGGCTGCAAACATCTTGACAATAACATCACCATGAGTGATCAAGTAAACAAAGCACACATTGACCACATCTTGAATGCGTTCAATAGGGGTAACTTGATTCTCTCCTGTGAAGTATGGAATACTCTTGAGTGCGGCCACTGGCATATCATGCTATACATTAAGATCAATCGGGCTTCTGCCAGTGAAATTGGCAAAGTTCCTAGGAGGAGGTTGTAACTCCATAGCAGGGTGCGCTTGTCTATTTTGATGATGAGTAAAGTGTGTGTGGCGCACTGGAGATAGAGATGCGCGCATAGAGGATATTTTGTGTGTTCTTCTTGGTGAAAGCTGGAGGTACTTACAGGATCCTTCAGCAACAACACTCTGTTTGGTATGCACTCTTCTCATACACAATGCTCAAGACTTCAAAACAGGAGATCTAAAAATGTTGGGAGTCACCTGATGTGTTTAAAAGAGCCTCCAAAAGATGGAAATAGTAAGTCCACGCACCAAAACTTAGCAATATGAAATTTAAGCTTTCACTGCTTCTCCTACCAGGCGTGCCAGAAAATGTTGGTTGTCAAACTTTCACCTGTATCTTAGACCTGGAAGAACCGAGTCATTTAAGACAACAATGGAACCATCTCCAAGTTGTGGGACCTTGCGTGCTTAAGACAAATCTCCAGAGAAGGCTAATTCCTCTATCTATTTCTACTGGTACTGCTACTCCTAATGTTGGAAGAGAAAACTAAGCTAACAATGCCAAGGGACCAATGATAGAAGGATAACAAAATGGAAAACTAATCTAAGGAAGGTGATAACACCAGAAAAAGAGGGATGAACATTATATGTTTTGAGCGAAAGTGAAGAGAAGGGTGCCAAGGGAGGCTAGGCACATGTAGCATAGACCAACACGCATTTACACGATCAGTTTTCATGAAACAAAACTAGAAAAATGGCGATGCAAGGAACATAAAAGGACACAACAAGAAAACAAAGTAAAAGAAAGGCAAGAAGAAGGAATGTGAACATACTAGGACATAGAATAGCCACAAAACGATACTTCCATTAATTCAAGATTAGGTTGTTACAATGGCAACTGAAGGTTGATATTCACATGTCTAGAGGTCTGCAACTCAAAATACAAAGATATGAAGTCCTTAGCAAAATGCGTAAGGATCCAAAATGTCCAACATTAACAATGAATCCAACTCTTACATTTATGGATGAATTGATGGAAGAAGAAGAGAAAGAGGGACAACCCGAATTTGAAATAGAACCACCAATAAGAAGTATTCAATGCCTGAAAATCCACCTATAAATCTGTCAAATGTGCTTCCCCAAGTCTATTGGGTGTTGGAGAAGGAAGGAAGGTAGATCAGATCAAATCTAGGTGGTTAGAGCAATCAAATCTGTTCATCAATGCCCAGAAAGACGTTTTCCCATTTCTCACCTACCAGATCTGCCAAAGATTTGAATTTGAATGTCTAGCATTGTAGCCTACGCCATCAACTATCGATTGAGACTAGGCGCACACTGATCGAAGATTTATAGCAAAAGATATGGTTGTTAGAAGATTTTCATAGCCGTCCGCACACGCAAGAGACCTAGCACACGTGGGTTGGCTGAAAGGATGACCAACTGTGTAAATGTTTTTGTCATTTCTGTCAGGTGTCACTCATTGATTTGTTACAAGGATTCACTTCCTGTTGGCATGTTTTGATTGGTTACATGTGGCACACTCAAGCATGTCAGAGAAAGATGTGGCATAGATTGACACATAGGAGGGCATAAAGGTATGTGCGTGGAAGAATGAGGCACGAGAGGATGACAGAATAAATGTGCATGAAGGTAATGCACACGAGTGGAAAAGGATGAATGGGTGAGGAAGAGATGTATGTCAAGGGTGCAATCATTATAGAATGATGTGCAAGGGCGTGACAAAAGGGTGCGCAGGGAAGGCGAAGCAATTCAAAGAAAAAATGGAAGATAAGGGAAGAAGATATGAAAGGGAAGGATGCACGTAAGGCGCATAGGGAATCTGCAACCATGGAAATATGCCAAGTGAACAAGTGAAGTGCGCGCAGCTTGCATGTAGAACCATATAACCAGAATTTGGAGATGATTTATCCAAATAACTAGGAGAGTTATTGTGTATAATAGTAATGTCACTCTCCATGTTAAAATAGAAATGACGCACAAACGTTTCATCTAGCACAAGCCATGTTGCGATCGTTCCCTTAGGTATGTGGAGGAACCATTCTAATGCTTGTCCTCCTAAGCTACGAGGGAAAAAATGTATGAGATATTTGTCATTATAAGCTAATTCCTGGCAAGACATGTAGAAGTCTTTAATATTATCATGAGGATCACCTTTACCTTTGTATTTTTTTAACTTAGGACAATCAAAGTTTTTAGGGAATGGTATTTGTAACATGTCTCTCTTGAAGGGGTAAGGACATAGTTCTTCGTATTGGTACTTTTTACTATGACCTATGTTACTCTCTTGGAGAGTTGTGAGCATGTTCTTCATGGATTGCAACTCTTATGTAATTAGTTTCTCTTTCGCAGGTGATGATGTTCTATTCACTTGAGTAACCTTTAATGTTTCATCATCGTAAGTTTCGGTGTGAAATTCACCAGATTTGGATTTAAGTTTTTCCCTACTTATATTATTTCTCGAGGAACCTAAGTTTGATAACTTTTGACTAAGCTTCAATATCTATCTTTGTATAACCTCTTGTTCGGATTGAGGATCATCTTCTTCATCATATTGAGGAGGAGGTAACTCCTTGTGTTCATGTTCGATCTTAACTTTGCGTGAGGATTTAAAGCATGGTCTCTGAGAACCATCTGTTTATTTTGGCCCTTCATTCTCAAATTTTTATTATGATTACCAGAAGTGGAAGCGTATCCTCCACCAAAAGGATTATCCATGTCAATAAGGGGAGGTCATTGTGGTTCTTCCCCTTCTTAGTTAATGGTTTTGATAGCCGCTTCATGTTCTTATGGTAATTTGGCTCCTTGTTATAGGACTCGTGTAAGTACTTGATCTCTATTATAGAATAGGAGTTCATTAAAGTGAGAGAGATCAAGGGTGTGTTTCTCTTCAGACGAATCAGTATCATCCCCACTATGGTCAATTAATAATTTCGTGTCTTTAACGTCCAAAAAGAGGGGACCCAAGTTATGACCACTAAAGGGATATGTTGAGGTAAAAGGATTTAACTCTAATTCGCATTCAACTCTTTTAGACGCCTTTTTGTGATAGGTGGCATTACTAGTCTCTTTTATACTAGGTTTTTTCTAAGTGTAATCAGAGTGTCATAAACCTAGGTGCAACGTGGTATAAGTTGCCTAAAGTCTCAATGTTTTACCAATCAATGTTTTAACAAATAATGGGTTAAAGAATCCAATGACTTGTTCTAGATATAAGTCTATGCAATTGGTATCACACAAGGAAAAATCATGCAAGTCTATGAGTAAATCAGTCAATCAACCAATAGTTTACACCTTATGTTTCTCAATGGTAGTTTGATGTATAAATGATCAACTCGATGTCAACACTTATGTCAAGTTCAAAGTGAGCTCGATGTAAGTATTAACAAGGGGTAGATGTGACTCCCAATCAAAGATACTACCACTCGTTTAGAAACAAACACAACCTAAAATCCTAAAAGGTAGAAATTACACATGTAAGCAACACAACAATACTACTCAGGTACATTAACCAAGTTTTAAGAGAAAGCAAGGTTTAACACCAAAATAATATGATACGATATACAAACAATGTAACCACCACTCTTCAATATTTGAGGTAATGTTTGAAATAAAACTAAGTGCAAGTATGCTAAGGATTTATTAAGATGTAGGTAGCGTAACGTCATAATGCGGACACTTAGAGCACTTTCATGAGGAACGAGTCACAAGTATCATAATTGTGTCGATGTAATGCAGATAAAGTAACACGTTTAAGGGAAATCAAAAGGTGAATCAAGCCTAACTACATTGACAATGTGTCTTAATATGAGTTTGAGACATAGGGCCTATTAGAACATGATGGCGTACCATTCACACTTTCAACACTTGCATTCCGACAGTGCAACCTAGTCATGCAAGTAGACTACAAAAGTGGCGGACACGATTATTTCTAGCGGTCTCCATGCGTGTTGTTTCTCTTTTGTCCCAAATGGGCAACACGATAACAAAGGTGTAGACCTAGTGATGATGAAACAAACTAAGTATAACTTTGATAGAGTTTTTCCTTACCTCAGGGTAAATGAAAAACTATGACAAAGTGACACTTTTGTAAGTTTTGTGATGAATAACACTTAGCTTCAACTTAAGTGGACTCTCACCTTGTTTTAATAGCAAGCTTTTAACTCCAAGCAAGTCGTCACTTTGTGAGAGCTCTATAAAACATGATGGCTTGATATGACAAAGTGGGTTCTAAGACGATATGGATTTCCTAGGTGGTTCCCTCAACTATGTGTCACAAATTTATCTATTACGAGCTTGATTTACTAAGAAAGTCACACTGACTAGTCTTGGAGTATCTTGGCTTTTCCTTACCCCCTTCAAATACAATGAGCAATGAATGCGTTCATGTATATTCTCACTAGGGTCTGATATGGATAACTTTGACTCTTACTCACAAATGTAAAACTAGTCAAGTGGGTAAGTGGAGCACTTCTCGTTTCGTCCACAAGGTTCCCTCTTACATGGACTACTTTGGGGTTCCTAAGACCATCCCCTTCGTTGTAGCTTAAGGCTTAGGCCAAGGGGGTTATGTCCTAGTTTAAAGTGAACAGGGTGTACCCTTATCCGAACATGCAAATCAAGTGTGTTGAATATGGTGTTTGTTTTTATCTTTTGAGCTTAGTGTGGTTTTTGTCGCACATCGTTTTGCAACCTACAAGAAATGATCTAGCCTTCGTTTAGACTTCGATTCTTTTGCAAGCGATATTTGGTCCTTCAAACAAAAATTAGTAATTTTCCAAGTGATTAAAATATCATATAAAGGAGATAGAATGTCATTTTTGATTTCCTAGATCATTTTAAGATGCAAGGAAAGAACATACAAAACAAAATATCTCACTAATCTTTGTGAAAATGAAAAACACTCAATAAAATTACAAAAAGTAAGTTCTTGTTAAACCAACTTTGAATTTAATCCTTTTAGAAAACTTAATTGAAGTGTTTGTGAAAGCATAAAGAAGGTTTTTGAACCATTTTTGATTCCCAAGATCACCTAGAAGGTGCGAGGGAAGAGCATACACATTTCAAAACCTTACAAATAATAATGCAACATTCATCAACTCAACTAAGTAAAATTTAGCACAAAACTACGATATTATCAAAGTAACTTGCAAAACCACTAATTAGTATCAACAAAAACTTGCAAAGTGTTAGAAACTCCAAAGAATCAACCCCTGCAAGTGTTAGAGCAAAGCTTGATTTTAAACAACATTGCCTGCACACCCTTTATGACATGTGCATGCTCCTAACAACATGTGTACGTCTAAAATGACAAGTGCGCAACTCTGTGGAAAATGTAGTTAGTAATTACACATGCACGGGCTGAATGACACCTGCGTGTTCTTTTAAGCATGTACGCACTTCGGAAAACATATGCGCGTGTATGCAAGTATGTGTGTGTTGTTCATGACATATACGCGGCTCTGGTTTAAACTCTTGACAAGGGGTAAAAAATACAAGGTAATAGGTGCATGTCTAGGGAAACGTATGCACGTCCCTAGGGACATGTGTACGTGCTATCAAACAGGTGTGCATGAATTTTGACGTGTGCCCGCCCCTCAAGAACACCTGTGTGTTGGTCTGAAAAATCACAAAAAATGATGAGAAAAAGAAATCTAAAACTGCAAATAGGTTAGATTTTTTCCTTTTGATTCAATTTCTAACATAAACCCAACAAATTTGTATGCAAAAGGAAGATTTACTACACCTAAGTTGGTAAAATGCTTGAAGCCAAATTAGTTAACCCTCAAAATGCATGGAAATGGTTAGAAACTGAAATAAAAAGCTTGAAAGTGACTTTTAATGGACTATGGAGTAAGTCCCACTCGGCGTGCCATATGTGAACATGTATAAGTTAGAAAAAGCTATAGAAATGAGATTAGAACACTAAAGAAGCCTCAAAAATTTACCAACTCAACTATGAACCATTAAGACAAGAGATAAACAAGAGCTACTCCTATGCATGTATTATAACTTTGACAAAACATCAAGCTAACATGTATATACTACTATGTACTCTTTGAATGCTACTAAACATGAACCTATGAATATCCTAGCAATTAAATATGATTGTTTGATATGCTTCTCAAGCTTTAAAGAATGGAATTCCACCATTAACGACTACAAGCTAGAGTTGAAGGTGCAATGGTAAAGATGATAGCTCAATACAAATGAAGAAATGCTCAAATCCTAAATTCCTATAGTTTATGCTAGAGGGGGGAAAGTGTTCTTATAAATGAGGAGGAGGAGTGTTCTATTTATAGTTTTCTGATTTCAAGAAAGGGATGTTTTGGATGCATGTGGGACAAAAAGACCCAAAAGGTAACATCCAAATGAAATGGACATTGGAAAGTGAAATGGACTTTGGAAAGTGAAATGCACTTTTAGAAAGTTAAGTGTCTTTTAGAAAACTTGTGAAAGGGGATTAATTAACCCTAAGTGGATTAATTAATAGGGATAGGCTTGTGGAAGCCGTTTAGAGGGGTATTAGTGTGATTTAGGGGATTAGAGAGAGTTAAGTGGGTTATTTAACTAACATAGTGTAGTTAATTAACGAGGATTATAATAGTTAGTGCAAGTTTAGTAATAAAGTTACTTTGATCAAACTATATGTGTCTACAGAGATGCCTCATATATTAAGACTATATACTTGATAGAGCACCCCTCACTTGTTAGAGATGCCTCATAACCTATGGAAGTTGGAAATTTATAATGAGAAAATGAAATGTCTTGTGGATGGAAGTTGAAGCATTTTAATTTCCCTAACAATTCTTAGGAAGTTAGGAAACACCTTGATAAGAAAATGAGTCCCATTCAAGATGGAGTTCAACTCAGTTAGCTAGAAGAGTTTGCTCAACAACTAGAGGTTTGTGGAGATAAAGTTATTCTTTAGATAGTTAGAGAGATGCAAACAAACTTATTATAGAGTGAGTGGGGCTGAGTAAAGATGTAAGAGTGAACACTGTCCACAAATGGATTGATATTGTAACACTGCAAGTTTTGTAGTCTAGAATAACACTAGAAGAAAGCTATATGTGTGTGTTTTGTAATTTCCACTTTGAAAACAATACAAATAATTATTTTTCCATTTTGCATACGAGATGTATGTGTATGTCATAGTTGAGTTCTAAATTCCTACGTTGTTCTTTATTAGGTCCCTTAACCTCAACTAATTAATTATCTTACAAATTTTAATTTCCCTAACACTTTAATCATTTTCTATATTCCTATTAAATTTTTATTTACACATTTAAATCAATATTTTGATTTATATGTGTTTAGAGTTGAATTACAATAGGTTATAATTAGTTAACCCATTTGTTTACATAGACTTGAATAATAAACTACACACTTATGTGAATGCGTGGAAATTTCCTCTATTTTCAATCATTCATGGACTCTAAAATCCTCATTCATTCATTTTATATAGGGAGCCAAATGTTTCTTATTGGAATGAGAGGTGAATACAAAGACATCAAAGGGTTTAAAAGTTTTCTATGGCAATGGTCCATGGAAGGGGGCTAATATACTATTCTTCGTAGTTTATGAAACACAATTTTTTCATTCGTTGTATTGAAATTTCTAAATAAATTTATTTTCATAAAATTTCACGAGATATCTTTCTATTTCACACAAAATTTTCTTAAATTTTCTTAGTAGTACTACAAAAATCTAGCCCCTACCTTTCATGAAAGAGGTGGAAAGTCTCCTCCTAAAAACCATCTCTCTTCACTATTTATGATGAAAATTCTTTTTATTCATGCAACAAGTTCAAAATCCCATGAGACCCTTGAACTAGCTTTGGCCGTCTCATGCAGCGTTCGTGGCTTTTTTTTTGGTTGCCTTTTCGACGTTTGTTGTTTTGCCCTTTGGGCTTCGACTCTTTTATGGCCTCTCTACCGGCTGCCCCTTACTATGTAACACTTCGCATTCTTTTGTTTATAATATAAAGGCGGTTCAAACACTAAAATCCCATGGGACCACCTACAAATTAAAAAAAATAGTTTGTAGTAGCCCTTCAATAAAACCCCATCCTAAATATGTTTAGGTTTAGTATTTGTCAGATTAGGGTTACGGTTGAGGGTTTTGTTTTGTTTGGTTGGAAGTTGAGCGGCTTGATAACCCGTCTTATATCAGATACACCAAGTTTTCGCCAGAATCGTTGCCACTCACTGGTTTTCTTCGAATCTTATCTTCGGAGGTTTTGTCAAAAGGTTTGGTTTTATCATCTGTATCTTTTTCATTGCGCTATTGATATTTTTGACGGGGAAACACCAAATGTTACATCTCAAACAAGCGCTCCTGTGATGATGGAAACTTTCGATACATTTTATATGTCGTTCCAATTACTGAATATCAATGTGGAAGTGAAGAGACATCTGAGGAGCAAATGCTTTTTAACTGAAAGTTTCACTAACCCTGATGGTACGCTTTTGTTTAGTTTTCTGATCCGAGGGTTTTCCTTGCTATTTTTTTGGTGCCCATGTTTCTATGATAAAAATCTCTTCAAACTCTGCTTATAAATTAATTACATGCTATCATATAATTTCTGGCAATTGTTTTTATATCCACATATACTTGTGTCATGTTTCCCGAAGAATTTCACTGGGCCTGTAATTTGTTAGAAGATTATTTAATCATGGTCAGTACTTACAAAAATGTAGGCTTTAGCCAATAATATTAAGGACTCTGCCCTTGCGTGAAGGTATTAACAGTGTATTTTTATTGAAATCATAAAAAACTATGAACACAGAGTATATTTATGCAGCAAATGTAATCGTCTCATATAAGGAATAAACAACTGCAGAGTCCATACCGAGTTGCATTCATCCAATGCAGGATGTGCGAATTTCCACACTCCAAAACTATGTCAAGAAAATGGTCATTACTTTTATTTTCTGTGTAAACATATCTTGGTCCCAGTTCCTAGCTCTACTTCTAACTCCTTAAAAGTGATAACATTTATATTTTTGAATTTTATTTGCACGCAGGACAGATTAATTAAAACTGCATTTTTGCTATTTTCAACTTCAGTAGGAAAAAGAGTTTTTAGAAAGGGTCTTCTTGTTAAAAGGCATGCTCATTGAAAATGCAGGCCTTACACAACATATTTTCTGACTAAATTCTTCCTGCATTCAGAGTACTACTTTCTATTAATTTGTGTTAG
This sequence comes from Taxus chinensis, assembly GCA_019776745.2. NCBI lineage: Eukaryota > Viridiplantae > Streptophyta > Pinopsida > Cupressales > Taxaceae > Taxus > Taxus chinensis. The sequence goes on along the minus strand of CM034147.1, from coordinate 911,898,965 downwards.
CCAAGTGGCGATTCATCCACTTGAGTAGGTATCTGTCTCCAGATTCATGCTATGGAGGCATTTGTTTTTGATTGGTAAATTTCCCCTTTTATAGATCAATGCTATGAAGCCATTTTTAAATTTGTAAATTTCTTTGTTTTTAGGGGTTCCAATTTGAAATTCCATTTATTTGTATCTGTATTCTTTTGGGCTCATCTTATATTATGAAGTCATATAGGAGTGGGGAAGCCTGCGTAAATAAATATATTTATCTTAACCAATCAACTATCATGTTAGTTAGAGGGCTGCTTCCATTATGATATCATTTTATCTACATAAGGATTATGATTTATTATTGTTTATATGTTATTGTGGACCAAACCTGTCAATTAATGTGGAATTTTTAAAAATAAAAAACAAGTCTAAGATGCATTAAAGAGACATGTCCAACTAAAAATAGTAAGATTTGTATTTAGGAACAATTGAATAAATTTTTTTATTATAAAACTACAGAGTAAGGAGAAGAGATAAAAAACCAAACAATAAAACATTTCCACAGATTTGTTTTCATGAAATCAATCAACTAAATACTTAAATTTGCTAGTGAGGGGATTGTAAACAAAGCTATATTAAATATCCAAGTCGGTTTCCTAACATAAGCTAAGGAGTTTGCCATAATGACTTAATAATTTTGTATGCCTACCAATATAATAGCAAGAGACTACCCGTCAAACTCGAATGCTTCTTTGGAAAAAAGGTCTTAACCCATGTGATGCATCTACATGTTTATTAGAAGCTTTGAGATCCACTGATTTGGAGAAGTAATGACTCGAGAATGAACTCTTGTTTTTGGTTCCGATATTAAATAACGGGACTGATTTTCAAGAGACCAGTTAAATACATTGTTCCTGGGAAAAGATACCCCGATGTAAATTTTCAAGAGACCGATTAAGCACATTGGTTCATATGTTAGTTTAGGAAAGATATCCAAATATAAATCCAAGTTGGTTCCCTAAAGGCTAACATCTTTCAGACAATTTGCAAAATATGATGCAATAATGAGTTATATTTTTATCGGCATGGTTTACATTTGATGGTCTTTTACATGTGTCTTTGTGTTTTTAACTGTGAAATAGTTACTGGTTTTTGGAATAACTGTCTCATTCAACTTGTATATTTATAATATAATCTCACCTTTTAATATATATTTTATATTTATATACAAATATTTTATTGATATGCATAAATAATAAATATATATTAAAAATTGATAAAATAAATATATAATTGTCTATTAATTTTTTCTCAATAATATATAAATGGTAATATTTTGCATGTGTTGAAGGGTAATATTGAAAATTTGTCTTTTAAAAAAGGCCTAACAGCATTGGATGCATCTCTATATTTATTACTACCTCTGGAATTGACCATCTCTAGAAAGGGCTATAGAACAACAATTATAGTATCATCTCTTTTTGACTTAATGGTAACCTCGACTCAAAGAGTACATGCTACATTTAGTTGCTTTCATGATTATATATTGATGGGCTAGTCTTTCCTTATGCCTATTACCTTTATATTTCTGTACATTATTTTTTTTCATAATTTAAGTGTAAATAAATAAAAAACATTATTTAAATTTATTTTGTTGTCATATCCATATATGGTGCCTCATCCTCTTGAGTGCTTCTGTCACAAACTTATTAATAATGCCCACATCACTGTAAGTGCTACCAAATATTTTTTTAATACAAGCATACAAGCAACCCACTATTTTCTATGCTTAACTGGTTGAGATATGTATACCAAATGGAAGTTTTATAAAAAAATGCATTTGCCATGCTTTATTTGGTATTGGACAAGTTGGCAATTGACAGATTTTGTTGCCTTACCATTTTTTTGTGATTTTGCTTAGCAATGAGCTGCATGAGGATTTTATTCCTCCCAAAATATCCACCGAGGCATCTGGCACGAGCTTCATGCATAAGTGTCTCACATGGTACTGTAAGAAATGCTCAATTGCTTCATATGTAGCTTCTGTGTCCTCTAATTGGTCCTTTACTCTCCCTTTTGCTGCTTCAAGGTTTCTATCGTTTTTAACAATTGCTTCACATGTAGCTTCTGTGTCCTCTAATTGGTCCTTTACTGTCCCTTTTGCTGCTCGAAGGTTTTTATCATTTTCAAACCATGATTGAGTTCTTTAAATCATTAGTGATAGTTTTCAAAAACTGTCTTGGACAGCTTAGTGTAATGGCTGGTATATTTTCTATACCTGTTTAGTGTTTTGTGCCAAAAGTGAGCTTTTGCAAATACCAGAGCTGTATGGCAAGCTTATCCACCTTTCAGAATATAAGGCACATTATAAAAAGTCCAAATGGCATAACTAGTCATTCATACAAGACACCCTTGGTTCAAAGTGACAAAGCCTGTTTTAATGTCATATATTCACATGCTCCAGATTTGGAGATGGCAGCTTTTTAAATATATCATAAAAGAACCTGATACATGTAGTACACATACTGGATCCACCATGGGAGATATAATGAATTAATAAATAACTGCGTCTTGGAAAACATATACCAGGTTCCATCTTTCTAGGTGTTTTAAATGTGCACACACTATATAATGTGATCTTTCTCAAAATTGTTTTTCCAGCTTACTCCTCTTTACTTATTTTTCCAATAAGGATGGCAGCTTTGTTTGGACAAGGAACCAAGAATAAAATCAACTTGATGAGATACCTTCCTTTAAGCAGGCACTTCAGCTGGAAGTCCATATAGTCAAAGATCATCCATAAAGTTGTCTTTTTTACATCCGTTTTGGCAATAAGAAGATGGCAAGATAAAAGACTGTGCAGAAAGCGTAATTCATCTTCTCTCTCTTCTTTGGCTGGAATAGCTTATGCCTGTTTCCATCTCTGTTAAATACATAGATATTAGCACTCTCATCATGCACAGTACTCTGATCATATCGCCATGGTAAGACAACAAATTCATTAAGGCTTACCAAACTTCATAACAGTATTTTATTCATACCTATTAGGAAACAAATTTGTAAAGGCCTTAACAAAACTTCTTAGGATATCATTTATTGTAGTGCGTTGGTGGGAAATTATTCTGGACATAAGCTGTTGTTAGTCCTAGATTTGTTTAAAAACATGTTTTTGTAAAACATGCATCTAACACTTTCTATGAGTGATCTATTCTCTCTTACCCATATTTTATTGTCATGAAACAGTGTTTCATAATATTACGTGTGCACTTTTTAAAATGTCTTAGAGAGGTGTTTTGCCTCTATCGTCACAGCGCAATTCCATCAGTGATGTTCATGAAATCATTAGGGTATTTGACTGTTTCTAAGGCATATATGATTTCCTTTTAAGAAAGAACACAATTTTCTATAAAGAAACAAAAAATAAAGGCAATGGGAAATCCGAAAACCGATAACACTTTGAATATTTTTCTACAAAACGTTTGGCCAAAGGCTTAGCCACAAGGTTCGGACTTATTCCTAAGATTGTGGATGGGAGATACATCTTAGATTACCTTAATACAAGTTGGGAAGGAATGGAATGGGTTAGGAAACAAAGCAGAATGTATGCCTGAAAAAGCATATGATAGAATTAGCCGGGGTTTGTTGATTATGATGAAAACAATTGGTTTGGAAGAAAGATATGCGGATTGATATAATGATTTTGTTCAAGGATGCTTCAGCCCAAGTGGGAGGTAACGAGTGACTGACATACCTCTTTGACTTGCAGAGATCTATCAGTCATGGATTCTCTCTCGCCCCTTCATTTTTTGCCCTTGCATTAGAAACTATACATTAAATGTTGAGAGAAAAAATATGGTCCACTTGTCAAGGGGCTAGTTCTAGCAAATGAAGAGCAGCATCTTGAGGTTCATTTTGCAGATGACCTCTTTTTCAAGTGCTGGAATAGGAGAATTGACCTACTCTAAAAACGCAGCTCGACATCTATTGCAATGGCGCTTACTCCAAAATTTCACTGCACGAATCACATATCTTGAGCTGGCAAAAGGACCCTCCTCCCTGGCCAGATAATCAAATTTGGGGATTCAGGTCTTATGCCATCTTATGCCATCTAAATAAGAAGCTTGCTAAATGGCAAGGCTCTTTTCTTTGCCTGGCACAGAGCTTTCATTTATGTCAGAAAGTTCTCGGATCATACAATTTTTGTTGGGTGTTCACCGATCAGCAATTGCCAGCAGTTGCTCAGGATTTTAAAGGACTTTTTGGGGTTAGATGGACAGGGTGCTAAAAAAAGAGGGGTTAGCTATAAGGTATGTTGTGACTTGGATATGACTGGAGACTCTACCTGGCTGTATCCGCATACAGGTCACTCACTGGATCACGTTAGGTGGGCCTTCCATAGCTGTATTTGATTTAAAAGTTTGAAGTAATTAACGTTTTAAAAAACTTTGAAAAGGCTGGAAAAACCCGAAAAAATTGCTGACAAACCCTTCAAATGCATTTTAGTGGCAGCAGCCGAGAATGTGGAAGTGAATGAATAATTAAATATAATTTTTGCACATATAATATATATGTAAACACATATTTCAAAATTAATTGTTGCTTATTCGAATTTGTAGCCAATGTGACTCTTTAACCATGGCTTAAGGATTTGCAGCTCTAAAAGCTCACTCTTGCTCTCACGAGGGTTTCAAAGTGTTGGTATAATGCATGTTCTAAAGGGAAAGGAGGATGGAAAAGTTTGATGTTGTTGATCTTATGTTTGGTCTTGATTTCTACCAAAGTTGAAGGGTCCTTTAGGTCAATCTAAAAGACTTGGGAGTAGGTAAAATGACTTCGTCTACCTTTTGCGGATTTTGACCTACAAGAATGGAGTTATCTTGCATTAGAATATGCTTAACACTTTGTGTTGCTTTGATTTCTAAAGAGAAATGCTGAGTTTTGTGGACTTTTATTGGTTGGGAAGTGTATTGACTGGTATCAACTTAAAGCTCGGTGTAAATGAATTGAAAAATGAAGAAATTTGTTGAAATGTCATTGAAAAGTATCAATAGTGCTTTTCTTGAGCACAATTGAAGAGGCCTATATGAAATTTTGAGTAGGAAAGAGGATTGTCATTCAGAGTTGAATAATACTTGGCCAGTGTCATATGCATCCCATGTTTGGAGGTGGAGATTTGACCTATTGTGGAAAAAATTTCTTTCATGTGGTAATCATTATGTAAAAAGTATTTTGAGAAATGCTAAAAAAAATGGGCAAGAAAGTATTCGATTGTATGGTTTGTAGTCCGAAACTATCTAGCATGTTATCTATCATTGCCATTTTTGCTAACTTACCTTCAAGTATGTTTTGCATGACTAGTTTATTTTTGTCAACAAAAATACCATTTCTAAGTTGTTCCAGACGTGAACAATGACTCTGGGAGAAGGGCCAGATGCTGCCCCCACACAACCAAACAACAGAAAAAGGGGGATGCCATTGAAATGTCCACTTTACAATTGTTTTTTTAATTAATTAATTTAAATATTAGTACAAGTATTTTAAATATATCTATTTGAAAACAACCAATATATATCAAACTTGAGGGTGACTATTTTGGATTTGTTACATTATTTTTCCCATAAATTTCTTGCCATCTAATTAAAATATTCTGTGTATTAAAAGAAATAGGCTATAAACTCCATCTTATGCCCAAGATATCATGGTTTTTGATCGCCTCCTTGAAGTAAGAAGAAAAAGTTATTGTCTTGCCATCTCACACTGTTACTCCTCCCTTCCATCTTTGTTGCTGTAGTAAAATTTGATTAAACAATTAATAGCCGTCACCCTTTGTCTACAAAATATGAGATTTTTTTTCTTGCCTTGGAAATTGAGTCTCCACATCCACTGCCCCTGAGACTTGTAACTATTGAAATATCACATGGAATGATAAATTGACAAGGCCCATTGCCGATATCAAAAAATACTTGGTTCTTTGATAGTTTGTGGCTTGTTCTTTCAACTAATGTGCTTTTTTTGCCCTAGGAATGAGAAGATTGAAAATGTTTTTTAAATGAGGGTAGAGGGGTTAGCGAAAGTGGGGATGCTGATATAGGTTAGGATTTGCAGTAGGCCGGGACAAAGGATTCTAGGGATGAGGAAGTTACAATTGAAGAAAGATATTGAAAAAAATGAAAATAGGGAACCATACAAGAGCACAAACAAATACAATCAGTTCCTTCGATGGTTTCGAGAATGAAATAATTGGTGAAAATCAAGATATCATGTTCTTCAGAATGGGGGAAATGGATTGACAATGATGACAATATAGTCTCAACCCATGAAACAATTGATAAGAGATTTCAGGTGGGCCAAGACAAACTTTGGGCGTCGATGTCAGCAAATTGGTCAAGAAAGTATTACAATACATCAATCCAACGATGTCCAAGGTGAGTTCGGTGTAGTCTCAAACCAGCAACAGGGTAGAATGCATAGTGTAGAAAGTAATAAACATGAGAGAGTTACTTAAGTTGCCACTAGCTCTAGAGCAATTCACGAGCGTTTAAATAAGGATTCGGTGATGGAAACTATAAAAAATTCAACAACAATGGAGCTGGCCATTCAATATAATTTAAGCCGAACATGTATTTCCTCCCATTTCAAACATGATTATGTGTGGGTCTCCTCGCAAATATCTGTAGATTATGCATAAGCCGTGTGACAAATATTGGTTGTCTTTGTTTGTTAATAAAAAATGTTCTATATGCTTGTTGGGTTTATCTTCCATGGCAAATATTTATTGTAGCGAGAAAGTACCATTCCTAATGAAGTCTTAAGTTCTAAGCTAGCAAAAGGATTGAAGTTAAAAAGAATATTTAGGTATCATAGGGAGTGGTCAAATCTAAAAGGCTGGTACAAATTTCAATATGAAGGGCACATATTTGATTAGTCCTTTCATATGAAAATTTACAAGAAATAGTTTTATTTTAATTGATAAGCAAACTAAGTACATACATCACTAAAAAATATAGCTAGTTGAAGAATTAAACATTAAATCTCAAGAATAAAACAAGTTGCAACGACAAATTAGGAGTTCTAAAAGACACTTGCAACAAAAATGAAAATCTGCAACTAAAAAGAATCGTTGCAATTGCATGGTAAAATATGATGTTATTGTGTGTAGAAACATTTATTAGTGTTTCATGAAATAAAAATGACAAGCTAGGTGGAGTCGTACCAAATCAAAACTACCAAGCCTTACCTACAAAAGGATATAGAAGTTACCATTGTGATAAAAGGGAGATAATAGAGAAGATAATGAATAAGAGAGGAGTAAACCATGTTTGCTTGTGAGAAAAGAACAACCATATTGTCGAGTTTAAAATAGAGTTACAAAGATATTAAATCATACATAATGACACCAAAATATGTCTAAAGAAATTTAATTCTGTTAATTGCATTTGATATGTTGTTCATTGTAGTACACCTTTATAGGCTCAAAATCTCAAAATCAATTGAATAAATAAAAGTTTATTAGGCCATTATCATTGTGATAAGAGGGAGATAATGGGGAAGATGATGAATAAACCATGTTAAACTTGTTGCTTGTGAGAGAAGAACAACTAGTGTCGAGACTAAAATAGAGTTACAAAGATATTAAAACATATATAGTGACATCTAACTATTTCTAGAGAAATTTAATTCTATTAATTGCATTTGATATGATGTTCATTATAGTCTATCTTACATGCTCAAAATCAATTGATTAAATGGAAAAAATTTTAGGCCATTAACACCATTTGGTATGTTAAATTTAAATAATTTATCAATCTATTGAATAAAAAGAACAGTTTTGTAAAGTCTATTAACACCATTTGGTATGATCCAAAATGGAGATCAAGATGTTAATTGATTGATTTGTAAAGTTCTTGACATTCTATGCTATAGGATCATAAGAAATTAGCCACTACCCAATCTCTCCTATTCGAAAAGGTAAATACAATTGTTATTTGACTGTATATTTAATATCTTTTTTTCGCACCAATTTTGAAGTCAACAAATTTTCATTGACCCATTCATACCCCAAGCACTAAATATTCGGATGTAAGTTAAGAATAAGTCGTCTGCTTATTTAGAAATCAACCATTTCTTTATTTAAAAAAAAAAACATATATTAAAAATTAAAATAAAATAAATTTGGTTATCAAAACAAAAGTAAAATAATTAGAAAACAAGCCTACAGAAAATAGATGCGCATTAAAATACCAAAGCCAACAGAGAGTCAATGTAAAAAATTAGGTATTGTTGGGTTTCAGATTTGCATTTAGAATGAAACAACAGTTAGGGGACAGGCAAGTCCCTCCTCTTTAATGGGAGAGGTTCCCTTATTGAAAGCAGGGGCAAAACTTCTGGACAAATGCACAGTCTTTCATTCAATGGTGGTTTCCCGATATTCTGAAATGTGTTTTAAGCTTGGAAAGTTATCAATACATGAGGATAGAAGACTTTGAAGAGAGGAGGGAGGCAGAAGAAGATAATACTTTCGGGGAAAAGAGATGGCAGAGAAAACCCTTATATGTATTGTGTAAATGAGATACAAAGTAGAACCATCCATGTTTATAACAAACACAATTCACAGACTCAAAGTTCTGGAGATTGTACAAACTAGAACACAGTTTTCAAGCACGCAAGGATTAGATGATTCACAGATCAGAACCAAAAGGAAAGAGAAAGCAAAAGAAAAAGGGAAAAACCTTTGTATTGATTTCTTCCAGTTCAAAATTACAATTCCAGAATAATCAAAATTCCAACCCTTTACAATGGCTGTGAAAGCTCATGATATAGCTCGCAAGAGATAGTTACAACTTCATCGAGTAAGCAAGAAACAATTACAACTTATTCCAATCATCCACGCCCTTTTGAATTCTTGATTTGCAAAGAAACGTTAATGGCGGAAAAATAATTTTTTAAATATACGGCCGTTACATTATTTTGCCAGTTAAAACATGGGCCATTCAATTTGCTTTTACAACTTCAAATTTGGGCCACCCACGTGGGAGAAATTAATTAGAGCGCGCTTGCGGACACCTTCTGCATTTTTTGCCTTTGAAGCTGCGCCACGCTGACATGTGGAGAGCTCCACTGGTTCCTTCATACTTTGCCGATTCGGGTCTATTTTCTGCTTGACCTATGTTGACCCCTAGGCACGTGGAGCGCTGACACTCATTTGAGTTTTTGTTTTGGAAACGCCTCTTAAAACTACGCCGAGCTGACACGTGTCTCCTTTCGTTGGTCTTGGACTTTTCAATGGCCAACTCTATTTCCTCATTGACTTTAACCACGTGGTGAGCTGGCGCTACTTGGAGACTGACCATTTGATTTCACTTTCGAAATCGTGCCGTTAAGGCACGTGGCGGCTTTCGTTGAACCTTGAAATATGGCCAAACCACATCCAATGAAAGATATTCATGTATTACCCATGGGTTCTGGGGCAAAATTTAAAGGGGAAAAAATGCACGTCATTCTTGATTGCGGGAAGAAAATAAAAAGGAAAGGAAAGAAACTTCACCATACGCCTGACTTTCAAATTGTTCTCCATGAAAAGGAAAACTGCAAACAATGTCAGGTTCGACACGATTCGATACTCCAAGGCACAGACTCAAATTTTTTTAAAACTTGACTTTAAAAGAGGGGAATTTTGGGGCCGACAACAGGTATGTTATGCCAATTTTATGATGTTTTTAATTTTTCGTGAAAAAATCAATTTTGATAAACCTATAAAATGTTTTCTATTTTTTGTTGTTGGTTTAATGTATTAAATCTGCAATTGTTAGCACATTTGTTGTTGAGGGAGGTAGACACAAAACAAAAACCAAAGTCAAAGCATATTTTTGCAATAATAGATCAATTGTTGTTATTTGTATTTTAGGTATATCTCTTTGTTCGTTTATTTTATGTTGCGTTTCGATTTTTGTTTTTTGACTAAAATCCTAACGAATATTTTGATACACTTACGATTTATTTCTGATTATTTTTGTTTGATATTTTAGTTTTTGCAGTTGTATTTAACACCTACACTAGATTGATCAAATATTATATTCCATAGAAGTATTTTTTTTTTTATTTTCATACTTTTTAAATTCATTTTTATTGGTTTAAAAAAATAAACAGTGATTATATTTTTTAACGCTTTCAAATTCTTTGTGATTAGTCATGGGTAGTAATTCAAAAGTTGCTGAGGTATTGGAATGTTATGCTAGTACATACAGTACAATTAGAGGTATTGGAATTCTAGATAATGCTTCTCTTTGGGACTTTTATCAACAATGAAAGAAATCACAACAATTTGTCATTGCTTCTGAATTAACAACAATCAAATACTCATCATCTATGTTAATAATGAGATTGAAGATGATATTACTTTCTTATAGTATTTGCAGGAAAGAAGAATGTCAAAAATTTCATTAGTAGATTGAAAAATTTCCTTCCCCAAAACATTACATTTTGATTTAGCCATGATTTAAAAATTGAAGGAAATGAGAAACACATGCCATACAATCTTCGTGTTTGTCCGACCAACCATTATTTTGCTATTGATACCTAGGGAGAAGGCCCTAGCCTATAAAAAAAATTACATTAAGATCTAGTCCATGATATTATCAATCATCAATGGACTCTCATAGTTTGTGTAGGCACATTATCATGCATATTACATTTAAAAAACATGGGGAAGAACAATAAATTGTATGAAAGCCCCATAACTATGCCCAATTTTTATTTACAATATATATTTTCACAGGCATTATAAGCCAGACTCAAAAAACAACTCCAAACCTTAGACCCTCAAGCACCGGAAACATGTAGACATCATCAAAGAAAGGGCACAAACCTAACCAACTACTCCATCCTTCCATCCGAAGACATCTCAACAATTATTTCTACATCCGAATTGTCTAGGCTTTGCGCAGATGAAGATGATGGCTCCACACAACAATCGGGGATTTCAACCTTGGCACCCTTTGGAAGCACAACTCCTTGGTTCTCCACCAAATCTTCCATCCCCCGGGCAATAGACTGCACACCTCTGGCCAGAGCATGAATATGAAATTGCATGCTAATCAGGCGCTCCTCCAAACTCTCATGCTCTTTATGTAGAATGAATTGCCTAGAAGAATTAGACAGAATAATGGCCACACTCAAACCCTGATCCATATCGAACACATTCCTTCTTCCAATTGATTGATTCAGGTCAATCATCAATTTCTTCATACTTTTGCAAATGTCCACCTCCTCATCCTCTTCAAAGCTTTCTGTCACAGACCACACCTTCTTTAGCCAATCCCTCATGGCGACATTCCTAATATTTCCATCCATCTAGGCAGAGGACTCTCTTGCTGCTTCTCCAGTTAAGGCTCGCTTCCTTTTTGGCTTGGACTCGCTTATGAACCTCTCGCATTCCTCACATTGACAAACTGTGAACCACCGGACGGAGCCCAAAAGCACTATCGTCAATACTAAGCTTGAAAATATCTTGCGGAAGTGATAAAAAACCCCCCCGACCCAACTTATAAAATCTCTCCACTAATCTCCTCACACACATGGAGGAGTATGGGAAAATACTATGAATCCTTGAGAAGATATCTCCTACTAAATCATTATCATTCCAATAATAGTTATAAATGCTCCCTACTCCTCCGCATTGCGGACCACCAACCTTGCATCCCTCAACAAAAGGGACATGATGTCATTGCGATAGAACTCCTCCCATACTTGGCACTTTAAATGGCCAATGACTCGCAACTCGACACCCCTGTTAGCTAAGCAATTAGCCACCATATTCCTGTCTCTTTTGACATGGGAAAATCTTATCTCAAAAAAGGAAGAGAGAATAGATTTAATCTTCAGATATATTGGCCTCAAGGACCGAGCTTTTGAAACTTTACCTTGGGCCAAATCGATAATGGTTTTTGAGTCTGCTTCTATCCACAGATGTTTCCAATTCTAATTTATTGCCTCCAATAAACCAAAAATGAGGGCCATACCTTCAATGCCACATTTTTGGAGGAGACACCATAGTCAACAGTCAAGGCCAAAACCGGTTGGCAGTTAGAATCTTTGAAAATACAACCACATCTTGCGTTACTAGGGTTACCTTTAGAAGTACCATCAAATTTTAATTTAATCCAACCCTCATCACAAGGTCTCCACATGTCTAACCAATTTTCCTTACTCCCCTTATTAGGAGGGTCATTAACAAACTTCTAGGGAATTGAAGGTCATTTTCCACAAAAAATCTATCTTCACATCTTTTGTAATCTAAATTTTTGTTCCAAGATTTAACAGATTTAGAAAGAAGACCCTCTATCACGTACCAAACTTGATGCACTGATAGTTTATTTCCTTGAAAAATGCTTCTATTCCTCTCAAGCCACAAACTCCAAATCACCGCTGTTGGAGTTAGGTTACAAAGGAGATGTAGACCTTTATGAGCAATTTTCTAGTGCCATTGAGAAATAAGATAAAAAACCAAGCGAGGAAGGACCTAGGAAACACTCCACTAATTCCACACTATATGCCAGATTTGAAGAGCAAAAGGACAATGAATGAAAAGATGATTGCTCGATTCATCCCATTCTTCCCAAAGAAAGCAGAAGGCATGACTGTGAAAACCTCTTTTCATCAAATTATCATACGTCAAACATTTACCCAAAGACACTTGCCACATGAAAATATTTGCCTTGGGTAAGCCTTCCTTTTGCCACACAATATTTGCTGGAAAAGACACAGACTCTTCCTTGTCCCTCAAACTGTCATATAGTTTTATGTACATTTCTTTAACCATCATGGCCCCAGAATTTGACTCGTCCTAAATAACTCTATCATTTGAAAGCATCTGTCAAGGCAAGGTGGAGGATCCTAAAATCCTGAATAGTAATTCAGCGCCATTTATTTTTGAACTCCTCATAGGGAGGGGTAATCCAACTTCCAACCCCTTCAAACACAAATATAATCCGCAACTTTGGACCCCCAATTGATAATAGCTTCCTCTTTAAAGGATTCTCAAAGAATCTATTGCAGAGAAAGGGCCCATCAACGATTGCCAATTATCATCCCAAAGATAAACCCTATTGCATCTTTGAGGCTGCCATTTCAGATCTGGGACCACAAACTCACGACAACTTTTAATGAAATTCCAAATACTTGATCTTGAAGGGAGCTCCTATTGAAAAAATATCTCCCTCGGGTCTTGAACATCCAAATATTTTTCCGTAATGATTCTACTCCATAGACGCCCTTTATCTTCATAAAATCTCCAAAGGAGTTTGCATCCCAGAGCTTTATTAATCATCGAACAATTTCTAAATCCCAAACCTCCATCCTTTTTAGGGCTGAAAAACCTCTTCGCAAGCAACCAAACTAAATTTCTTTTTGTCTTCTGCACCACTCCACAAAAAATTCCTTTGCATACCTGTTATGCATCTTGGCCACTTTCTCTGGTAATTTGAAAAGAGACATGAAATATGAAGGGATCACTTGAAGAGAAGATCGAATCAACTCATCTCTACCCACCAAGGTCAACCATTTACCCTTCCAAGAAGCTAATTTCTTCTTGAATCCTATCCACAATTGGTTTCCAAAGGTCTTTCCCAACCACCCCACCAATCAAGGGCATTCCCAAGTAAGAACTGGGAAAAGAACCAATTGAAAAGCCAAAAATATTTGCAATCCTTCATTGCAACTTAAGATCAACATTGATAAAATAGATAACAGATTTAGGAGCACTCACCTTCTGACCTGCAGCCTTTTCATATTTGTCCAAAATCTCCTGAAATTTCTTCACCTCAGCCGCTAGAAGAATCCCCAAATAACGCTGTATCATCCACAAATTGAGAATTTGTCACATGATCAATCTTTGAAGATATCTTCAAATCTTTCAGCTCCTTCCTTTCCACAACACTTTGAATCTGCCCTGGACAAACTTTTTTCCATAATGATAAGCAAAAAAGGAGAAATCGGATCTCTTTTCCCGAGACATCTAGAAGATGAAAAATGCCTAGCTGGCACACCGTTTATCAAAACCAGAGAACTTTGGAGTTGAGAAACTGCTCCTGATCAATTGCACCCAATCAAGAGGAAATCCAAACTTAACTATGCACAACTTCCAAAAATCTCCAGTTCACCATGTCATATGCTTTCATCATGTCTAACTTGATTATCATACCAGGATTCTTTTTATGACTTAAAGAATGAATAGCTTCATGAGCAACCACAATTCCATCCAGAATTTTCTTTCCTTCTACAAATCCACTTTGAATATCTGAGATGATAGAGCTTAGAAAATATTTTAACCTCAAGGCAAACAATTTTGAAACAATCTTATAGATACCATTGCATAACGCAATTGGGCGGAAAGGCATCAAAATACTGAGCATCTTTTTTAGGAATAAGAGCTAGAAAAGTAGAATTCCATTCTTTTACTTGACAACTTTCTTCTTCCCAGCATTCCTCCACCGCTGCCCAAACATCCTTCCCCACAATGTGCCAATTTTTGAAAAAAACTAATCTGAAACCCATCCAGGTCCAGGGGCCTTGTCTTCTCCTAGACAAAAAATAGCCTCCCGAACTTCCTCCTGAGAAATAGGAAGCATTAATCTTTTTGCTTCCTTCTCCTCCAAGATTCTGGGATATAGGAAAGTAAATATTCTTCCTCCCCTCGCCATAACCCTTCCTCCTCGGAGAGTAAATTCTTAAAAAAAAGACACCTTCCTCCCTAATCCTTTCCAAATTAGAAATAACTTATCCAGAAGGAAGGATAAGTTGCTCAATTCTATTCACATTTCTCTTGATAGTAGTAGAGAGATGGAAGAATTTTGTATTCATGTCACCTTCTTTTAACCACTTAACTCTAGATTTTTGTTTCCAAAAAACCTCCTCCATTCGTAAAATGTGATCCAAATGGGCAAGCCCTTCCTTTTCTCTTGAGAGAAAAAGCTTAGAAGCTCCATCTTTCATAATTCTCCTCCTGGATAGATTCCAAGTCAGAAGTATACTCATTTTTTCTTTTGGAACAAATTTCCAAAAGATAGTTTATTCCACTTACAAGCTTCTGCTTTCACATGTTTCAATTTTCTCATCAAACAATACCTCTTACTTCCTTCCACTTTAATCCCCCACCAAGATTCTAGATTTTCTTCAAAGGAGGGATCAAGAAACCACATAAATTCCATTTTGAAGGGGATACCAACAAGACGACCCTTCCTCAGATAAGGAAAAACTTATGAGGGGAGTGATCAGACCCCGCTACCTTCAAAATATCTGAGGAGAAAAGATAATTTTCCAACCCCCAATCAGAACTAATCCAAGGAATCTGTCCAATCTTTCCAAGATAACATCTAAACCAGTTCTTCTATTATTCCAAGTGAAGCAACCATACTTAGGTTCCACATCTATTAAGGCCAAGACTGCAACAAAATTCTCTGAAATCTAGGAAACTCTATGGAAGGAACTTTTTCCCGCCTTTCTTTTCTTTTAAATTTAGAATTGCATTAAAATCCCCTCCAAATTTTTTTTTACTTACCTCCTCCTTCAAGAGGTTGCTCAACGCATCCCAACATTCTTATTTTTACTCGGCCAAAATAGGTCCATAAACATTAACTATCACAAACCTATCATTAGACCGCAAATCAACACATTCTAGGATAATAAACCACTTACATTTTGCCATGATACTACCTCGAATTCTGCTTGGGGTTCCAGAATTTAGGTAAGCCCTCCTGAGTTCCCCACTGCATCCACAAAAATAGCTCTTCCATTGAACCAAAAATTCTTTCCTTACCTCTTCAAATTATTCTTTGGTCATCTTAGTCTTTTGCAACATAGAAAATATATGGGCTTTCCAATTCTCTAAGTCGCTTAACCAAAACATCCTTTGTCAAAGGAATTTAATCATCTGACATTCCAACTTAGGAACTTCATGGCCCTTGGGTGGAAGGAGAATACCTCCCACCAGATACAAAATCCTCTAAGGTGCTTTGATTGCCTATATCAATATTCAATTTTTCTTCCAATTGAGTTTTAAGAGCATTAGATCACCTACTAGTTGATTTCACACAACCCGTATCCGGTTGGGGGATGGAATGAGATGAAGCTAGCCTCTCAGATTTCCTCAACGGAGTGACATCAATCTTCTTATTCATATCCAATTATTTCAAGACCACTTCTGAATCGTTATGAAGAGCTTTAGGATTTTTTTCATTCTCCTTATTAGACTCAGAAATTTTCCTCTTCCCAACCAAACCCCTGAATCCTGCTTTGGAGAAGCCTTCCTGATTCCACTTCCTTGATCATTGAAAGCTTCCATCAAAATTTCCAAATCCTCTTGCTCCAAAGGAATTTGATGGGATATATCCTTTTCTTGATCAAAGACTTTATCCACAACTGGAAATTTTGGGCCTTTCTCTTGAGTGACGGTTCTCTGTTCAACTAAGAAAATTCGACCTTTTCCTCTTTTTCTAAATATTCCTCTACACCCTTTGTGTCATCCCTCATAATTTATTTCTCCTTATCTGGAGTAGAGGCTTCACCCTCCACCCTAGCTCTCCAATTTTCTTTTGGAGCCACTTTTTCTAAAGGTCTTTTTTGCATGCCCAATTTCATTTATAATGCATTTATTCATTTTGTGTCCTATTTCCCTGCATTTAAAACATATGAACGAAAAACATTCATAGTCTATAGGCTGAAACCAAACCCCCATGGGAGTGTTAAGCCTGATGGCTTGAACCAAAGGTCTTAACAAATCAAAATTGACACAAATCCTGGCATAATAAGAGAAAGTGGCAGCCTTACTTTCCCTCCCAATACCCATCATATCCCCCAAGGCTTCCGCAATGGATCTTAAAGTCTCTTGACCCCATAATTATGGAGGGAACTTATACAGTCTCACCTACAAAGGAACCTTCTTAACCAATCCCTCCTCGTTAGGTTGAAGAGTGGGGACCAGGGTCTAAGGTAGAGCCCTGCATTTTTAAAAAATCACGGTCCCCCAAAAATACTTTATCTTTATCTTCCGAATTTCCAAAACATACCTGAAAAAAAACTTTAGTCAAGAATCTAAGACCTAGACATTCACTGCACTCCCAATATTTTTCTATCCAATTCCAGAGCTCATCTTTTGAAGGCCAGAGACCGATAAATTTGTAAATTAACACTCTATTCCCCATTCAATCACAAATCTCTTCCAAAGCTGAAGAACTAACTTCGACTAGTTTAACAACCTTCGATACTTTAATCTCCAATTCACCTAATCTTACAGACGCAAGGGAGTCCCCCCGAAAACTTAAAGGCTTCAGTCGGAATCTCCTTTTCCAGAGCCACTTTTTGGCTAAGAATTTCTTCCAAAACAACCTTCTTCGGAAAAAACCACAAACTAGTCTCAATTTTCTTATCAGCATCCAAATCTTTGATATCCCTAGCCTCCCCCTCATGCCTGGAGTTCCTCCAATCCTTTCAGCCCCCTCTTAGAGGGATTACATTTTCTCTAGAAAACAACCTTTCTTTAGCCCTAAAAGATGACGAATTCGCTAGAATTCCTATTCCCCAAACCTCAAAAACTTCTTTTCTCTCACGACCAACCATTCTGGCTTCTATCATTGTTCTTCTAGGAATTCCAAGTCCCATCGCCTTCATTCCCTCTCCAAAAACCTTCACCTCTGAAGGGATATTTTTTTCCCTTTTTGCTATCGAACCCCAACACATTTTCATATTTTTTTCCATGTGAGCCCCTACCTCTTTATTTGTTTGTTTGACCAACCATTATGTCAAGGGGTTTATACCAACATTTGATATTGTTGCTTTTTTTAAAGACGACAAATATTTTTCCCTTTACATAATTATTTATAAAGTTATTCACGAATCTCACATAGGAAACCTTGATTTGACTCAATTGGATTGTTTAGGTGATGATCCAAACCTTTACTTCCTCGGTATGAATGATTCATAGACAGAGAGTATCCAAAAAATATTGATTGTGCATATGGTTTATGTAAATGAAGATGGAACATTTATGCTACACCATCATTCATATGGTGAAATCAAGTCTCCATTGATTTTATTTCAATTTAAAAGAATCATATTACAACACATATAAGAATGTCGGAACAATTAAACAAGGGTATTACATGAAATCCAATTTAGATTTCCCCAAGCCATTGGAGAGAGTAGATTTTTTTTTCACCATTCATAGGAAGAAATTCATTTCTTCAGAGGGTCTTGTGATACCAATTTCAAATCTAGTTGATGTTATTGTCAAGTTGGGTGCATTGTTAACATTTGTTATGAAAAATTTGTCAAGTTTGTCTAAACTAATATCATTGGCCATTCCATATCCCGTTAGAAGGTTTCTAGTGTTTATCAGTTTTTCAGTAGAAAATATTGTTGGGTAAAAATCTTTGAGATTCGCAAGGATGTTATTGGTAGAGGTTACAAATTTCTTGAAGCTATTACTTTACATTTATTGGAGGTGTTTTACACAAAATGAGGGTTATTGATACTGATTGAAATCATTGATAGTATATAATTGTATTTATTTTATAATATATTTTATTTTGTACATTGCAACTTATGATTTATTTTGATATAACCGTTATCTGATTTTGCCCCTTAGGCAAAATTGAACAAACATGACCTTGCACACTGAGAAATTGAAGGGATCATTTGACCATGGGAGCTCACATTTCAATTCCAAAAATTAGGTTACAGGCGGGCTCGAAAATGGCTATACAAGGTTGGCAAAGGAATGGACAAGAGCTAACTTGGCCAAGGGAATGTATAAGTAGATCAGAGCTTGAGAAAGAAAGTATCATATTAACTCGGTCGAGCTCAGAAGGAATTCAGGTTGGGTACACAAGTAACTTACTTAGCGAGTCAAACGAAAGAATGGAGGCCTAAGCCTGAAGTTTTTAGACTTCGGGCATTCGACATTTTGGAGACAAGGCGAAGGGAAAATGAAATGGTGAAGTGAAAAATCCTGAAATCCCGAATCCATGAAGTCCGAAAGGTCTCGGCACTTCGGAGGTCAACGCCAAGTTCGAGGTCAACGCAAGGAGCATGTCGGGGGTTTGTTTCGAGTTAAAGAAATGAGAAGCTTGAAATGGGATGGGAAGAAATATTGAAAACCTAAAACTATGAAGTCTAAAAGGGCTCGGTGTTTTGGGGTCAAACTTGAGTTCGGGGTCAACATGGCGGGTATTTCAGAATTTCGAAGGTCCCAGTTTTGAGGGTTTATTTCAGGCTTGGGACAACGAGAATCCCGAAAGGAAAAAGGTGTGAAACCCAAAGTTTGAATTTCAAAATTCGGGGATTTAGAGTTTTAGAGGTATCGGCGGGACGACAGGATGAACAATGTCGCAAGTCCGAAAGGGGAAAGGTCTGAAACTCAAAGTCCAAATTTTGGAATTTAGGGTTTCAGAGTTTTAGAGGTTTCACACACCTAGTCGGATGAACAGTAACATCAACCTCTGAAGTCAAAATGCCTGAAATTCTAAAATTTCAGATTTCGGAGGTTGCGATGCATTTCACAGTTCGAAGAAACAGAGCCAACCACTCACAATTAATACAATATGGCACTCCAATCTTCAAATGGCTGTAACTTTTGACTGGGAGCTCGGATTTTCACAAGAAAGGACTTTTTGGAAAGATTTCAGTGTACTATACACAACTATGACCAGTTATCTTAATTTAAGTGGGACTAAGTTATTTAAAATGAAGAAATATAGCTCTCCATTTTAGGGGGTTTTCTAGTTTTCTCACCTACCCAAATGATGAGGTATGGGATTCCTTTCTTTTATAACAAGGCAAAGTACATGGAGGCATGGGTTTTGCAGTGGTGACCATCATTGTTGCAAGTGAATTCAATGCATTTTAGGGTGGTCAGGGAAATATTTCAAGTTTCTTCCCTCTCTCCCTTTTCTCATTCTTCATATATATTATAATAAGGGGCATTGTTATAATGTTGGATAATTTTGCTTTGCACTCTCCCTTCTTCTCTTGTATGTAAGTGAATCTATGGAGTTCAAACCTCCCATTCAAGCTTTAATGCAATTTTTTGCATCTTGGCCATTGTAATGCACTGTATCAGATCTTGGACCAATAATATAAGTCTGTGGATTAATTTCAACCCTCTCTTGTGTTCATTGTTTTACATCTGATCTCTCATTACAATCTTGGTTATCTGTGCATGGTTATTGTATTACATGTTTAATGATTTGTGTTTAATGGTTAGTGGATCTCATCATCAAATTGATCTGTGGTGTGTTTTCATCCTTTTTAATCTGATTGTGGTTTCCATCTCCATGCGAAGAAGGTGTTCAACATTCCCTTTGGTGCATCACCTCTATTAGTTAGGTTTAATTTCTTGTAACCTTCTTAACCCTGTCTCCTTGGCAAGTTAGAGTAGATTTTAGAGTAGATCCTCTACAATTTGGATGCATGCATTAGAATAGAGGAATAGGAACTGAACTTCACCCAGAGAGTTATCTCGATTGCAAAGTCCCACACTTTGGGATAATTCCATGTTTGACGAATCACGTTGACTACCTCAACAATTCACTTGCGAGCATTTAGGTGTGCTGTGATTACGCCATAACAATAACATTCATGTCAATGAAATGTTCAATGTTATGTGCATTTTTTTATGCAAGTTCTGTTGATGTTTTTTATTGTTATCTCTATTAGAAAGTGAGGTCCAACTAATCAGATTGAAGAAACATTCTTTTGTTGCTTTATCAAAATGATTGAGATAAATTATAGTTTTTAGTTTTTTGCAATGAAAGATGACGATGATGTTGTCACTACTAAATTAGCTACCTCTATATAATACAATACACATAATGCATTGCTTTCATACCTCCAAGTCTTGAAACTGCATTGAGTGCATCGTCACAATATTAACCTTTTATCAAAATTTTTTCAATCACCTAAGTTGCCATAACATGGTTCATAATGATTTTTTTTTAGAAATACTTTGTTTGGAT
Source organism: Taxus chinensis (assembly GCA_019776745.2). Classification (NCBI taxonomy): domain Eukaryota; kingdom Viridiplantae; phylum Streptophyta; class Pinopsida; order Cupressales; family Taxaceae; genus Taxus; species Taxus chinensis. The sequence goes on along the minus strand of CM034147.1, from coordinate 911,877,987 downwards.
GAACGCTTCATGGATATGTATGAACTTATTGCAATGATTTTTGTTGCACATGGTATTGTAAACCATAATAACTCATTGAAGTTCACTTTGAAAGGTTATAAAAATTTGAAGGAAGTAATTTTCTACACATGACCAACATTTCTTAATAGATTTCATGCAGCTTCAGGTTCTGTTGATAAAACCTAATCTCCTAGCAAGTGGCATGTAGGACCATCATCTAAATTTTAATATCTTCATAAGAGTATTTAACCTCGTGTTCTTGTGTACCTTGCTCGAGATGTGTGCCAATGAGACCCAATTTATAGTTGTTATGAACTAGGCATGAGCAACAATGTCCCACTTAGAGTTGTAAATTCGTACTTATTCGTGTTGTTAAGTGTTTCTTACGATAAATGTAGTCCAAAATTTATCATCTTCCACTGATAGGAAATTTTGTTACAACCTTTTATGTGCGCATGTTTGCAAGTATTTTTTTATTCATATCAATTTTATCACTAAATACTTAAATCAAGTAATCTCAAATCAACATTCTCAAATTAAAATGTAATGCTTTATCTTTTTTGAATTGGTGTTGGCATTGAATCTTGAATTTTTTTTATACTTATAATTGTTGGCCATTGAAAAGGGCATGGTAGTATAAATCAATGTTTTCTTTGAAAAGATGTTGTTGTCCCTTCAAAAGGACTACTAGTTGGCCTTGGAAAACCCTGATTTCTGGGTTCCATTTTGATCCCTTTATATTCTACGACCACTACTTGTTTAGGTATGGTAAAAATTCTAGGGTCAATAACTAAGAAGAACCCATTATTCCCTTGTAAGAAGTAGGGTGTCTTTGCATTCATGGTACATGGCCATGCAAATGTTTTTTCATACATAATTTGTTTGCTTCTAGTTGTATTTAAGTTAAGTTTAATTTTTAATTATTATTGATTCTAAAAATATGTTTTTTTGATATGGATTATGCAAGTATGTTTTGTTAAAATTGTAAAAAGTATATGCTTCTAAATAAAAACTTATTATAATTGCAAACATCTCCATTACTATGTGTAGACTAGAAATATACTATTATGTCATGATTTCAAAATTGAAGCACATCATCTTATTACTAAATAATTAAATTAAATCACCCTAAATTTTCATTGTCATAATTATGAACACAATACAAGATTCAAAATAAGAAATATATTTAATTTAAGATTCAATAAAATTAACTCAATCTAAAAATGAAACACAATGGTCACTAATGATAGGAATGTGTCCTTTATAAAACATTACAATCAATATAACATTAAATTATTCGAAGATCCACTACTAGTATGTGAATGATGCCCTTAATGATGTACTTTATTGACCTTACATTCTATGAATTGCTTCACTACAATGGGCATCCCCTGCTACATTGCACACGAGTAATATTTTCCATTAGTTCTATTTTTTGGAATTTTTCTTGCATTTATATTTATTTTAATTTCAAACCATCAATGTTTCCATTTAAATGTATCACTTGATAAGTTTCCATTTAAATGTATCACTTGATAATAACATTTGTCTATCTCAATAGATGAATCCTTAAAATTGCCCAACATTTGTTGTATCATTTCATCACTTTCTTTGCTTTGTTGTTCCAACTCTACTATCGTTTTGTTCTTTTCTAAATTATATTTTTCCAATCTATCTATCCTTTGGTCCCTTTCTCTAAAAATTTCATCTTTATATGTCATTGAGTCAATAACATCCAATTCAAGGTCTAAAAATGTTTTTTCCAAAATATAATATTTGTTTTCACACAACTTCCAATATTCAATATCATTACCCATATAAGTTATACTCTCCTCCAACTCCAACATTTTTATGTTTCTATCTTCTATAGTTTTCTTAAGGAGTCCAATAATCTATTCTCGTTGAATCTTTAAACTATTTTCTTCGATGAGGTTATGTTTCAGTGCCTTCATTTTTTGTTACATTTCATCTCGTGTAAAGATGTTATGTTTTGCTTTGAACAATTTGACACTATTTTAACTTTTACAATGCAACATTAAAGAGTCACTTGAGTGAAAAATAAATAAATTCATGATTACATACAATGAGGAATTAGAAAGGGAGAGAGAAGAAGGGATCTGATTAACTACTTGATGAGAAGCCTCCTTTGATGAAGAATGATCCTTTGAAAACTTTTCCCCTTCGAGACCTCCCTAGAATGATGCACCTCTGTAGCACATTTAGACTCATTGAAAAGAGAGGTGATGAAAACTTGACCACTGAATATAAAAAATTATTCATTCCGTCTCTTGATAAAGCATTCTAAACTTTGAAACATTGGCATGCCTCCAAACTACCAAGTCCTTGATGCAACTTGAGACCATTGCCCGCACAATTCAACATGATGATCCCGACCTTTGGGAAATGGAACAACCAATGAGATGAGGGAAAGAAAATTTTGACCATGAAATGAATGAAGGTGGGAGATTGGATGGAAAATTATTCTAACCTTTGATTAACCCATCTGATGAAGTGAGAAGCACATCGAGATCAAAATGCACCATCATGACCAAAATTGGGGAGCGAGAGGGTTTTCTTCCTTGTTTGAGCCATGAGCCCACTACCACTCCTTGAAGATAGGACTCAACCTTGAACTAATCCTATGATGCATACTAACTTGAAATGATTACCATGTGATTTTGGGTGGGAATCTGTAGACTTTGAGAGATCCCATTTGGTGTCAAGACTACCAAGAGAGTTTTGTCCTCCATAGTGATAGTTCTGTGGTAGTTTTATAATGTCTCACACATGCCAAGACACTATCAGTGCTTTTGAACAGATAGGGGTTTCCTCTTGATAGTCCTCTAGTGAAAATATTTTACTCAACATGTCCTCTTGGTTCTTTCATCATACGTGCTCTCAGATCTTCTAGGTCTAGATGTGCAACATTGTTGTCACCCACATGCAAATATTTAGTTTTCAAGGTGGAAATGGGATAAAATCCATTGAATTTTATTTTCATGATGCTTGTAATGGTGTTATAATTATAAAAAGAAGGTTTGGTGAAAATTTCAAGTCAATCCGAGCACAATCTATTTTTAGTAGGTTGCAAGACATGGTCTATTTTTAGTAGTTTTTTTCTAATTTTCAATTTCTCAGATTTCTTGTCTTTTGAACATGGTGAATTGAATTATTAAGTTTGAATTATTCATTTTGATGACCCTTAACACTTTTATAATGCATCTGGTTCATACTTTCTATAAATGGAAAGTTGAGCTATAGAGGTCAGATTGAATTTTATTCACTTCCACCGGCTTAGGAATTTAACAATGAGGTGTTTTGTAAAATTTCAACTGATTTGGCTTGAGGAATGAATGGGAAATTAAAAAATAATATGGAGGTTTTTATAGGTTATCAATGGCTTCTATAACTGATTTAGAACATCAATGGTACTGGTTTTTGTTTCCTTCTTTTAGTTTTGATAGTAAAAGGGGATGTGCAAGTTCTAGGTGCAAAGATGGAGGTTTGTACGAGGCATGCAATATTATTCATCTTATTTAATGGTGGGTACTATAAATTTTGGAAGCATAACAGTAAAGGAGCATGTGAAGGGGTTTTAAAATTATAAAAAATGATCGAGGATAACCTTTATACCACCCCCTTCATTTCCCCTCTTGAAACCTAGTTAAGTCACCCTAAACCCAACCCAGGTCAACCCAACTTAAGTGAAACCACATACGCAGATTTTTACCCTTAAAAATAGGGGAAAAAGGGACATGGGGACACCACATCCTCAAAAATTCACCATGGGTCTGCATGTTATGAGGAAGGGGCCAAACTTGAAAGTGAGTTGATAACTTTTTGTAACCACCTAGGTTGTCACTTAAGTGACACAAGTTGTATTTCTCATGTGGTGGTGCAATTTTGTTTCCCACATATACCTTTTTAATAATTCAAAGGGGAAAAAGGGACATCAAGAGCTCAAAGATACAATTCTTCTATTTTTAGAACATGCTCTCACCATTGCAATGCTAAAAATAACATGTCGGAGTGCCTTTTTTCCTAAGAGCTTTCCATGGTCTTTCCTAAAAAAAATTATATAATTTTGAGTGGAAATATGAGTTTTTCTCAAGAAAACCAATTCCATAATTTTTAGGACATGATTAAAGATTCTCTAGAAGGAGATTTATCCCCCTTTTCAATTCGAGGTGATAAGTTGTAATTAAAATTGGAAGTGGTGCACAACTGCCAAATAAGTTAAATAAAGAAATTCATCAAAACACATTTACCTAGTGGAAAATGTACCAGGGTCACATAAATGATCCAATGATATCCTTTACAATCAAGGTAATAACTCTCATTGGAAATCCTATGGTCCTCAGTTGAATCTGTGCATAAGGATCGAATGGCTTTATCTGTAATGTCAAGTCCTTCACATACCACCACAATTTCACTCGTTGCCTACACACTCAATGCACCCATTGAAACCTATGACAAAAATGAATATATGACACTGATTGGATTTCAAATTCCTATAATTTGAGCTATCAATATACATTTGGATCATCCAATAAATCCATTTAGCATTCACAATAATAACAACTAACTGATTAGGTCAACAACGTCAACATTCCCATAATCGGCCATAAACATAACATAAGGTTTTGGATAATGTATTAATGTCCCGCGGTCATCCACATCATAAAAATTAAAAAATCCTAAAACACTATAACTAATGCATCTTGTATCTCAATGTCACATACTCAAATGAGGCCCTACATGTCGTAAATAATCAACACTCAAGTGGTATCATATTCAATGTGAAGAAATTCATGTAGAGATAGGTCCTAATTGGGCTTCCAGGAGTAATTGATTCTGAATGGTTGATGGATAAAATTCCTCAATAGAACTACTAATATCTTGATATGTAAGAAAATAAAACTAGTGAAACAAGGGGCTAATAAGTTGGCACCACATCCCCCTGGCCGTAATACGAGGGTATACTTCAATAACTAGAAGTGGGCTAGAAGAGATAGGGATATCAATGATCTGCAGTGGAATTTTCTACATCCTCCCAAGTCACATTTGTCATAATCATTACCTATCCTACTAAACTCTAATATGGTCCAACTCGCCCCCCCTGAAGGGCCAACCTAACATGACAAAGTAATTTACAACCACACAAGTATGACCGATTCTCCAATAAAAAACTAATTAGAGACTTGAATAGTGCCTCAGAAATACATTGGCATTATATCTCTCTCCACTCCTCATGGTGATGCTCACAAGAGGGAGTTGTTCATATATTCTCACGTTAACCTCACTCTATGGAATCTATGGTTCCACCATCCCACTTTGTAGAAGGTGTTGTAATGTAATTATATTCTCTTTTATTGCTAGAAGAATATATACATTTGCATAATATGTAACCTAGGTTCATCCTACAATTACATTATTATTAAGATTAATAGGCACAACCTCATCCCATAAAACATTAAACCAGTGCAAACACTCTACCATAATAGGTAGAAAATAAAATTTTATTTTTGAGTAGACTTTATTAGAGTGTTGTTATGGAAAAAGACTCATCTAAACATGATCAAAGAGATTCTTGGAGGAGATTAGGATAATGGGGTGATAAGCAGGAATCATACCAAGCCAAGAACAGTGGATGCTAATCAAACATCATGATCAATAAGATAAAAGTAATTCAAATAGAATATACATTTACAAGTGGAAATCTTTGCACACATAATGAGCAACAATATCATATATTATTATGGAACTCAAGGAAAAACATAGAGTTATGGACCTTTCTTGTTTTTGCAAAGGAGTATCAATCTAATAAGTCCACTCAAGGTCATACCACCTTGGTCTCATTTATTGTGTGCAATACCCAATGCACCCATTAAGATACTAGTCAAAAACATATATATAGGAGATACACTACGACATTCGAGAATCTAATCAATACCATAGATACATGTTATCCAACTAGTCAATACCATTTACATTAAGGTAATACCTATGGCTTGATATCAACTAAGTTGGGTATCCTCCTACATATTTCAATCAAGATTTAGGAAATATCCTCATCACAAAAATGGGTAAACAAAAATACACCACTCAAGAGTACACAAAGTACCTCATGCGTGATACACACAGCTTCAAAGTAAATACACTTAGGTACTAATAGTGATTTAGATCGATAACATAAAATCTTATTTGATAGAGAAAGGAAACCCATTATCAACTAAATCCATTATCCATTATCAACTAACATGCACACTTGATAAGCAAAGTAAAAATGATGAACAAGTGCAATCAATAAGAGGATGAGAGTGACTTAGCTAATTTATAACTATTTGGACAAGATTTGGGAGTGGACAGATGGACTGGAAGAGGCCCATGTGCTGGATTGTATGATGCATGGGAGCTAAAAAAATATGATCATAAGGTATGTGGGAGAGCTATCCCTTAGATATCTACACAACGATCTCATGGGGTGTTAGTCATGTTCAACTGAAATACTAGTGAAATCTAGAACCAAAGAATGAAACCCTAAGGCCATTTGGTTTTTGGCTAGTATATTCGATGAGAATGTCACCTTCACTTCACTATGATTTCATGTCCACTTCAATGTAGGGTTTTCTTAGTTGCACTTGTACGATGTAATAACATAGTACCCTAGGTACTTGCACAAGACTCAAACATCCATTAGATAGTAAATACAAGTAACTATGTGAGATTCTTGAGTCATACTAACCTTAATGGTCACCCCAATGTGATGTGTTAGATATGGGCACTACGTTACATTTTGATGACTCAATGTAGTTGGATGTAGAATACATGTGCTGTGTGTGTAGAAAACAGTGTGATGTGCAAGTGTGTTTGGATAGATTTGTGTCAACGTAAAGCTAGGACATGACCTCCTTGGGTACAAGTGTACACTTGCAAGAGTTACAAATTTGGTCTTTTTAGGGTTTGATAATGTATTCTTCCCTTCAAGATGAAGGGTCATTATGGAATTTGCTGTAGGGTTCTCCCTTTCACTACCTGAACAGTGCAATAATGCAAACCCTAAATATTTGCACAAGTCTTTAACACACATTCTTTGGAATCAAACAGTATGCATATGAAAGAGTCAAACTAGCCTCAAAAGTCACCCTTATGAAATTACCATCGTAGTGTTGCACTATATATTATATATCATATATATGCTTCCTTTGCTTTGAATTTTTACATTAACAACACTAGAAGCCAACCCATAGTGATAAATACAAATTTAGAAAAAGATGAACAAGAAATGTATGGAACTTAAAAAATTAAAAACCAATTTAGAGGATAGAAGTAACCCATAAGGAGACAATAAAAAGTAATAGTTGCTCAATCTTTCCCTTAGAGTAGTTAGTAGGTTGTATAGTATATAGCCCATATATATATCCCATATATATATATATATAGTATAGTCATATATATATATGATTCTTCCTTTATTTTGAATTTCATTACATTAACAAATATAGATTTTTTTCCCATACTGATAAATACAAATTTAGATAAAAGATGAACAATCAATGTGTATAAATTAAAAATGTAAAAACCAATTTAGAGGGAAAAGGATAGAAGTTCCCACAAGGGGATAGTAGCGTCTGAGTCGCTTTTGTCCTTACTATTGTACGCCAATGTTTGAAGAGGACTCTGAATAGATGAAATAAAAAAATGCTCAAATGAGTAACACATGTTATGCAGATGTCCAAAAGTGAGCGGGATAATTCCATAAAAGTAGAGGACAGAAAGTATGGAAAGATAAAACAATGCCAATTTAAATAAAAACAAATGTTGTCAATGTATAGTCTTCTTTCTTAGGAATCATGCATATAATGACATACTAGAGGCGTGATGTAATAATACTAAGTGCTTGATTTTGTGTCTACATCTTCCAAACCATATGATGATAATATATGACTCCTTAACTCCTATATATACCCTACTATGCTATGCAAGGCACCAAGGCCGACCTATTAAGAATATGAAAGCATAAATAAATATGATATGACATGTTAGGAGATCATATATATATATATATATATCTTGATATATAATAAAGGAATAAGGTCCTAACAAGATCCTAGGGTTATCACGAATGAGGAAACTAGTGGAAATGATGTAATAGATTACAATATTAAGAGTGAATAATTTGTGTAGATTATAAAGTTTGAAAATTTTAAGGAATTTTTGTATTTCACTCTATAGCTAAAATACCCGATCGATTTAGAAATATTCAGAACATGGTTCACCCCCATTACGATGACTCGACCCATTGTTATTTTCACACCTTCCTCACTTTGGATGATGTAGTGGATGAACATCGAGCCATTTCCCAGCTCTACAACCTCCTACATTTTCATTGTCACAACCCTTGTACAGGTCATCGTTGCATCCATGATGCCAATATTTAGTAAGGAATCTCTCTTGAAGAAACTACTTAGTGTAATCTACCACATGTTTCCTCTGGTCGTGTTGACTACCAAAATAGAAAACACACACGCACACATAATTTTTTTTTATCAGTGGGGCATTGCCTTGAATTAGGGATAAAAATATTATAACTTATACCTGTCTCTAACATTACTATGCTTACTACCTTAGGCATTATGCAATATACGTTAATATTTATCGTTTATGGTTATACAGGCTTACCCACTTCCAAATAAGAGAAGAAAGGGTGGATTTTATGTCTCGTTATATTTTTTCATCATATGGATTGCCACATCTAACTCTATACCAGGAAAAAATAGCCATATATGCATGTTTTTCCTTGTGAAAGTGAAGTTTATCCATCTATATACATCAAGGAGATGCTTGGGGGCATGATTAATAATATAAAATTTAGTCACTTTCCATAATTTTCATCAATGCAACATATATTCCTTGATTTCCACCTCAATTCATTGATAAAATGCCCATAAGAAATATTGCCCCATCATATCTAAAAAGTATTACTTTTCAATGGATTTGTAACCTTTTGAGACTATTACGATTACATTATTATATGTTTTAATAATATAAGTATGGAACAAATACAACTAACTTTTTTGTAAACATAATGAAAATTAAAAAATAACTTAGGAATAGACAAACATGGTATATTAAGAATAAATTTCAATACATATTGTAAGAATGGATTTTCTAAGGTTGGTAGAAAATAAATAAATTTAAATATTATTAATAAAATATAAGCCTAATATATTGGATTGGAGGGAACCTTCCATTTGGAAATATGCATGCTAGTGTAATATTTATAAATGATAATGATTAAGCTAAATATGGAAATATACGCCTAATTTGAATGCAAGATTACAATAAATAAATGAAATAATAAAGTACTAAAATATATCTAAGCAATTAAGTAATAAATAATGAAAAACCTAATTGCAAAGAGAAGGTAAGAAGCCTTAGCTAGTTCGTAGAGTTCTAGAAAGTGCACAGAGCTAGAAAATAGAGAAACTAGAAGCACTGATTACACACATGAGTTGGTAGAATTATAGATTTGGAGGATTTAGCTGGACTGGGGTGCTTGGAGAGGGACTAGGGTGCCCGTAGGTGCCCTAGGAATTTTTTTGGGAACCTGGATCTGCTTAATTGCTAAGAAACCTGAATTCTCAGGGTCATAAGATGTTCACTGATGCTTGCCTTTTGTCGATATGGACTCGCACAATGATTTTCGAGGTTGTTGGAAACCCGCAATTAAGAATAGACCTGCAAAAACCTCAAATAAACATCAAATCCCAAAAAAGAAAGATTTAAAATGAGGGGTAAGATTTTCCTCATCTTCCACAATGATGGACTTAGAATTGAGTGATGCACTACATCTCAAACCCAATGTAGTTCTTTGTGTGTGTGCGTGTGTGGAATTGTGCCCTAGGTCGCTCTTATGCATGTCACACTTAGAATAGCAAGCACGTAGCTAGATGTAGAATGTAGTAAATGTGTGTATGGAATATAATGAACATCCCTCCTATGAAGTGTGATGCAAAAAACCAACCCTTGTGTTCCTTGTGATGGAGCTAGATGAATGCAATGAAGCTCATAGTTGCCTTGATGAATGCAACCTTAGGTGGAGATAGATAGTGCTTGGTGATTGGTCCTTTATTATGATCACATAACTTTATATTTATATGATTCCTTTGCTTGAATTTCATAATCAACCCCAAAAAAGGCCGAATACCAAAAATATAAGATGCTCCAATGGCTAGAAAGGACCCAAAAATTGTGAGCAATATATAAAGAGGACAAGGGTGCTTAGAGGGGATGAGGGCGCTTGGTGCTGGTGTTCTGGCTTAGCGCCCAAGTCCAGAAAGGGTAAAACTGAAGTATAAAAAGAAAAACTAGGCAAGTAAAGATGTAAGACCAAAATTAACAATAGAAAATAACAAAAGGTGGCCAAAGACATGGGTTAATGATTACTTTCTTAATTAGGAATCATATGAATAGTAGTATGTAATCAGGACTAGATAATTACCCAAAGTGCGTGATTGTGTGTCTAAATTTTCCCCAAATTTATGTTGGTGATCGGAAAGTTCAGTAACATAGAGTAGATAGAGATGTGTACCTGATATCCATGTAGATTGATGGTGAAAGCGTGCCGAGGGACTAGACAAAGCGTGGAATGATAAAAATGTGAAGCATAGATGCTAAGGATGAGGAAGTGTAAAAAGTGATGATGAAAATGAACATAGGGTGGAAACGCACGTGTAAATGTCATGATGTACCTGTTTTCAATGTTGATGTGTGTGTTGTTGTTGGTGTTTTTGACTACCACTTCCCATACAAATGGACTTGTAAAAGAGAAGTCGGAAAGTAGTCAAATACGCATGTATATGATCCAAATATGCAAAAAATGTGTAAGTAAAGTATGTAAAAATGATGAAAATGTGAAAAGAAACATGTGTAAATTATCTGTGATGAGAATAGGGTGCAGAAAGGATCCTGTGGAGGATGTCGATGCGTGTGTTTTTTCGGGTGATCTCATGCCAGTGTAATGGAAGAAGTGTAGGGAGAATTGTTTGCTGTTGTCTGCCAATTTTTAATTGCTTCCTGATGTGTTAAAAACCATTGCAAATGGTGTGTATGTGCTAAGGACTATCTGCCTTGTAAAATCCATTATGTATGAGTTCTGTAGACTGTAATGAACCTAATCGCTATGTAACTATCCCCTGGTCTCAGTTAATCTAGGAAAGACCATTGTATTTTCCCCTAGTCTCAGGCATCTAGGAAAAATAGATGTGCTAAGGACCTAAGTATGATTTTTAGCCATGTATGAAACTAAAAAATGTGTTGTACCAGTATTGTGGTGTGTATAATGTTGTATGGGGTGAATGATTCACTCAAATGATGCCCCCCTCATTTGGGGTACATGCGACATCGCTGAAGGAGTATGTGGCCCAAAAGAAAACCAAGTGCTGTGCTAAAACTGTTCCTTACAGGGGGAAGGGAATGTGTTTGGTAGAAACCAAGGAACACACAAACAAGTGGCTAGAAAAAAAAGTGTTAGTACATGCAAAGAAAAACACTAATGAAAATATGAAACATAATCTAAGGAGATAATGTGTAGACATTTTAAACATGCAAAAAGACAAAGTAGACAAAAAAAAGTGGGTTACAAACATGGGATGATGGGACACCACTCTCGGTGTCACAAGACAATCAATGCCGTAGTGGCCGCAAGAAAACAAGTGTGCACAAAAGACAAAGGGAAAAGCCTATAAATAGTGGCAAACAATGAAGAGAAAGAATAAGCAATGTAATAGACAATCATGGAAGCAAATAGCCCTACATAACAAATGCTACACATGAAACACCCATTAACATGTTAGAAAGATAAAAAGTATGTCAAAGTGTGTATAATATGGTAAAGTAATGTGCTATGAAACAAAATGAAATAATAACACTTGTAGTGTACAAAGGTGGATACCCTAGGAGCCAATGTGGGACTAGTAATAGGTACTGCACAAAGCATCCATGTTGCGTGACTTTGAATATGTGATGATTCAGCCTAAAACATATATCACTAGATGGGTGAGTAAGATGCTAGTACATGTGATGATGTAGCACAAGGCATATATCATGAGATGTATGAATATGATGATGGTATAAAACACGATGATGTAGCATAAAGCGTATATCACGAAAATGAAGTAATATGAAAGCTAGAAAGGGGCGATGATTTACTCTAAAGGCATATATCATGATATGGGTGGAGAAGGCACTAGCTAGGAATGTTGCATTGTGTGATAAAGCGATTGATTGATTGGTCATGAAGATCAAAGTGTAGAATAATGTAAGTGAGATGAGATGATGTCCATTTGATTTATAAACCCTCAGCAATCGATTATGGACCAAGGAACTAAAGTACGTCATAGGGTGGTGTATTGTGTTGGTTGTGTGAGAGTAGATGAGTAAAATGTGTGATATACATGTAGTGGTGATGTAAAAAGCGTAATGTGTAGTATAATGTAAGATGTATGATAAAAAGAGTGATGAGTAATGGGGTGTATAGTGCGCAAGATGTAATGTGTAATGTCTAGTGTGTAGTGTGTGAGATTCATGTGTATAGGATGCCCTCAATAGTCAAGTGTGAAATGAATCACAAGAGTGTGTCATTAGGTAGTGATGATACTAAAGTTTGATTGAAGATGTCTATGTGAGAAATTACGTTTGTGAGAGGATGAATTTTAGATGTGTGTTGATTCTAGGGGTGAGAGATAAGTGTAATGCCCCCCAAGTGTGTGTTAATGGATGGGCTATCTAATAAAATTAAAGGATGAAGGTCCTCCACCTAATGTTGGTGGTGATGAAGGTGTGTGACCATGTTATAAGAGTTTTGGAATATGAGATAGATCATGTGCAGGTGACTTAATTCTATATGCATGCGATGAATGAGCATATGGGGGGCACATTGGTGCAACAAAATGCGTAGGTGATGGAGACCTATGTGGAGCATGTAGTAAAAAAATTATGCACTTACTACTATTATTATACCGCAAATTATGTTGTTTTATATATGGATCTTGTGTACGAAAAGTATTCACTAATGACCCATTCCATTGTCCAATTTCCTTTCTTGTTAGTCTTTGTCGTTGTTTATCTCACACATTTTTCACTCACTCGCACAATTATGGTAAGGTCTTAGGGAGTCTTATCTGTCATTACGCACTCGATGTTGTCACTAGTCTTTGACTAGGGAGCTTAGATAGGGATTAGGGCACCTGGGGCACCTTGGTCCTAATTTCTAGGTGCCCTTGTCCATGTCACACTTGGTTTTGTTTTAGAAATTTGAGGTCGGTCTTTATGGTTTTATCTCGCATCTCCCTAGGTACTAGTCGATATGTTGGGTCATTAGTGTTGAAATTTGAGCAAGAGATCCCTATATAAACACACCATACTTACTATCTTATGGGAAGACTATTTGTACTAAGGTCTAGCTATCTACATAGAGCAAGGGACTACATTTGGGAACTATTCTGCATTACACACTGCATAAAAAGGGGAGTCTATTCTACTATATCCACTATTTTTCATTTTTATCTAACTACTGCCCGCTATCTCTTCATCATTGGCACTAGGGTAAGCTAGGCACATAATTACACACACAAGCACACATAACTACATTGGGTCTGAGATGTAGTACAATGCTTAGTTGTAAGTCCACCATTGTGGCCACTAAGAACAGTCTGACCCCTTTATATGCATCTTTATTTTTTTAGGGTTTGATACTTTGTATGGGGTTTTGCAGGTGATTCTTCATTGCATGTTTACAGTGACATCAAAGAAATAAGTGTGCCATTAACATGAAAAAAGGTGAAGTATTGTGAAAACCTAGTGACCCTACTAGGATCAGGTTCCAAGCTATTCCACAGACCAGGGCATCCAGATTATAGACCAGGGCACCCCAGTCTAGCCTGATATGTCTCTACTGCAATTTTTTGAGGTTTGTTATGACATTATGTTCTACATTTCCCTCATCCA